>CM025622.2:5090525-5119187 GCA_014621495.2 Entosphenus tridentatus | reverse complement strand
ATAGCATTAAACAATCCGGAGTGCATCAACCACTGACAAATGGCAATGACATTAAACTCAGAGGGAAATTTTTTGATTTCACTGTTGGAAAAATGACAATCGAGGTCGAGAGAGAGAAAAAAACGCACAAACTTAAAACACATTTGTCAATAACACTGCCCAAAAAGGAAAACACGTGTATATTAAAATAGTTGACGTTTTTTGACAACGGCCCTTCTCTGTAGATAAACCCCCAAAAAAACAAGCGGTCCTCAAAAGTCATTGATCAACACCTTTAAATGACTCATTGGTGTACAGTTAACAATTGTTTATTTGATTTTAATATCATGCCATCTCAGAATTACACAGACTGGATAGAATATAACAATGCTGGATTTTAACTTTTTCCAAGCGAGTGTTTTAAGCTTTGCATATTAAACTTTAATGTTAAATATTCACACAATAACAATCATGAGTGGAATTTTAGATGAAGTGTCCTGCTTGATTGCTGAATAATGAATAACAATTGAATAAAACGCGTCAAAGCTGGTTAGCTTTAGATTTTCAATGCTTTCGTCACATCAGATTTTATGCAAATAAGAGCACAACCAATGTTGTTCAGGTTTACAGCAGAGAGAAATGACGTCTTGATTCTTTAGATAAATTGTGTTTTTTCAGTATTTTGAATGTTTTTGCAAACATTGTTAAGGCATCATTAATACAACATCAATATGAATATCTGAAATTAATAACCCATAATTACAGTAATAATTATCTGAGATAAAAAAAACAATGGGATTGCAGTAAACTGCACGATACATTATCTGTTTGCAATCAATATATAGGCACACGAACTTGGGCAAAAAGAGCAATGCCTTACAGTTAACACGCAATTCATATTTCATTACTGCATTTATCAATAGCGGAACTGAAAAGAAAGATAATTAATATTAAACACTATACTCATACTAACTGAAGGGCGGTCCTCTTTTAACCCAATTTACAATAGGCATGATTGCGAACGAGTGTATAGAATGTCATTTTTAACATTTTAGCTTTTATAAAGTCGAGCACCACATCAAGTACAATAATACGGTACGTGTACGTTAAATAGGACTCTCTTCGTCTGTAGCACCAAGTCAAATACGAAAATAGCAAGTACTGTTTGTATAAATCGTTCCACCAAGCCATTGTATTTATCAAAATGTTTGTGTTATAATAATAAATCTTCTTGCATATATCACTTAATAATTTCCTTCCACGTCTGTCTCCAATGAAGGATAAGCAAAGGCAGCAGTGAGTTTGTGAAGGGTTTTTTTGCGGAGTCATATGCCCGAGCACAGGTTTTAATGAATTCTTCCAAGCACCGTGGCAGCTTGTCTAACGCTAAGTGTGTGTTCGATTTGCCAAGAAATGGAGACCGTTTTGGTTAATAAACACGTCTTGAATGGATGCTTATTTTGTCAAAAACACAAAGGAGGCATAAAACAAAGACACGACAGTACGTAGCAATGGTAAATGTTTCACATTTAAAACGTCTACCCTCTCTTCGGAACCAATTTTTTTGTTAACGCGAATTTACATAACGGAAACAACAACCATTTCGTGGCTCAAACAAATCTGTACGACTAAAGCACGACAAAAAAAACACTCAAAAGATGTTCAAGGCATTTCATCAACTTGCTATCGTTGTGTTGTAATAGCCACTAGCTTATTGTCACGTGGTCAAGCGAAGCCTGCCATTTGTTTTAAACCACAAAATGTCTAATTTCGCACGTGCACTGAAGTAAATTATATATTTATGTTGCGATCTGTAGCGGTAAAGTAAAAGCATTTTCTTTGTTTCCCCAAAATGTATCTACGACCTAAGTGCATGAAATGCGTTTGTCAACATTAAAACTTTATTGCTGCATTCTCACTGGATAATTGGTATTGCTGCAGCCCCGGAATTGCCCACCCACGTGACTGCTAGCGGAAGGGCCTCTACTCCATGGAGCTTTACAGGTAGATGGGTTTACCAAATCCCTTCTAGAGGGCCTCTCTAGAGGGCATTTGACCTACTCTTCCACGCAAGTCTCAGAAGAGATGGGAGTACCCTTTAGTATTTACCCCACCCACACACGACCTCCCGACCGATAAAGAGCATCCCAGTTAAATTATTTAGCGTATTCTGTTTCATATTGGGAGATATGACCATGATGCTGGCCTTGGTGCAGATGCGAATATCACAGTTGTGGGCCGATGCACGTGACTTTTTTTGATGAAATCCAATGAAAGTCTACACACCCACACAATGTCTCGGTGACCACCTTGACAGAAGGTCTAGTAATCTTTCTTTTAAACTGGAGGTCAGTTTTGTCAAAACTCGAGACAACTGTGGGGCCAGGCGCTATAACCGGTCGTGGCTGGGAGTAGCCCCGCGTACCCCGGGGGGGGGGGGGGATATACTTATGGAGCTGTTCCTGAAAAAAGTAAATAGTAGTCTGGATGAGAAAAATATCTTAAGTAACATTGAAATGCTCTCAAATGTTTAACAATAAGACAATTGTCACCTTTCAACGGATTCGGAGCGCTCTGATCTTGCGCGCGATGTCAGCTGTTTTACAGCTGGTGCAGACCGGCTCTCAAGAGGTCGTTGTCAGATCGCTGTTCATGCGCATTTAATTTGGCATTAAAGAAAAAGGTATTTTTTTTCCTGAGCTCATTTGAAAAATAAAAACATTTAATTCTCTACATATTTCCTGTAACCGAAGGAGATATTTTGTTTTGTTATTAAAACATTTGTAGAAATAATAAAAAAAATGCATTTTGCTCTACAGTACGATATTGTACTTTGCAGTTATCTTTAAAAAAAAGTAACCTGACTTTTAAAAGCCCGTCACATGCTTCCATTTACTTGTGTTGTGCCCATTAAACTAGTGTAATCATACCAAACTGCCCGCGTCTATTCACTTTTAAACGGTGGCAGCATCTCGACCTTCGGCAGACATCTATAATCACCAGCGCAGGGTTTTCTGCTGGCACTTCAGAAACAGATCGGGGGGACAAAATGAAGTACATTCAAAGGTATTCATTTAAATGATACCTCCGCGTTTTGATGTAATTTCCATCTAAAAAGGGGACTTTAATTGCAGTGTAACACGTAATATAACACGTTTTTTTGCAGTATGTCAGGCAGTCTCACACGGCAGTGGTATGAATTGTGGATTTCGGTCTGAAGTGATTGCACCCTAATTAGTCGTGGCATTCGATTCGCAAAGGGCGCCACCGTAGAATTGGTGGCTAAAAAAGGTTGAAAAACGTGAGCACCACATTCAATGTAGATAATTGTCCTTTTCAAGTATGTCAAGCTTCTGATTGCCCTGTGTGGATTCTTATGGATTATGTAGTGCACACAAACCTGATGCTAGCTGCAGTGGCATTACCCGTTCAAGATTGCCGACGGTTTGACAGTAGATCAGGATACGTTTTTTTGTTCAGACTATATAATGTCATCATACCATGATGCAACATCATCACATGAGCCACGACGTCTTCTAAATTCCGGTGCTTCGCTTTGGGAATTATTGCTGTGAAGGCCACAGAGTGTTGCCATTGGTTTGGAAGTCAGTGTGCAAACTGGAGGTGCATAAGGGTCAATTCCAAAACAATTACAACACACTAATAGGGGTTTTCCCCGTTTTTCTGGCAACAAAACTGATACCTTTTGCAAGGAATCATGCTTACATTAACCACAATACTTGCAGTCAAATGCAAACAAAAAACAATACTCTGATCATTTATGCATTGTCTTTGAAACTGATTGGTCCACACCAGAGACAGCTTTCTTTGGAGCCTAGTCTCATATGGTGTTCGACCAGATGACGCCAAAAGGCGCAACAAAATATATCAGAGTATTGTTTTTTGTTTGCATTTGACTGCAAGTATTGTGGCTAATGTAAGCATGATTCCTTGCAAAAGGTGTCAGTTTTGTTGCCAGAAAAAAAAGGGGAAAAACCCTATTAGTATATTTTGGTACTGGCAAAGGAGGCCCCATGATGTAATTACAACACACTTTGTTTTTACACAGCGTGTGCACGTCACCGCGTCTCAAGACACTTGATAGACACACAGTAGGAAGATTTGATGCATACAGAGAGACAGGAAGTCAGTCACATGCAGAAAAAATAGTGAGGGGTCTTGAGTGTGGAATTGAAGAGAGGCAGGAATTCGACAGCACGGATGGCAGGGGAAAGGGAGTTCCAAACTTTTTTTTTTTAGGGTGGTGGTGGGGGGGAACAGAGATAATTTCTCAAAGAGGAGGCTGATTTTTTGTTTTCTGTATGTGAAGATGAGCAAATGGAATTTGTGCACCATCCTGCTCTGAGCGAATCGTCCACTGACACCACCATGAGGGGGATGCATTTATGGGGATGGAGAGGGTGCGACATATGGACTGTTACTAAATGCATACTGTTACTCAATATAGACTGTTACTAAATATAGACTGCTACACTCTGCGAGTATATCTACAGTAGTTAAAACAGGCCTGTCAGTCGACGTACATTTTGCCATGTTCACACTTAATGTTTGAGTACAACCTCCACGAAGCAGTTTTTAAACGTATACAAGGGTAAATGCTAATTAATTAAACGATTATTAAATTGTGCTTCGGGAAAAGGAAGTTTACAAAGTCTGTGACGCAAAGCAAATTTTTCTTCTCTCCCTGAAAGCAACATTAGATGGAAATACAGATTTTTAAATACAGTGGATTTTGCAATAAAAATCTCGTTTGTTTTGTAATCATCAACCGTAGTGTACATGCCGGTTAATCAAGCGTCAAATGTGTTCCCAGTTTCTTCGATAGTCTTGCCACAAGGGGTAATTTTGCGCTGGAAAGTCGACATTTGTTTTCCTCATAGAAACACAGACAAATAACATTTAAGTTTAGCCATGCTCAGCCACGTGAAGGCAGTTTTTTTTTTAACAAAAGCCAACATTACACGTGCAACCGAGTTTGGGAGCGCTGATGGGAATAAGTGATAGCGACTAGGTGTGGTGGCGCTGTCGGTGGACTTTTAAGGCCCACACCTCCCACATCGGAATGCTGTACATGCCATCATCTGTGTCCTGAGTTTTTGAAACACTGACTTTGCAGGAGCCAATGCTCCAGTAACTAAAGGGCCCGGTCGCCCCTGGATACGAACAACAGCAAAGGCTTTAAATTACTACGAT
Organism: Entosphenus tridentatus; assembly: GCA_014621495.2. Classification (NCBI taxonomy): domain Eukaryota; kingdom Metazoa; phylum Chordata; class Hyperoartia; order Petromyzontiformes; family Petromyzontidae; genus Entosphenus; species Entosphenus tridentatus. Next base: position 5,113,994 of record CM025622.2, on the reverse strand, counting down.
ACGCTCAGCGCAATTTCACGGCAATAAGTCGCCAAACAATCATGACCGGGCAAACGCATTTACTTCGGAGCAACCACGGCCACTTTGTGCGGCAATGGCATTGAGAGGTGACGGGAGTTCGTTCGGTCTGTCCACGGAACGCAAGCGCGCTTGTTTTAAAATTCACTGCGATTGGTTCACGGAGCACAACAACTTCAAGGTCGCACTGTGCACCCCCTCCGTGTCTGCGATTTGATCGGAAGTTACCATCGCGATTGTGCCCACTCGACGGAGCAGCGATTCGACTTCGCCCAGATTTGGGTGACTAATTTGTTTACGTTGCAAAACAGCGGCAACGGTCCTCAATAATTGCCGGTGACGAGAGTTGATGTCCTCCCAAAAAAAAATGCCCCGAGTGGAAGGAACTTTGGCCTCCAGTGAATGACCCGTGGAAGGAAATCCCTTTTGCTTGATGTGTGTGGACGGCGTCAGTGGAAGCCGGGGTTGGGTGAATTAGTGGGTGCCTGGGTCAGTGAGAGGGCCCCCCTCTGCTACCGTGAGCCTCCGTACTTCGGCTTCGTCAATAGACTTGCTTTGGAGCAACGAGTTTGAGTGAAAGGATGGCGGTTGGAGGTGAGAACTTTGGGTCAGGAGATAGTATAGACTGATGCGCACACGTGTGAGTTTTACCCAAGTGGATTTGAACAATTAACACCGATGCTAAAAATTGTTATCAAGTTTGCCCTGACAATTGGAAATTCTTTTTTTTTATTATGAAAAAAAAAACCTCACTTGTACTGTCGCATTTGCATACTTGACATAAGCAACAAGTGATGTTTTCATTCCACTCACGTTTAAAATAGAGTTGTTGAAATATATGGGCATGTTTTTTTGCTTCGGTAAAAATACAGTCATGAGAATACCTTATCGTAAAATTCTTCTTATACGCATCCACAAGGAGCGGAATTGGTGGATCCTAATATCCGAGAACACGGATAATGGGAATAATTTTGCTTAATCCGGTCGACTGTGTTTAGGCGAATCACCTGTGGTAAGCACATAAATTCAGGAATAATTTGCTGCCTGTTCAAGGTCAGCGTTGATCTTCGGGTGAACGAAAAAAAAGTTAAATGAAAACCGTCTTTTCTTTTCATTTATTTACCAATGAACTTTCTTATGCGATTCGTTGCCGCACGGTTGCACTTTTATTTTGCGCGCGTTTGCAATTCACTTTGCTCGGTTGGCGTTAGCCGCTTATGGCACGTGACGGGTTTCTCATTTCTGTTGCTCCGTGCCCCTGGTAAAGTTCCCGTTCCGCTGTAATGTGCACCGATGCCAACTTCACCGAGGGCTGATATTGGCACGTAAAATAAAGATTGATCGATTGAATGCGTGGATAATAGGATTTTCCATGGATAAATCCGCGGTGGGGGTGGGGGCAGCCTAGCTCCACCTGGGGCCTACCTATTTCATTCGTGACAAAAACAGGCTTTCCTGTTGTGGGCCCTCGATTGTGTGAGGCCCAGGGCACAAGCACATGCTGAACATTCTTTTGATGCTCCCGTCGCCGTGGCTGTGCGAGAGAGTCCACAGACCGTGAAAGATGTCTTCATACAGGCGACTCAATCACACCAACCTTCGCAGACAATTGAACCTCACGTGTGTAATGTTGACAGTGATAATGTTCAACGGTCAGCAGCAGCCAGAATTAAAACGTACACACATACACACAATTATTGAGATCTTTTTTTACGTCTAGGGGTTTATGATTTTGAGACTTTTCCCATCTCTTAGCCTTCCGCAAAAAAACGATACAGAGCCGCGCGGTGTTTGTGTTTACAACTTGTTACGACTGCCAAGTCATGATGCTGTCAAACGAGCGCTTTTCTTTCCTTCACCCTCTCGTTCCTGGAAGCATTTCTTCTGAGCACCATTGTAGAAAAATAAAATAAAGAGTGACATGCACCCAGCCACACGGCACAGCAGTCACAAACCTCAAACAACAAGCGTCTTCTGAGACCGCTACAAAGGACCCCCACCCAGCCCCCCACTAACACGAAGCTCGGCCTATGAGAAATACAGTACATATTGCAGGGGCTGTGTGCGGTGTGTTCTACTCTCGTGCCATGCGTACAGGCCGAGTGGAACTGTGCCAAAACAATGTGCCACTCAAAGATGGTCTCGTGCACCCACTCCCATCGTACGAGCCATTTGGGCGACAACCTCTAACCCCAATATGTTCACGATTGCGACGTATCGTCCGAAACCGAATACGTCAAGACTTAGCACGATGTGATCGAAAGTACACGTTAACAAATAAAACATTGGCAGGCCAGCGTGGCGGTAGCGTTTAAGGGCCAGGGAGGATGCTTTCAGTTTTTGTTTGACTCGATATGGGATTTTGGTGGCCAATGGGGATAGCTTCTCGCTCAGCGGTCAATGCGATAGTCGGCCAATGGGCTCCCTCCTCCCCTCCACATCCCACCTATCTGACCACCTCCTACACGGACCCAGAGGTGACAAACGGACGGACGAGGCGATTTCAAGGTTGTTTAGTTTCAGCACCCAAATACATTGGTAATTGCGACGAGGTAACGGGCCGACGTGTTGACTGCTCTGGCTTGCAGGTTCACCTGGACTTATCGCTGATAGGATATGCGGATGTGAAAAGGGATGAAAAACGAGACTGGATGTATGCATTCACTTCCTTTCTGCACCTTGGGTACTTTTGACTAAACGTGTGTTCTCTGCAGTGACACACACACACAAGCTATCTTGCGAGCTGTTGGGCTTTTTAATTGATGAAAAAGTACAATTGTATTCATAAGCGACCCTATCATTACGTTTGCTTACTTCATTTTGCACTATTCTCTTTGGGCACTTAATTCGACTGCCCGACGAGCGCCGTGTTTAGCTGCAACACAACCAAGGCAACAAGCAGCGGCTGCTGTCCGCCCGCACGCCGATTATTTCCCTGCCCACGCCCGTCACAGATTTGACGCTTTGGGAAAAGTACTTCCTCGACGCCAGAAGCGCACACCTCTACACGGGCGCTGTCTCTGTGCGAACGTCAAGGCACGGCACCCAGCGGCTCGCTCAAAAGGTAAAAGGGTCAGCGATCGAAAATCCCCGCGAAGCGCGGTCTTGCCAATGTGTTTGATCGATGCACATTGCGCAATCACGCAGTCGCATTGCCGCCAAAAAAGAAATAAGAAAAACACACGGCACGAATGAAACATTTTTTCTTTCAACCGTTAATTCCATGGTGCGCGAGCGTATCTCTTCCAATCCCCCTGATATAAACATTTACACGGCTTTGAAATAATAACGGAAACGGATTTAAAACTGCTCGCCGTTCAGCCGACGACGCGCCGTCGCTTGCAGTTTACAGGGCCTCTGCCGCTACAGTCCGGGGGTGGGGGGCGGGGGGGTGCTTCTCCATCAGAGGTTCTTCATGCACACTTGGCAGCGGCTGACGCGCGTGCGCAGCTGCCCGGCCTTGATGGTCTCGGGCGGCGGCGAGTCCTCGAACTGCCGCGCCGGGTCCACCGTGGTGAGCCAGAAGCTGTACTTGTTGGCGAAGTAGTGGCAGGTGCCGCGGGCGCCGTTGCACTCGATGAAGGGGGTGGCGCGGAAGTCCTCGAGGCACGAGCCCGGCGACGCCAGTGACTGACCGCCGCCCTCCGCGCCGGCCGCCGTGTGCTGCGGGGGGGGAGCGAGGGTGGGGGAGGGAGGAAAAGAGGAAGGGAGAGAAGGAGGGAGGGTGAAGGAGGGGAGGGAGTCACGCACGCTGTTCGACATTACGTCCGACGTTTCGCTGTACGCGCTCGGAGCTTCGGCAAATGGAGCTCCCAGCAGGATGAGGCAGGAATGGGGAGCAAGGAGGCATGAGGGAGGAGAGAGGAGCCACTCACCATGAGGAAGGAGTAGCCGATCCAGAGGCTGCGGTATCCCGTGGGGCACGGCGGGATGCTCACGTCCTGGCTGTGCACGGCGATGGACTGCGACGGTGCCTCGCACACCGCGCAGCGGCTGATGTACTGCCGGATCTGCTCCTCGGCCACGGGCATCATGGGAATGGGCGCCGTCGTGGAGAGCCAGTAGGACTTGTCGTTGCGCGACGCGTAGTTGCACACCTCGTTGATGTTGCAGTAGACGAAGGGCATGGTGCTGAAGCGCGGCAGGCAGGAGCCGGCCATGCCTGCGGTGGGCGGGCGGCAGTGCGACAGTAATACGCACACTCAGTGTCTTCTTCTAAGTTTTCATGAATTATTTTCAGCCACTTGTTTCCCGGTTGTGCCATCAGATTCATGTCCTAAGCCATAACATACATTCTGAACTCTTACAAAGCAGCGCAACGCTTCTTGTTAGAGAAATGCCTGCAGAAGTGTACATCACAGAGCTACTTCTGAGATCCCTTCAAGTACTTTCCAACCCACCCTGGCAACGAGAGTAATGCTCGCCGCTTGACATTCAAACTGGCGTTCAATTCTCAGAACTGGAACGTGGCCAAATTAATTGGTATCGTCTGTGCCAATCAATGAACAAACCAGGGCAAGTGGCACAGTGGTAGAGTGAGCGGCGTTAAAATCATGGTTACGGGGGTGGACTCAGGCCATCACCCCCCTGGAATATCCACCCATGGCTCTACTTGGCTGCAAACCGACGAGCAACAATGCCTCAACGCTTCGTTCGGAGTGGGGAAATCACTCCGACTCGCGGGAGCCTCATTGAGCCGGTACGGGCAGTCGCGTCACCATACGCACCCAGGTCCTGGTTGTGGGACTTCTCGCTGCCTTCCACATACAGCAGGCTGAATCCGTCCCACACCCTGGCCATGCCCACGGGGCACTGGGGCACTTGCTCCGTCTGGCTGTGCTTGACGAGCAGGAAGCCCACGTTCACGCCGCGGCCCGGCATTCCGGGAATGCCCACGGTGCCTGGATTTCCCGGAGAACCTTCACAGCAAAACGGAGTGGGGGGGCGCGGGCCGGGGCGTGCACGGGAGAGGCGAAGGGGAATGATCGCAGAGATCCGGAGTTGGGGAACACCTCGAGAACATTCTGGCTGCGTGGTGATGTTCGTGCACGATGCCTCGGCCATTTTGTTTCTGTCCTTGACGCTGCCGAGGCGGTGGTGGCTACGCATGTTGTCTGTGTGTACGTACGCATGTATGTATGAATGTTGAACTTCTTTCGCACCGTACGTAGCCAACCGTGATAATTGTCTGTGATTCTTTGCACCTCTGAGTCATTCTTTCTCTTTCTGAGTGAGCTAGTAATGTGTGCGTTCCAAATTGAAATGATGATTTATTAGAAATGTATCTGACACGTTCAAAATGTAGATCGTATAAATTGTAAATTCCAAAAAGACTTCAGGGGGCTTTACCTGAAAAATAAGATAATTTAGTTTACTCTTTTTGAATGACGTCACGGGATCTTTAACGTCCACTGTAAGCAGATGATGCGCAGTATTTAATGTTTAATACGCACCGCTGTATTAACCAGTTAGAATTTCAGTAATAATTTCAAATTGATTTGGTTGTTGTAGTGATGCATCGACTCCTCAACTAAAATTATTATTATGCTCAAGATACACATGGAATGAATCGTGCGGGTAACATTTGATTATTCAAAATGTATGCAAAATATATGCAGGCAATATACATTATAATGTTGCCGTTAACGCGGATTAAGCAAACACAACTGTCTCAACGAAACAAGAAATGAGAAATCCTTGAAGAAACAGCAAACATGCGACAAAAAATTATAATAATTGGTTATTCAATCAAACAATGACTCCAAATTGTGACAATTCATGAACCATTACTCGCCAAATACAGACCCTCTCAAAACATCACTTACCTTGTGAGCCAATCTGTCCTGGTTGCCCAGGGATACCTGGGTCTCCAAGGCTCCCCTCTGGGCCTGGCAGGCCATTCAAGCCTGGCTTTCCTGGATATCCTGGGCTGCCCTTTTTGCCTGCCATACCACAATTACACAGTGCAACACAGTCAGCTTTGGAAACCCTCGTGAAAAGCTCTGGACATTTAATCTTGCATCGAACATCCTAACATCACAAGTAACGTTGAAAGATGAGACAGCTCTTATCTTATCAGAGTTTCAGCCATAGAGTGTGTCCCGTGCTGTCTGACATGAGTTTTAAGTGCCATTGCTGGTAGGTTAGGAAACAATCAGGCCTATGCACGGATTATCTGTAACGATTTCAAACAAGCGTTTGTCTTTGGAGTTACAGGTTTCTCTTGCGGGAGATGTGTTCCACAAAAACGGGGGCACAACGCAAAATGGCGAAGTGTGCAGCGCACAGTCATCAAACCATTTGGCACCGCAAGAGACAGCTGCCTGCCGAGTAGCGCACGCAGTACACAAACAATGTTGTCCCACATCCGACGGCAAAGCCGCATATAAGTGCATTCAAACCGTATAATATGAAGCGAATTTTGGGTAGAAATACGTGAGCTGCATTTATGCAAAACCGAATCTGCATAAAACGAGGAAAAATATGTAATCTGAAAAGTTTATAATGGCAAAGCAACATTGTATTACGTTTACCGAAAGAACCAAAGAGTATTGTACTACGTGTTTTTCATATCGGATCATCTTTGCAAGAGATACTGTGATCCCACGTTATAGAGGGACAGACGGACCTAAGGTACTGGAAAGCATAAACACGTATTCTGGGCCTTTCCTAGGCGACCAGAGTTGTATTCCCACTCACGGCCAACACCACTGACAATTATCTGAATCGATCCTGGGCCTCCCCTAGGTCGACTCAAATATGTAAATATCAGAAATGGGGAGACACAGGCTGCCGGACATGGTGCTGGCCATCCACCCGCTCTCATGTGCTGTGTCGGCCTCCCATAGGTGTTCGCTCACGGCCCTCGTTTCAATAGCCTGTTAAAGGCTATATGGGGGAGCTTCGTCTTTGTGTATGTGAGTGTGAAGTGGAGTTGAGACTAAATTGAGCCGTGGGTGAGCTGCCATGATCCTCGAAGTAACGCTCTCTTCTGCGAGCAAAACTTTTGGATTGACTTTACCTGCAATCATATTTTCACCTTCAGAATCAGACCCAAACTAGGCCCATTGAGCGATTAAGCTCTTTTTCATGGGTGACATCTAGCTTTGGCACAAACCTGGAATGAACAGACAATCGAGATACATCAAGAGCACACGAGCCTTTGGATCGGTGAGTACCGCACCTGCGCTTCCGGGAAAGCCTGGTCTTCCGGATTCACCCTCGTCTCCCATGGCTCCAGGTGTGCCTGGGGTTCCGGGGATTCCGGGAGGAATGTTGATGTCTTCTGGCCTTGGAATTGGGCCAGGAGGGCCTGGAGGGCCTGGTGGCCCTGTTTAAAAAAATGTTGGCCGTTAGTGCTCCACCTCCGTGAAAAGATTTGGCTTTGAGAACGTGCAAAAGTTAAGCACAAAATAAATCACTAGCGTCATTGCGGAGAGTATAAGTAACACGATTATCTTAGCAGACAATGTGTCCCTTCATATAAACATGTATGTTGCTACCATACAATTATTTTTTACAAAACCCATCAGCCTCGTTGCTTTCTGGGAGTGCATAATTACATTAGCATTGACACATTACAAGCAAAACTCTGGACTGATGAGACACTGCATGTCGAAACCGGTTTTGTTAAATTTTTAATATTTTTTTAAAAAGATGTTTCAATTATTACTGTCTTTGCATATTATTAGCATACATCATTAGTACCATAATGTGTATTTTGCCATACAGTTCTGTCACATTAGTGATGTTAAATATTGACATTTTTAAAAATATGTTTGCATAATCTTGATTTGAAGCTTTCGTGACTGCAGGAATCCATACTCTTTGGTTCTTTCGGTAAAGTCATGTAGGTAGAAATAAAATAATAGATCACCTACATGACTTTACCGAAAGAACCAAAGAGTATGTTTGCATACTAAAACGGTGTATATTGTTAATGGAACAACAAGCCAAATACAGAAATGCGATTGCTGAATGACACTGCTTCTACAGTTTAATGTTACTATTTCACATTAACTACAAAAAATACCTATAGTTTGTTAAGTCACGTGCAAGTACCGAGCTATCACTGTGCATTATTAAGCTGTATTCATATTTATTTATCGTCTTTCGCTAGCCAATACAAGATAGCGGTTCAAAGGTACTCAAAGCGACAAGCTTATATAAGAGTCATACAACAGCGGCACACCTGTGTAGGAACCGGTAATACCAACAAGTGTAAGTAATGAATGACGTAACGTAATAATTCACCGTATTTTTTAAAAATTGAATTTTAAATCAACTCGAAGTGAATTCCTGCTCAAATGAGCATTGAGGCGACGCTCATCTCTTATTTGCAGCCCTGAGCCAGTGGTGGAAATTCCACATTCCTATGGCAGGGGCAAGTCTGTCAATAGGAGAACCACTGGTGACTTGTCCACAGCACGGCAGTGCTCATTCCACCGCCGAGCGACCCGTCCAGATATTTTAAGAACCGGCTTCTAGCCCAGGCGTGCCCCTGTTTATGGATAAACCTGGCATGCGTGCGGTGTGCATGTCGGTGGTGTGCTCACCTACGCATCCTGAAAAATCCCCACAATGAGAACGAGCACAAAGGGGGAAAAAGGGGATTTGATGGATGGATGAGACACAGGGCGGACGGGCAGAGGATGGGACACGACATGCGTTTAGGGTTTCAATGAAGGACAAAACAGACACGGTGAGTCGGGGGGGATGGGAACACACTTTGGGGCAAGATGGCAAGATTTTCAAAAGAATGAACGGCTTTGAGCGAAAACCTACACCAGTGCACCCTGCGACAAATGCGTCCTTCGTAGAGTTAATGGCACGCAAAGCTGTGCCTGCCTGCATGGGTTTTCCCAACATTGAACGGAAAGTGTTGGATTCGAAAGCCCTTCGTCGCAAACTGCACTCTGCACGTTTTCCGCAGAGTTTTGAATTAAACAAAAACTCTTGGCTTAAAATCAGTAAATCCCTTAAAAGTTATCAGGCAATACTTCGATTAAAACAGAACATAAAGTGGAAAAGTGGTTTGGATACATCACAAAAAAATGCTGTTGTGTGATAATTGTCAATTAGAATTTGTTTTACATTTGCACTCTATATATTGCCTGATTAGACTTTCAGAAGTTCAAAGAAGTTCCTTTCACCAAGCAAGCAACCAATTGGAGTATGATATGGGAAAACAAAACCCAGTGATATTTACCACATCTTCCCCACTACAGAAACACACCTCCAAACAGACTCTCACAAACACTCACAAACATCCAACCGTTTATATATTATGCCAAAACACAATCACGAGCACCCATTAATTCATAAACAGCCACACATATTCGCAAACACCAGTCAATCATATGACAAATACATATATGAAGTATATTCTAAAATAAATATTATATTTGCCTATTGTCTTATTTGGCCTTACAGACTCATACTTTCCAGCAGCAAGTCATCTAAGCAGCAAACTCTGGACTGGTTTCAAGTTTATGAATCTCTTCAGCAGGGTGAGACCTGCAATAAGAAATGCTCTTCCACCACAGTGTGGTGTGTTTTTTATGCAATTCTGTTGTTTTTCGCTGATGGGCCACACAGGAGAGAGAGAGTGCTCTTGCCAATAACATGTGGCAGCACATAAGCATTTGTCTAACAGGCCTGACTGCTGATGAGACTCATCATATTCGATTTAAGTAATATGCTTTAGTGATACAAATGCTGCTGGAAACTATTAATACGGACGGTCCATACGCCAACATGCACAAATAAAGTTTTATTTTTAATGGGGAAAGATGGACTACCCTGTCTGTTCATTGTTAGTTCGTTAATAAACAGTTCCATTCATAACACAGACATTCATACACACACACTCAAATGGAAAAGAATTCAGCTCGTAAACACACCCAATTACCAATCCTCTTTTAAGATTGTGCGGGTTAGAGGAACTCCTTTGGGCATCTTCTGTTGCACAATAAGAGCAGCGACATAAAACACAATGGGTCCAACGAAGGAAGGGAGAGAGACATGGGCAACGAAACGATGGCGCCAGACGGCAACGCTTCTGCACATGCCATGGCACACATGGCATCATCATCGCATGAAATCGAGCAGAGATTTCATGGATGCACAATAAGGATCACCGACATGCCGATCAATGCAAAGCAATAGAATGCGTCAGGATACACAAACACATATATATATAAAACATTGTGATATTTTCACTGCCAGCATTTTTGAAGTTTTGTGGAAAATTACCGGAGGCGATTTTGCTTCGTGTGTTTTCGCGTGGAGTTCCGTACCTGAATTACCCATGGCCCCTTTTGTCCCCGTGTATCCTGGGTCACCCGAAAGGCCATCTCTGCCCGGGAATCCCATTTGGCCAGGGTCTCCTTTCAGACCTGGTCCGACACAAAGCAAACCGCGAACCGCTGCCGCGTGAGCATCGCACGCGCGTACGTTTGTGGTGGCGCAGTGGTGAGCGCGCCGTGCTACAAACCCGAGCTCCATACCCATCCACGTCCGAGCATCAGTGGCGAGTGATTTCTGAAACGGTCATGGGCCCACCCCCTTTCCGGCCGACCTGCACTGGGCAGCGTGGTGATGTATGGTCAGAATGACCTCCGTGACCCACACAGCACTAACCCAGCCAGTGCACGTCCTGTGCAAATCTAAATAGCATTTTTGAAACTGTGTAAAAATGTCACACGTTTTGAGTAAGACTGATGATTATGTTTTGATCATGTATTATAATAATATTAATAATATTAATGTATTTTATTGAAGAGGCGTATTTGTAGCTGCTAGTGCAGTCCAATACAACCGTACTTAGAAGTTCAATGAGCTCTGTAAGTGGAAATAACACATTCCAATACCAAACTTTAGTCTGTTGGCATGAATGCTGGATGCGTCGTGCTTGAGCTAGCAGCTAACAAGGCAATTACATCACGTATTTAGTGTCACGCATGCTAGCCAATTTAATGTCTAACAGCAACAAGAGTAGCTTTATCATAAAGCAGGGCAGACAAACTGTGTAATCGCAGTGGCACTAGATAATTTAGGCCTATACTTGCAGCAATTTGATTGTTGCGATTCAGGGTCGCGATTCGATTTAAAAATCGATTATCTTTATCGTTCTATTCTAACCGTCTCATTCATATTTGTCTGCGCAGTTTCGTTTGCTTAGTTCACGATTAGTATAATAATATTATGTCGCTGCGTGCAATTTTTATACATTAAAAACAATAGATTCTTACGCACCCATATTTACGCACGTACCACCAAGTGCAAGAATGTGCATTCTGTGCATCGTTGCACTCTCAATATAAATACTCTTGCCCCATATGCAAACAAGCTCATCGGATTTTACTGGACATCTGTGTAAAAAGAGCTTCATAGCTCATCGAATTCCTCCAAGATCAATACGTATTCTGATTATGATTCAGAACAAACGACGAAACACATGACAAGCGAGCGAGTACCCTTTTGCCCGGAAGGACCGGGAGGCCCCGGAACCCCAGGAAGACCGTCGTTCCCGCGGAATCCTGGCGGCCCTTGTCCTCCCGGTATTCCCGGATATCCTGGTTCTCCCTTCTCGACCTGTAGGGACGGAAGTCCGGGCGCTCCGGGGGGCCCTGGGCGACCTGGACTCACGGACAACGACAGCCGCTTCATCTCAACGGTCGTTCGGGTCACTGTCACATCCAGGGCTTCATTTCAGCAGGAGCTATACAGGGCTGAGGAGTTCCAGAAAATATGTGCACTGTCCTCCAGAAGGGGTTCTGGGGGGAGGAGGTGATGGTCCGGGGAATTCTGAGTTTGGAGGACGTCGGAAAATATTCCGTGACAAATTTAGCCCACCAAGCATGTTGCATTTTATTATGTGACAGCGCACCACATACACTTATTATTATTCAAGATTGAGCGACATGGGTAGCAAAGACAAAGATTCCCCATATAGCCTTACCAGGCTGTTGGGGCAAGGATAGTCTCATTTGCAAAAGTTACCTGGGCCATTTGTCTGGCAGTAAGGGAGCGACGACCCTTTGCACAACGGCCTTCTCTTGCAGACGCCGCGTGGCATGGTGACGGTTATTACGCTCGCAGTATCAACCGGGGCGGCCTGTCGAATTCAAACCGCGAGCCTCTGTGGCACGCGGCGAGCGCGCCACCGCTCGGCTGCGAAGCCACCGCGTGCCACCGCGTGCCACCGCGTGCCACCGCGTGCCACCGCGTGCCACCACGCGCGTCTCACCTGGAGGTCCGCTTGGACCGGGTGAGCCGACGTTCCCAGGTGGGCCGGGACGATCTCCGGTTATGAAGCCAGGTTGGCCCGGAGGGCCCGGGATGCCGGGTCGGCCGTTCGGACCTAAGGGGTGAGAGGGCGCCGTTGAGCGTGAAGGCCGGTGGAACGGATCGTGCAGCATTCAGCGCAAAGCGGTAACTCGAACCTGGACGGCAAGGGGATTCGGGTTTCCCACCGAGCAGGTCTGACCGGGGTTTGAGCCTCAGTCACGAAACTGGCTTTAGTGATACAAATGCTGCTGGAAACTATTAATACGGACGGCCCATACGCCAGCATGCACAAATTAAGTTTTATTTTAAATGGGGAAAGATGGACTACCCTGTCTGTTCATTGTTAGTTCGTTAACAAACAGTTCCATTCATAACACGGACATTCATACACACGCACTCAAATGGAAAAGCATTAAGCTCGTAAACACACCCAATTACCAATTCTCTTTTAAGATTGTGGGGGTTAGAGGATCTCCTTTGGGCATCTTCTGTTGCACAATAAGAGCAGCGACATGAAACACAATGGGTCCAACGAAGGAAGGGAGAGAGACATGGGCAACGAAACGATGGCGCCAGACGGCAACGCTTCTGCACATGCCATGGCACACATGGCATCGTCAGGGGGTCGTCTGGCGAGAGCAAAGCCTTACCGGTGCACCCTGCGGCAGAGGGTGGTGGGTCCCGGGCAGAGATGCGGCGAGTGGGGAGACGGATGGACGAGGACGGGTGGATGGAGTGCGTGTATGTGTGTGTGTGCGCGTTTGTTTTAATGTGCACAGGGCAAAGAGGGGCAAGAGAGAAAAAGAAGAAAAGAGAGACACGGCCAGCATTGTGAACCACGAGACTCGGCGCCCAGGTGACGCCGTGAACATGACGCCGGCACGCCAATCCATAAGTTTAAGAGGACGGTTGCAACGGACGCCGCTATCCTACGTCTCCGTAGGTAATCGACGAATACGTTAAACAAACAAACAAAAAAATCCGCGTTATAAACGTGTTTTGCAAAACCCCACATTTTTGTTTTATCGAGCCGACACCTCTCCACAAAAGCCTGAAAAGTCAATCGCTTCGTGTATTTTTCGAACCACTGAAAGGTGATAATTTTACAATTTCCACATTTTTATTTAAAGCTTTCGTGACTGCAGGGATTCATAGTCTTGGTTCTTTCGGTAAAGTCCCTTCTACGTGACTTTACCGAAAGAACCAAGAATATTATTTCCACATTGCTTATTGTAAGTGGCGTTTGAGTAACGAGACAGAGCCCCGTATCAGTGAGCAGTATCGCTAACACCACAAGGAGTTGGTTCTTAATTTAGAATTCAGAGTTCAATGGCTCTTTTATAATGTAATAATTTGTAAAATATACATTTTTATTCAAAGCAAAATAAAAACCGCTTCATATCACGTGACAATCATCTGAAGGTGAATGAGCTTTGATTTCTGAATGAATACTTTATGGGAAAGGCAAGGACATATAATAATTAAGGTGACAGAATTAGACACTTCGAAAATGAGAGAACCCATGGACAAATTGTTCAGAAATGCAAATGAGGCATGCAGTCCAGTGCACACATTTCTTTGAACTGAGCAGAAAATTATCGTGAGATGATGAGTAATTTACATTACAGCAAAGGACTTCAAAACAAGGGCAGTTGCTGGGATATTTTACCGCTGCCATTAATTTATCGTATTACTTCATTTGACAGCCAAGTGCTTTGTTAACTCATTCGTAAAACACTTGAGAGCACCAGCATTTCTACAGCGCAGGTCCAGCAATGCAAAATTTACACTTGAAAGCTCAACATTAAATTCACTGTAATAATGTGAAATAAAAATGTTTGTGAATACGTGGTTATTTGCAAGTAGTGAGCATGTAACAATTCAGCCAATCCAACCCACCTACCTGATGATGAATTTTCCTGATTCAAGTCAATAATTGTTTTTCATTTTTGTCTCACTTGGTACAATTGTTTAGTCCGTATCATATTTTCCATCAGTGTTGTCTCTTTTCATTCCGTCAGCCCAAGCGTAACGCTCAGCATATCATTTGCACATAATCTGTATGCACCGACATTTTCTTAATTCCCAAATGCCCAAGACAATGCGCGTGTCGTTACTGTACAATTCAATTTTGATCAGTCAATCGATTAATTATGACGCAGTCTCTATGCACATTTGCAAATGTACGTACAACAAGACTACGACTTAGTGTAGCGTGTCTTGCTAAAGGCACACGGGCAGGCATATGGACGTTATGAAATACACATGCAAGTTCACGCACAAGCTGTGAACTCCACAGGGAGGACAAGTTTAGTTTATTTGTGCAACCAGGGTGAGACCTCCAGATAGCGGGATAGGATTCTCATTTGCGGGAGTGACGGGGGGGGCGTCACCAATATTACAAAAGCAAAAAAAACAAGTAAAGTAAAAGGACTGCCGTACCTGGGTTGCCCTTGGATCCTTTGAGGCCTGTTGGCCCAAGCTCGTTACCCCCTCTGCCTGGCTCCCCCTCCGATCCCTTCAAGCCTGGGAAGCCTGGTGGCCCGGGCAGACCTGGCTCAGACGGACCTGAGAAGAAGAAGAATGAGGAGAAGACGAGGACACAGGTAGCAGTCAGGGGAGAAGAAACACGACTGTAGGTGGGCCAGGATGGCGGGTGAGGGCCCTAGGTTTGCCACCTCTCGAGGTACAATCAACCGGGACATTTCATGGGAAGAAGAATGTCTCGTGATAGCGGGGCGAGGAGGGAACTGCGCGTAAATGCAATGTCTCGGGTCACGTGTTATTACTCAAGTGGAACGTCTGCTGGACATGTGTGCAAAAGAGCCTTACAGCTCATCGGATTCCTCCAGTATTAATGAATATTGTGATTATGATTTTGAAGTGACAAAAATGGAGAATTATTTTTTTTATGTCCCTGGGAAGACTCGCAGATTTCCCAGGACAGCGACTCCAACGGGAGGACGATCCGGGAAAAAATTAACCCATAAAAACAAAGTTTTTCACTATAAATCCTTTATATGCGTGGCATCGGTTTTATTTTATTATTCATTTCTGTTTTTCTTGAGTAAGAGTTTCATTTTTATCACATTGGTATTTTAAATTAAATATGAAATTTTTTTTTTCCTAAAAAGTGAAAATAAATTGTCACGCACAACGAGTCTGTGTGCAAAATGTCAGCTCGATTGGATCACGGGAAGTGGGTTAAAAAACGACCGAAAGATTTGCACGGTCGTAAGCGCGCAAGCAAGCAAGCAAGTGAACTTAATATAAAGGATAAAAAAAAAGACCAGGACACGTGGCAACTGTTGTTGGGCCCGAGAACCTGCTCAAGCGGGGGCGTACCTGACCACACGTTGATGGGGAGAGTACCGAATGTAATTCATGTGAATCACCATAATAATGTACAGCCGTTTGTTAATCCACTGGTGGATGAACGCCTCCTCAGACCGTAATAGAGTAAAGTGAACAAGGGCATTACCTTGTGTCCCTGGAGGGCCCTTGGATCCTGGAAGCCCATTCAAGCCATGGAGGCCCGGAGCCCCAGGGAAACCTACAAACAAAACCACAACATTGTCAATTATTTTAAGAGTTTGAAACAGAGCCCAGGGTATGCGCTGGGCTATTGTAGAGCGGAAATGGCTGCTTTGGGACTCATGAGCTGAATTAGCCAAATATATCCGTTCAAAGGTTGTTAGTTTATCTGTAAATTTTCCATTGCTCACATGAACTACACATATATGAAGCTTTCGAATGGTGTATCATTCATTCAAACCGATGGAATGATCTAGTATGAGTTATCTGGATGTCCATACCTACAAACTTGTACCCTGTACATACATACATACATACGTTAGTCACTCATTATGTTGATATGTACTATCTCTACAGGACAGGTGGTTCAGCGGTAGAGTTGAGCAGCTTATAATTAGAAGGTTGCGAGTTCAAATCCTAGCCGGGGGTTAACCTAGCCCGTCATCCCTCGGGGGTCATCAAATGAGCAGCACCGTTTTGGGAAGTGAACATCGGTTGTCATATGGATAGATTCGCCCTGGCCATAGGAATATAGACATTCCACCACTGGCTACGGGGTGTAAACGGGAGATGAGCAGCCGGCTCAATGCTCAATTGCGCAGGAAAAAAACATTTGGACTTTGAATGATCTCTTTCAGATAAATGTCAGAAAGCCAGAGCGCCACGGTAAGGCATGCGAGTGAGGTCACCGTCAATGAGTGTAAACTAAACTACGAAACGAAACTATTTTTTATTTTACCAGGTAAGGTCTACTGAGCTTCATCTTCTTGGTTCTTTCGGTAAAGTCACGTAGAAGGGAAATAATAAAATAATAAAAATAAAACATAAAACTTAATTACTTTATTATGTTTGATTTTCATTATTTTATTATTTTCCTTATACGTGACTTTACCGAAAGAACCAAGCAGATGAATCCCTGCAGTCACGAAAGCTTTAAATCGAAATTTAAAGTCTACTGAGCTGTATAGTTCTCTTTCAGAGGCGACCTGGCTATCACAAATGATAGCTCAACGAAGTGGGCTATCATTGCAAGTACATTTATAACAGCCAAATATCTGAACGCATGTTTCTGAATGCGGAGGGACCCAGAGAGAAATTCACGTGACAATGGGTTAGAACATGCAAACTCCAAATATAAAGGCGTCGTGAGGGTAGGGATGGAACCCACGCCCTCCTGCATACCAGGTGAGGGAGTTCACATCTCGCCACAGTGAGATATTAACAAAGTCCGCGCACACCCTTTGAGCACGACGTGCCGATCAGGGCGATGTTTAGGACGCGCGGGACATGGACCCACCTTTCTGGCCGGGGCCTCCAGGAGACCCAGGGAAACCCGGATTTCCGGGTTGTCCATCCAACCCTGGCCGCCCGTCGAACCCGGGCATTCCTTTCAGCCCGGGGAACCCTACAGGGAGAACAAGATTGTGATTGAATTGCTTTTGTTTGTTTGATGCCGTTGATCGATTGAAACAAATACCAGTAACAGCAGCGGTTCACAAACAATGTCCACAAAAGTTACTTACTCAAAGCGTTACTGATATATAGATAAGTCCGTTTCATATCTTCACATGAAAATACAAATTTCTTAATCTGATGCACCACTAAGCAGATAAAACCTGGGGGGACCAAAGGGCCCACTCAAGCCCCCCCCCACTCCCTGTGGCGCCAGCGGCGCTGTGACACGGCTTTGGAGAGAAGTCTGTGTTGCACACTCGAAATGAAGGACATGGGCAGGTGCTCCAAATCGAGGGCAAGCACATTTATTTATTGTGGTTAATATTAATCTTGTGAAGAACAGCACCGTCACTCTGTCAAATGCAACAACACGTGTGTTACAACCAGCCTTGCTCCCGAGCCGCCATTAACCATGTGACTGGTATATCCGCGTGGTAATTCAATAACCCTGCCAGCCACCTACAGGCCCGACTCAGTCATCACATGCTGCTGTACACACATGCATTGATGCACTGCACAGCACATCAGGACTTTCACAGAACCACACTTTACTCCCTTGCTGCACAAGGACATACTTAAAAGAGTGATCCATTCCTAATGTGCCAGATCTGCTCGGAGCGGGGTCTACTCACCAGGTTGGCCAGCTCGCCCCGGGTCTCCACGAAGCCCATTTTCACCGCAGGCGCCCTGCTGGCCGTCGCTGCCCCGATCTCCGGGCGGTCCGAAAGAAAAACTATCTCCTGGGGAAAAGGCGGCGACACGAGCAGAGGTGAAAGCGGAAACGCGAGGGGATCAGGCGAGACAAGAACAGACGATGAGAGTGAAACTTGAGCGTGGCCAGCAGACTAGAACAGTGGCAGAAGTGTTACACGAGCAAAGCGGTCAGTCTTCCCCGCCAACCCCCCCCCCACCTCCGCATACAGGCGATGTCCGATATCACTGTAGGGCAAGAGCTGTAGTTTTACATCGAGGTGGTCAAACCAGATGATCGCGTCAGGAGACGTGGAGTGGTGATTCATCGCTGCGACGATGCCTCATCCTTGGTGATTGTCAATTGGGCTTTGAGTCGTTCCATGCTCCATGGTTCTATTCTGGGTGGTGACCACAGTCACACAGCAATGCACACTGCCGGAGGGTTTTGAAATCTACATTTGCTTCATCGCTGTACTTTATTGCGTTTGGGTTGCTTTTTCCAAGTCACGCTTGCAAATATCGCTTTACCACACAACCGTGTGCTATATTTAAGCATATTATAATTCCAATTGGCATGCATGTTGAACTTCTTTTGCACTGTACGAAGTCAACCATGCTTACTGGAGATGCAGGGGAAGGACAACAAACTTAACACAAAAATCAGTCGTAAAGAAATTCGTTTTCAATCTAGATTGTTTTAAAGTGCATTGACCATCTTTGTTCTATGGCTAGCCAAAAACCACTATGAAGATGACCAGAGTTCACATGGTGGTTTATGCTCCTTGACGAGAAATGTTCCATATGGTAACAGATTGTATCGTATCAGCACAGGGATGCGATATATAAATTCTCACCATCCACACCACGATTCCCTTTCTCTCCTTTGCGGCCTGGTGGCCCAGGGAATCCCGTGGCATCACCAGGATCACCTGATAAAAGCAAGATCAAACAGTCGCACGTTAGACTCAACATCAAGGCAGACTGCCTCAGCAGCAGACTGTGCTTTCCCACCTGATGACGGATGCTTGTGTTGCGCCCAAAACGTCGTGATTTATTTTAGTTGTTTTCATTTAATTCTTTTATTTCTTACCTGCGTGACTTAACCGAAAGAGTATAGACTCAACATCGCAGGATATGACATCATCATCGCCCCGGAACAATCCACTGCCAGATCAGGGCCTCCCCAAGCCACTGCCACATCTCTCAGACCTGCGATGCAAAATTATCCACCCGGTACTCGCGCACGAGCTGATTTCATCGCTCCATCTCTGCGGTAAGAGCAGGCTTGACCATGCCACCTCGCTTGGCTGCCGCTGTCTTGTCGACCGCAGGCCATTATCCCTGACAGCGATGTGTGCCGTCCCAACCCGCCGACTTATCTAGGCGGTGAAAGTGACCAGCACGTGCTCCATCCGTCTAAGTGTAATCCCTAAGCGTGCACCGATTCATGCAAGCTACTTTGGCATGCCCTTCAGCTTTTATTTTTTAATGCAGATCGGTATAGCAGCTAAAAAAATATATAATAATCATTTATCCATGGAAGCAAACTGTTTCTCAGATACAAGATAATATGTATATAACTTTTTTATTGGACATTTGTGTGTATGAGCTTCATAGCTCATCGGATTCCTCCAGTCTAAATAAAGATTCTGAAACGACACAGAACCTGCACAACGCCTGCAGACATGTTGTGCTATGTACGGGAGATGTGTACAAATTCTTACTCCGGGTCTATGATGTAACCGCTCATTGATTGAAGCGATTGAGAAGTTACTTTCCTATTTTTGGTGCATCATTGAGAAATTGGCCAGTTTACTTAAACAGAGGCAATAAAAAAATTAAAATAAAAAAAATTCTTCCATATTTATATTACAACTTTTCCTATTGGCATCGTGTGAAGAAAACGACTTCATCGCTATTCATTCTGAACTCTCGCACCACGCCACGTCAGACAATGGCCTCCGAAAGGTGATAGAGGTCTGCGTAGCCTATCCTGTGCTTTGTATTGCAATCCCTTCGTGGCCTTGCCCCACCGCACCTCGCCTCGTTTGATGCCCCCCCCAGTCCGCTCCACTCTCAATCTCTCCTACTCCTCACCGTTCCCCTCTCTCCTTGTGCACAACCACCGCTTACGCTCCTTTTCCCTACTCCCCCCGTTGCACTCGAACAAACTTTCCCCTCCACATGAAGCGGGCAGCACCCTCCCCGTCGAGTTTCCGCTCCTCCCTCAAGACCCCCGCCTCTTCTCCCCCTCTGGCCCCATCATTCCCTCCATCCCTAGGCACCCACCGTAATCCCCGTAGCCACTCAACCTCCCTCCCCATACCCCATCCCTGTTCACCGTATCACTTTTAGCTACCCTCATTATACCACTCATAACCCTTGTAAAGCGCCTTGGGTAAAGCGCTATATAAATATAAGATAAGATATCTTCTTGGTTATTTCTGAATTCAAACGCTGTCGCCTCGACAGACCTGGTTTCACCTGAGGACGGCTGCTTGCGTTGTGGCCGAAACGTCGTGAGAATTATTTTATTATGTTTTATTTTTATTATTTTATTACTTCCCTTCTACGTGACTTTACCGAAAGAACCAAGAAGATAAATCCCTGCAGTCACGAAAGCTTTAAATCGAAAGATAAGATATCTCACCACTTCCCTCGGGAAACACGACGAGGAAGGAGACTATCTGTCGGTTAACATCTAAAAAAATGTATTTTGATGGTGACTTAATACAAGCGTATAACAATGGCGGTTCTTCGGGAAGCGCTAATGGTGGCTTGCAGAATGCAACCTTAGGCTGAGGGCATTGACAATGTGTTGTATGTTGTTTGAAATCGTGGTGCCCATCTCTGACCAGCTGAGAGACAGCCGACTCTGATGGCGAGGTGGGACATGCCGTAAGAAGGCAGAAAAACCACAGCAGGAGAAGCAAGGTAGTGAACATCAAGGGAACAGGGTGGAAACTAAGAAGCAGATCTCGACATAGAAGGGTGGTTTTAGATGGTGAACCAGGCAGGACTGTGCAGTGAACGAGGGCACCGCGGTGGCGAGATGTCAACTCCCTCGCCTCATATGCAGGAGGTCATGGATTCTATCCCAACCCTGACCATGCCTATATATTTTTGCATGTTCTCCCCGTGATAGTCGTGTGGATTTTTTTCTCGGTCCTCTGGTTTATCCCTACAAAGTTAGAATCAACGTGCGTTCAGGGTATTTGACTGCAATACATTTCCACGTGATAAGTCACTAAGTTGAGCTATTATTTGTGGCCAGGTCGCTCCTAAGAAAGAACCACATAGCTCAGTGGGCCTTACCCGGTAAAATAAAAATATTGTTTAAGTTATAGTTTAAATAAAAAGGTGTTTAGTTTAATAGTCTAGAATAGCGGTGGGGAACCTTTTTCTTCCAAGGGCCATTTGGATATTTATAACATCATTCGCGGGCCATACAAAATTGTCAACTTAAAAATTTGCCTGTTATATTTGGTCAAACATTGAATTAACTCACCCCTAATGTGATGGGCTGGAACTGCTTCTCTTTGGCGAGGCGTGTGATGTTAGCTGGTATTGATGATGTTGCTACTCGCAACTGCTTTTCCAGGTTTGCTCCTAGATTTATTGAATTTCGAGTCCTGCCTGCGGTTGCCTTGGCAGGGCCACACCAAATGATTTCGCGGGCCTCATAGGGCCCACGGGCCGGGCATTCCCCACCCCTGGTTTAGAAGATGGCCCAGGATAGGAGTGAGTGGCGGGAGAGGAGCAGCGGGAAGGCAGAGCCCACTTGAGCCGGGACAATATCAGGATGAAGGAGAAGACAACGATCACAAAAACTGCAACGTGCGACCGTGCGTTCGGACCTTTGATGCCAGGCGACCCTGGGAAACCTGGTTGCCCTGCAGGGCCATAGCTGCCCGGCTGCCCCTGAAAATGTAAGCGCGCACAATTAGCGAGCACACAACGCAGTTAATTGGGAAAGGCGGTAATGTTGCGAGATGCACAGCATAACAGACTGACACTTGTGCATGATATAAACATTTTACGTTAAACTAATTTTATTTCGATTAAAAGCCTGCAGCCGGTCCATTGCTTTATCCTGAGGCTACAAGAGCATCAGCTATAAATGTTCCCTATTAATTTTGTTCATGCAAGTGTACAGAGAAAAAAAAGCTACGCGCAGTCTACAAGAAACAACATCATGCTCCACAGGCAGTGGTCGTGCAAGTGGTCCAGTGCGCTGAATTAATCACAGCTCGCTCCCTCAACCCCTCACTCAGCGTGGATCATCATCATCAGCGAGCCCCGCTGGACACAGTTTTATACCGCAGGGCGCTGGCAAACATTCCCGCGATGGCTTGAGCTTCTCAAGGCACATGAACTCGGAAAATGGAGATGCACTTTTATTTTTATGGAGGGATATTTTCTTGGGGCTTTTTCTCACCTCTCGTTTTTAAACAGCCACCATCCCACGGGTAAATTGGGATTTCTAGACAGCAAGAGGTGCGGTTGTGATGACCATGGGATCGGCACTCCCATTCATGCCACCATATCACGTGATATCGCCACAGCCATGTGTATAATGCACTGCGCACAGACTTTGTTTAGACCACCAACAAAACATTGTGGCCGTATTATTTTAGGCCACAGCAGGAGCAGGACAATGAAACATCTAGGGATTTATTTCTTGCTGAATATTTTTCTAGACATTGATAGACTGAGGATGGTGGCACGTGACCAGGAGTAGACACAGCCATCGCGAGAGGGATGCTGGATGAGATGTGCCGGGCGTGAAATATTTTTTCAGTTGGCTGATTCAGACCGACCCACCTGAAATTAAGCACTGGTGAAAACTGTATACTGGTTTCATCTTTGTTCGGAATAAACTAAAACTTTCAAAATATATATTTTTAGCAGGTAAGGCCCACTGAACCAGTTAAGGCCCACTTATCTATGTAGCTCTTTTTCAGAAGCGACCTGGCCACAAATGATAACTCAAAGAAGTGGCTTATCATCGTGTGACATTTATGGCTGCCAAATACTCAAAACGCATGTTTGTAAATGTGGAGGGGAAAACCGGAGGACCTGAAGAAAAATCCACGAGACCACGGAAAGAACATGCAAACTCCAAATATACAGGTGTCAGGGTTGGGATCGAACCTACGACCTCCTGTATACCAGTCGAGGTAGTTAACATCTCGCCATCCTGGCACAGCCATCGCTGGTCCACCCCCCCGTCCCCTGTCGCCCGTCGCCCCCCCCCACGTACCTGCTCTCCGACCAAGCCTGGGAAACCCACGATGCCGGGGCTGCCTCTGGGTCCAGGGAACCCAGGGGAGCCGGGGACACCTGGGCGGCCAGGATCTCCAGGGGGACCTTTACTGAAATTGGGGCTGCCTGGGCGGCCTGGGGACCCGGGGCTTCCAGGGAAACCGGGCATGCCTTCATCACCTGTCGGGGTGGCAGGTTACGGAGGGGGGGGGG
>CM025622.2:5059595-5080525 GCA_014621495.2 Entosphenus tridentatus | reverse complement strand
TGTTGTTGTTGTTGGCCCTTTTGCTTGATGTTTGTTGTGGGTCGGCCTCTTCAGGCCGTGCGTACCTGGACCTCCTGGAAGTCCCGGGGGGCCTGAGCTCCCGGCCGGTCCAGGAATCACACACGGCAGGACATCGCCTGCGCATATTCAAAAGGAGAAAGCCACGACATCTCATCTTTGTATTCGCGACAACGCGAGCACCGCACGACCTCCCTGGCTTTGTTCGCGAAGTACGGGGGTGAGCCAGATGTCTTGTGACACCCCATTTAATTCTCTAAAACTTAACATCTTCAAAGTAAGGTTTATTTAAAACAGAAATTAATATGCAAAGGAAAACTATGTTAGGGGTCAATAAATTTGTTGGTCACAAGACATTTGGATCAGCGAGTATAGTTAATTACAGGTGATCCCCGCACCTACGACCTAATTGGTTCCTGGATGATGGCCGCGAGTGGAACAGTCATAAGTCGAATCCTCATCTCCCATAGGGCGCCATGTTATACATTGGGGTTCCGTTCCTGGAAAACCATTATGTACCATAAAAATACTAAAATTGACTATGAAAATAAATGCAAATAACCCTAACAAACATTTTTTGTAACTCAACATAACGCTTACCAACATTTACTAAGTAAAAACAAACACTTACATTTTAAAATCTTTAAGTACTTGTCTGCGTGTGCATCAAATTTCCTCTTCTCGGACATGGCGAAAGGCGATTTTTTTTATTTGAAATTTTTTTTTTACAAAAAAAATTAATGAGCGTTGAGAAAGAGACGCTGCTGCATTCGCTCTCCGCGCAGCTGCAGACTGTCGGGCTACACTCGACATACGCACACGGCGGAAGAGCAAAGCAGCGCCATGCAGCGACTCGTCTGCGGTTGACGATGCGCAGACTCGTCGCTAATCGATTCGGCATCGGTGAGCAGTCGTTAGGTGGTCGTAGATACGAGTTTTGGTCATTACTGTGGGGGATGTTAATTAAGATGAGAAATTTCGATTTAAAGCTTTCGTGACTGCTGGGATCCATCTTCTTGGTTCTTTCGGTAAAGTCACGTAGAATGGAAACAATAAAAATAATAAAATAAAACATAATAAAATAATTTTCACGACGTTTCGGCCACAACGCAAGCAGCCGTCATCAGGTGAAGACCAGGTCTGTCGGGGACTTTACCGAAAGAACCAAGAAGATAAGATGAGAATGGTCGTAAAAGCGGGGGGTCAAGTCGAGCCGTCCTAAGTCGGGGGTCACCTGTACGACCACCTAATACATAATAATGAAAATAGTTGTTTTTTATTGATCCATTAAAATCTCACATGGCCTCGAAGCGGTTATGATGTATTGGGATGTTTGGCCAAGACTTTTATTTTTGAAGTCCTTTTCATGTAAAGAGTAAACCGGAGCACCCAGAGAAAACCCACACGTAAGGAGGAGATATCACTCGCACGGTCTGCACAGATGGGGGTTGAAAACCCACTTGCTGTACTGCCACCACCACCCCCTTCCTGGCTACCTCACAGCCCCGTGGGTGTTGAGGGTTTACAAATCTTTGCCTCCGAAGCATGGGATTACAGGCCGCGCATCATCACGCCCCAGGAACATATTTTGAACTCTTTCACTTTTGAGCGAAGGCCCGATGGAAGGCGGTATCCATGTTCCGACGGGGACTGAACCAAAACATGACTTCACATTTTCAATGAATACGTTTTACAGGTGTCACGACATTTTGGAGGGGTGTGATGACAAAGCCAACTTTAAAGCAGGAGAATCCCACAACAGGCGCCAGTACCGTATATGCACAAAAACATCGTAAGCGATGAATGCCACTGCATTGGAGAGAGATAGCAGGGACATTTATTTTGTGTCTTTTGCAACAGCCCCATCGAGGAAAAGTTGCCAACACGCATTCATAAGTACCCCCTTGCCAAATACCCATGTTTTGTTCTTTTAATAATTGTGAACATTTAATAATCGTTATTATGGAGCTGGGAAGGCCCTTAATGTTCTGTGTTCTCAATCTTTGAAATAATGGATATGTGGTCAAAGTTACTCAATTAGTTCACAAGCAAACTGTCATTAGCAGCTAAACACCTGTGGGTACATTCTCTGCACCCTAGTTTTGGGCTGGTTTTGGTTATGGCTGTTTGTAAGTTTTATGTGCTTCTGTGCTGATGGATACCTGGCATTCCTGGAGGTCCGATGGGCCCAGGATATCCTTCTTGTCCGGGCTCTCCAGCGGGCCCTCGGGGGCCTGGAGCTCCTGGGAATCCTGGTCCAGTTGCTCCAATCGCTCCAGGCTGGCCAGGAACTCCTGGGAAGCCTGGCATTCCCTTGTCACCAACCAGGCCCTGCCCACCATCGCCCTGTCCCAACCAATTTACAAGTCAAGAGTTGAAGTACATTTCCTGCTCAAATGCACACTGAGGCGGTGTTTTGACAACGTTCTATAGACCCTGCGAATTGTCAACGTAGCATTTCACGTTTCGTCATCGGCAACCCGCGTTTGGCCATTTCCTCACCAGCATTTTTAGAAATCAGCTGCCCAACTCACGTGACAATCTGAGTAACTTAGAAGGTTTTGGAGATGCCACTCTTTTCGGACCACCTGAATTGCCCTGCATCTCGAGATCGCACCACTCAACTCAAGTGGGTCATCAATGGGAACTCAAAGAGTCAAACATAATTTCCCGATCAAACGGGCATTGAGGCGGTACTTGCCTCCTGCTTACAGCCCTCTGGAGCCAGTGATGGCAATTCCACATTCCTATCAGGGGGGCAAGTCCATTTATAGAACAACAAATTACACGCGGTCTTATTGTGAATGTGTAGACCGTATCAGCCTGAAGGAATGATCGAATTCAATTCAAGTAGATCTATGCTGCGAGCCTTTTTGGTCAAAGTTACAATCAAGGAGTGAGCAGCAAATGTCAGCCGAGACGTACGGGACGTCCTTTTGCACCCGGCTGTCCTGGGAACCCATCTCTGCCGGGCTGGCCTGGTACTCCTGAAGTCCCTGGGAATCCTGGATCGCCACGGTTTCCTTTGGGACCTGTGCACGACACGACAAAGAGTCCCCGTGTAGCCTTCACAGACTGTTGAGGCAAGTGCTGTTAGCGTGCACCTACGAAGGTCCGAACGGCAAATGAGGGGGTGGGTGGCCAGCACCACGCCCTGCCGCCTTTGTCTTTCCAGTGGCAATGTTTACACACCGCACCAGGTACTCATTTAAGTCCACCTAGGGGAGGCCCAGAACCAGTTCAGACAATCGTGACTGGTGTTGGCCGTGGGCGGGAATTGAGTTTGGTTCGTCGCGTTCGTAGTGCAGCGCGCTAACCGCAATGCCACCACTCCCCACGATATGGCACACACACACACGCAAATATCCCCCTCTACAATGCAACCTAGTGCATATGAACGTCAAAGGTATTTCCTACTCAAATGATAATTGTGGCGATGCTCATCTCCCGCGTACAGCCCTGAGCTAATGTTGGAAATTCCACATGACTCTGGCAGGGGCTGAGCCTCTCCATGACACCATCCCTGTTGATACTCCCCCACAATGTGATACTCGCTTCGGAGGAATGATGGGCTGAGTTAATCCCCAACCAGGATGTGAACTCGCAACCTTCCGATCGCGAGCTGCTCGCTCTAACAAAGGAGCCACCTGGCCGGTAAGTGAATACAGCACCACCTCAACTCTACGTACCCGTGACAACACTTAAGCTACGCTTCAAACGGCCAATACATTACGTTACGTGCACGGGGAGAGCAAGTGTGAAGCTGCATGGTGGGATTAACAACGGAGCCAAGACTGCCCACAATCCGCTGCCTTCCATCTCTCTCTCTCTCTGCATATTGGAGCAGTTTGAAAACAAAATCAATTTCTGGACTCTCAGCAATTCTGGTTCTCAGCCAAAGAATGTTTTTATTCATCGCTCAGCATCAGCAGTATTGCGTGCGGGCAGGAACACACTTTGCAAAGTCGCTGTATCTTAATTACGTGGCAATGATTTACATGGTGGAAACGACGGCCGCATTAATATGTAATGCCGTAATGAAAAATTATATATTCTGTGAATGTAGTTATACAGTGTGTGATATATGCTGTGTAATAAATAGGCTCCTAGTAACACATAAACCGCTTTCCTCTATCAGTTATGTGGGAGTCACTTTCTGCTCATACGAGTATTGTGGCAATTTATGCTAATCTCCTGCTTACAGCCCAGAACAGCCAGTTATGGAAATTCCACATTCATATGGTGGGCAACCCTTGTTGTCTTCCCCACAAAATGCAAACAAAATAATTTGTGGATTATAAGTCGTGTTCCGAAGCACAAGATTAAAATGTGATGCTAGAACTGAAAAAAACCAAGATTAAATTCTAATTGAATAAAGGCAAAATATATTTTAAAATAATCGTTTAAAGTGTTCAACAGCAGACTAAAACAAATAGAATATATAAATCATGATTTAAAATAATAAGAATAATCGTTTCTAAATATATATATAAAATGTGGATAGCCAAATATGAAAAAATCACTCGCAAATTACTTGACTAGGAAACTAGTAACAATCACCACCCAAACTGCAACAACTGGCAGGACTCTCCTAAAGAACGAGTCTTGAGACTCACTGGGCCTTTCCTGGGAAAAACAATCATAGAAATAATAACAATGTCAATGGGAAATCCTTAGGTTTCAACTCATGATAATCTGAAACTAAGTCTGGATAAAATTGTTGAAGATTAAAATAAATCCCCCACACCTCCAATTTTTCCACCGCACCTCCGATGAGCACGCTTGGCTCCGTACGGTGTGAAAGAAGTTAAAAATCCATACGTAAAAAAATCTAACAGCATTGTGCATTACAGAATTAACAGCGGACAAACTTCACAACAGAAGGGCATCGGCGCTGATGGAGCCCTCCAACGTGCCGCTCACGTCACTGTTGGTGGCGGAAGGACCTCCGCTAGAAGGAGTTCTAGAGCCCCTCTAGAATGGATATTTGGCCTACTCTTCTAGTCTGCCCTACCGCATGGGACCTGTCGATCGCCCAAACTGTGCTGAACCCATTTGTACTGCTGGGTGAAAATAAAAAAAAAACATGCCCCATTGCTTTAACTGCCGGGCAGGGAGATCTTAACTAGAATTTTTTTTTTACCAGGTAAGGCCCATTGAGCTACATAGCTCTCTTTCAGAAGCGACCTGGCCACATGTGATAGCTCAACGAAGTGACTGATCATGCGGACATTTATTGCAGCCAAATACTCTAAACGCATGTTTATAAATGTGGAGGACCCGGAGAAATATCCACGCGACCATGGGGAGAGAGACACACAATCCAAACATACAGCAGGCGTCAGGGTCAGAATCGAACCCACAACCTCCTGCATGCTAGGCGAGGGAGTTAACATCTCACTACCGCGGCAACCAGCAACCCCTGGGTTGCAAGTCCGGTGTGCTAATAAGGACACGATGTCCAGCCAGTGTGTTAACCATCACACGATGGCAGCATCCAAAACAGAAGACTCACCTTTCAAAGTTGGGATGTATGAGTCTCCTTTCTGTCCTTTGGGTCCTTGAATACCAAACTCTCCAGGAAAACCCTAGACGGACAAGAAAATGTGTTGACCCACCCATGATGG
This sequence comes from Entosphenus tridentatus, assembly GCA_014621495.2. Classification (NCBI taxonomy): domain Eukaryota; kingdom Metazoa; phylum Chordata; class Hyperoartia; order Petromyzontiformes; family Petromyzontidae; genus Entosphenus; species Entosphenus tridentatus. Next base: position 5,074,880 of record CM025622.2, on the reverse strand, counting down.
AGTTTTTCAGTGCTAAATTGATAAATATATCTCTATTTTAAACTTGAAATCAGTTCATCTGTTGATTTTTGACTGGTAACTCGTTAAATTGCTTACTACTCAATGCCGACTAATGTGAACCGATTAAAATACGAATGAGAATGTTAGCGCTTCGGTTTTCACAGCCACTTGTGATCCCAGAGTGGTCAGCCAGGTGTTGAATTTTGGCATAAAACTCGGGCTGGAAATGAGAAGAAATTACTGGGGGAACTCATAAATGCCACGATCCTCCCCCCAGGATCTGGACCGTACCAACTGAGTGTGAGCGAAAGGGGGGAGGCGGACGTGAGCATTAACGAATACATTCCATTTTTGCTCGTTTCTGAAGCATGTTCATTTAAAACGATAAGCAAGATTTGATATCCATGTGAAGCATATTCGCAGACCTTTTACACAATTGGATGAATATTTTCCTCCCATGTACTGGGAGATCCAGAGCGTGACAGATGGGCAATTGCAAATGATATCTTTAGATTTACGTAGACTCTCCACCGCTACACTTCTGGAACTAAGTCAGGTTAAAATTTCCACTCCCCCCATCTCCCACGGTATTATGGGTCGCTCCGACCCATTTCCACACCTGCATAAAACAACCACGTGATCTGACCCAAAACCGAGTCTTACCCGAATTCCTTGCTGGCCAGGATTGCCGGGAAAGCCGGAGTCTCCGGGTAACCCATTCTGCCCGGGATAACCTGGGTTTCCTGGTGGCCCTGGCGGACCGGCTAACCCTGGCGGTCCAGGAAATCCGGAGTCACCACCGCCACCATCACAGGCACAGTCGCCCGGGTCTCCTGTGCAAGAGCGCAGAAGCACGGGCGCGCAATGAGAGGAGCACGCCGGGGACGAGACCAGAGAGATTGAATAAAATATGTGAATGGCAATGGCTTGGGCATGCCCCGTGTCAACTTCTGGGAGCGTGTAAACCGGGCGGGGGGTGGGGGACATTCAAAGGTGCGAAAGGCAGTGGACAAGAGGTGGGATAGAGGCGAGGCATCAATTCAGACGAGAACGTTTTTAAAAGACGATTCATGTACAAGTGACACGTAGATGTCGATGGTCATCTGAGCCCGGGGAAGGATGCGCAGTGAGTGTAAGATAATGGATAGGTCCATAGTTAGAGCCGATGTGTTCAAGAATGTGAGGATTATTTAATTCATAGTCATATAAATAATTGCTGTATAAACATATCACGTGACAATGTGAGGTATAACATATGCGAACAAAAAAATGCATGTTGACATGCATCAATTTGCATGCAAATCTATTTTTATCTGTCAGTGTGGAGAACACGGGAAAGGGAAGCGGAGTGAAAGCCAGGTAAAGAGGTGGGTACACCCACCTCGTTCCAAAACGTCTGGCCAGAGTGAGAATGGACAAAATTCCTTCTCGGGCTCCTACTAGTGGAGCCCTTTCTGTCAGCAGTAGCGTGAGCAAGCAATTGCTGGGCTGCGCCTTTCCCTTTCATTACTTTCATTATTTTACTATGTAAGGTCGCACTCGCACAAAGTGCTTGCCACAAATGAACCACAATGCCTTGCTGCTGATCACGCAAACTCTGGTCATCCTCGCAGCGGCTTTTGGCTAACCGTCGAACAAAGACGGTCACCGCATCGCGCGCTTTCAGATTCAACGTCTGTGGCTGTCTGGAACGCTCTTCCTTCCGATATTAGGAAGCCACTGGAGCTTTGCACTTTTAATTCATCCAGATTGAAAAGTAATTTCTTTAGAGCTGCTTTTTGTGTTTAGTTTGTTGTCCTTCCCCCGCACCACCTATTAGCACGGTTGGCTATGTACCATGCAAAATAAGTTAAACATATATACATTACACAGGAAGAGTACGTATTGTATTATTATTGCGGAGGACAATGGCCTCCGATTACACACCTTGATCTCCTTTGTCACCGGCCGACCCAGGATGTCCGTGAGGCCCACTGGAGCCTGGGTCTCCAATTTGTCCGTCACCCCCATAGTTAGGGTCTGCGTGATCGGCAAGCACACAAACGATAACATCAGGGGGTGAGTGGCAAAACACTCCGCGGCTCGAATCGCCGTTAACCCAAAGTTCCATTCGTCGCAACCCACCCACAGCGCGCGTCCTTTTGGACCCGACAATTTGCGCCGTACGTGCACAGCGCTCGTGTTCGATCCGCTGCCGGCTGGACGAGCTCCTCCGACGAGCCGTTGCGCGTCTTGGGAGGAGCGGGGCGGGGTTGTTTAAGGCACGCTTCCTTCACTACGCCGAACACGTCGGGTTGGTGACGGTCGTGGGAGCAAAAGCCGTTGCGGCGTAGTGCAGTACAACGATAGATTGTGACGCACTGCCCTCTGCTGATAGGGTAGCCCCGCAGCAGCAGCAGCAGCAGCAGCCTATAGCACCTGTTTAGTGCACGGTGGTGGCCACACATCCGAGCACTCTCCAGGCTCGCACCTGCTTAGCTTCCAAATCTGACGAGACTGCAAGCATTCCAGGCGATTTGGCCACAGGCGTAAAACAAGTTGACCCTGCATGCGCCTGGCGATTGCCAATGCACATTCCAACACAGAGAACCGATTAATTTATGCCCGTGCTACTTATGACGCATGGGAGACACGCGCGTACAAACGTGCACACGCACACACAAACCTATGGAAAATTTGAGCCATCGCTCTCTCCGTAGCGTAACGTGGGACAATGTCCACACACCCACCACTTGCTGCTGCCTTCGCAGCGGCACCACCGCCATGTCACGGCGGCGAGATGTTAACTACCTCCCCTGGTATACAGGAGGTCGTGTGTTCGACCCCGACCCTGACGCCTGTTGAACTTATTTTGGAGTTTACATGTTCTCTCTCTCCGCGTGGCCACATGGATTTTTCTCCGGGGCCTCCCATTTATTCCCTCCACATTTATAAACATGCGTTTAGAGTATTTGGTGGCTAAAAATGTCCACATGATGATAAGCCACTTCATTGAGCTGTCATTTGTGGCCAGGTCGCTTCTGAAAAATAGCTACATAGCTCAGTGGGCCTTACCTGGTAAATTTTAAATACTTTAATAGTTTAGTACTAAATTGTAGTGCGTGCGTGTGTGTGTTTGTTTCCATTACCTATTATTAATTGTCCAGGAATGCCCGGGGGCCCAGAAATCCCTGGGAAACCGGGAGATCCGTCGAGTCCAGGAAGACCGGGCAATCCGAAGCCAGGAAGGCCGGCATCTCCCTTCTCTCCATGCGGCCCTGGAAATCCTGGGGCACCAATACGGCCTGGCTCGCCTGAATATAAAAGGTTGGAGGGGGGGGTGTGAAGGGGGGAAGGTGGGAAAAACAAGCAGGGGGGGGGGGGCATGGGTGCCGACCGTCGCCGCCCGTGTGGCAATAGCGTGGCACGCGTTGTAAAAAAAAAAGAAAAAGCGTGTTTTGCGAAACGTGTCCTGGACATCGTATGGCTGAGGAGTGCGTTCCTTCCCACGCGTTGGATGGGTGAGGGTGCTGCAGTGGCGGGATGTTATCTCTCTCGCCTGGCATGCAGAAGGTCGTGGATTCAATCGCCACCATGATGGCTGTATATTTGGAGTTTACATGTTCTCTCTGCGGTCGCCTAGATTTTTCTCCGGGTGCTCCGGTTTTTCCCTCCACATTAACAAACGTGCATTTCGAGTGATTTGGTACTGTAAATTTCCACGTGACAAGCCACTTATTTGAGCTATCATTTGTAGCCTGGTCACTTCTGAAAAAGAGCTGCGTAGCTCAGTGTGGGCCTTACCTGGTAAAATAAAATAAAGTTTATAGCTTAGATCTCCTGGCGAGTGTCCATCGGATAACGCAATGAAAGCGTACGGGCGTTGCGCGTCCATAGGGAGCGTGAGAGGCTGAGTGTCGGCTGCAGGGATAGGTTCACGGTGAGGATGCAAAGGTGAGGGCTGGTTTTGAGAGTTGCCACCTATCCTGGTTATCCCACGACGTAGCTGTCATGCGAAATCTGCAAGTCTAGAGATACGGCAGTCAAAATGCATGTACGTGCAATTCTGTCCCTGTCTCCCGGTATAATGATATGTTTCACTTCCCATGATATGTCCCATCGTTCCCTTTTTTATGGTTGTTGTGGCAATCCTATTTGGTTTTGAGATTGAGTTTGTCAGATGACGAGGTGGATGATGAGGCTGCCGACTTCCACGTATTCGTGGTAGCCAGCTCACCGGCACAGCTCCATCGCGCGACGCACGGCACGCCGGAGAGCCGAGTCCGCGACCTCTCCCGCTCCGAGTCCTCTCAACCCCCAAGCCCGCCCCTTCCTAGGTTCCCACTGCCCCTCGCTTGCAAACGAACCCTCTCGGACGAACATTTCTTCGCCACAGGTAGCTGCTGGTGAGTGACTGCTCCCCTATCCCCCCCCCACACCGTGTGTGACTAACCCAAGGTCATAAAAAAAAGTTTAATCACAAAGCTTCAACAGCTACGAGGGAACGTGAACAAGAATCCATGGGAAATATAGAGTGGCAGGAGCTGGCTACTTGGCGTTATTCGCCCTTTGGCCCTGCGTTCGGCAATCGAGATGAGCAGGCGCGATCGCCACGTCCAGGCGATCGGCCGTGACGTGCGTATCTCGCCCCCGCCTTGTGCCCACTTGCCTCTTCCAAACGACGGGGAGCCGGGTTGCCCGGGCAACCCAGGTTGGCCACGGTACCCAGAGTCTCCCTGCAGGCCACGGGGTCCGCTCGGACCGGGGTCACCAGGGGGCCCTGTTGAAAGAGACGTCGCGCAAGGCATGGCAGTGCCGCCGACGCCACGCGCGGTGAGCGAGCGGAGACGCGCGCAGAAGGTGCGGTGACGCCGCGTCCTCACAGCGTACTGACGTCGCATGCAATGAATGTGACAAGAGTCCCGCCGTTGGCCCTGCTTGGCCCTGAGACAGATTCAGATGTCCTGTGAGCCCACAGCATCATAGTTTGGTTATGGCTCTGCACAGTAAATAGCCAGTGGGAAAATCACCCATACGGTGAGGGCCCTAGGCTGGCTCGGCTCGAATGTGCCAGTGGAAAAATGGGTAATATTTGCCCAAAGCGAGAGGCAACGTGAACTCTGTGAGTAAAGCCGGCGCGCGACTTTCCTCCATTTGACAGGGGAATTAATGCAGCAGGGGCCACAGGGAAGGAGTAGTGGACAGCCGGGGTAATTTCCCTCACCCTGTCCCGTGTGAAGCCCCTTTTCCACGCGGCAGTGGACAAAAGCAGAAACGCAAAGAAAAAAAACGACGGCTCGCGCTTACCTTTGGTGATTCCATTTTGCGACAGGAAAATGGTGGGACCGGCGGGCCCTATTTCTCCTCGGTCGCCCTGCACACGGCAGCAAACGCACCGTGTCGAGCCACTCAGCGAGGATACCACACAAATACCGTCGGCTACAAACAGTGATATTTTGGAGTAACTTTTTGGTGTTGATCTTTTGGCAAGTCGACTGCTGTCGGAGTTGTACGGTTGTTTTTCAGGTTGTTTTTATGCTGTATTGTTGTTGTTGCTGTAACCAGGTCCCCATAAAAAATTTGCATTTATAGCCCAATGGGTTTTAGCTGTGCTACAATAAAACCTAAAGACAGGCCCCCATTGTGGTCAATGTGAATTTGTATTTTGCTGGGCTGGAGCTGCAGATATAGACGAGCGTGGATCCAACGCTTTAGGCCGGCGGTTTTCAACCCGAGGATCTGTTGAGCTTTGCTGGGCTGTGGCACGAATAACCGTGCAGGATAAATGTCGAGCGTGTAGCAACAACGCACACTAACACACAGCACGAAAATGAGCACCTCGTCTGCTAGAGGCATGGGCATAGTAAACGTAGTGGTATTAATTCGGAAGCCATAGTAACAATGACCCCCCCCCCACTTCCCCACTTGTATGTGTTGTGTGTTGAACTCCTTTTTGCACACGTGCGTAGCCAACCGTGCTATTCGGAAGTGCGGGGGAAGGACAACAAACTTAACACAAAAAGCAGTTCTAAAGAAAATTAGTTCATGCCAACTTGCAGACTTGCGCGTGCCGCATTCTCCTTGTGCCTGACAGGGACAGCTGCCAGCAGGGGGTGAGGGCAGGGGGGGGGGCGTCGCCTGCCACAGGGCACCACAAGATGTACTGCGTGGTCAAAGCAGAGTAAATATTGAGTGACCATGAAGATGAGAATTTACCTTAATTCCAGGATTGCCGTTCTTTCCCGGGATGCCAGGGTTCCCCATGTAGCCCTACAGTGTCAGAAACACAACATTACAAATGTGGTTAGATATGGGAGGTAAGGTGTGACTACAGTCTTCTGGGGCCCGTCCCCCTTTACTTACAGCAACCTAGGACGTTAACCTGTTGAGTCTGGCATTCGCAGATGAAAACTCATGCTACGAAATGTACGGTCGCAGATCAACCTCGTTACTGTTTCAATTACAGTGTTTTAACATTTTAAGGAAACATAATTGTATGTCGCCAATAGCAAGGTGCCTTTAAAGAAATAGCCAAATAGAGATGTTATTTATTTCAGCAAGAAGGGCTGTTTGGTTTCATTTGATGGGCACCCTGCGATGGGACAGAATGAAGTTTGACTGACTTGATTGAGATTTAACAATAGGTTTTACCCTTTCTGGCAATAAAACAGTTTGTGTTAAGATGTTAAAACACCAAACATAATCATTTTGCAAGGAATAATGTCTGCATTAACCACACGTACTTGTGGTGAACATGCAAACAAAATGCTCCGATAATAGGGACGGCTTTCTTTTTAAAAGAATGCCGCCCCTGGTGTGGACCAATCAGTTTCAAGGACAATGCATATATTTTGCATTTTGACTACAAGTATTGTGGTTAATGCAGACATGAATCCTTATTCTTAGGTTTTTTCGGTAAAGTGACGTAGGTACATTTTTTAAAAATTAAAATTAATAAAAGTAAAATAAATAAAAAATCACGACGTTTCGGAGGCAACACAAGCTTCCGTCTTTGAAACGTCGTGAAAGCTTCAAATCTAGAACATTAATCCTTGTAAAAAGGTTTCAGTTTTGTTGCCACAAAAAAGGGGAAAAACCCTATTAATTGGAATAAGAGTGGCGAAAAATATAATCTTGTCAGATTTCGACTCCAAATACGCAGCCTTCCTGCCCAGTGAAACCCAAACACCGATTTAAGTTCCACAATGAAGCAGGTCATCTTTCCACGTGGCAACCTTTCTCCTTTATTTAACGCACGTGATAGTTTCGGTGGCACTTTTTAGCAACTGTATTTGAAAGAACAATCCTTTTTCAAAATTCTGAATCCATGATCAACAGAGGATTCTCCATAGACATGCTCTTGCCTATCTATCCCCTCTCATTTCACTCCACTCCACACACTCTGCTACCTCTCCCTCTCATCTCACTCTACTCCCATTCCATGCACTCCCCTACTTCACCCCTTCAGTTTCACTCCACTCCCCATCCACACACTCGCCTACTTTTCCCGTCTCATCTCAGGGTGGATTGGTGGCACTGTAGGTGTAATGGAGCAGGCCATGCAAAGCTTCTGCCCAGATGTCTTCATTACTAAACCAAAACAAAAGTGACTCGGGCGTGAGTGGCTCGTCGCGTGTTTCAAGGCCTCACCTTCTTTCCTGGATTTCCAGGAATTCCATCCTCTCCAGGAAAACCCTATGACATGACAAAAAAAGATTTATATATGCGGATGAGACAAAACATATGGATATCGGTATAAGAAAGGATTCATTTCGGCTGGGTCTACCTGGATTGATGACCCGGAATATATTGATGCATCCAGGACATCACATCAAGAATACCTCCCACAATGGCTGGTGTTACTAGTCACGTGCCACCTACTCTGTCTAGCAGGGAGCCGGAAATTATTCAGTGAGAAATTAAGCCCTGAAAAGTTAAACAACAATACAATTAATAGATTAAAATATTTTGTATCGCTCACAAAGTATGCAATTAATTTGCAAACCGTATACTATGGCTACGTTTAAAGCTGACGTGCGGAACAGATCTGTACAAACGACACAGAACGATTGGAGAAACAATATACACAAGAGAATAAAAACACGGGCAAAAATAAAATATCGAGTTAAAAAAATAATCTAATTGCGCGTGCTTGAATCACGATAATTCGTCAGATCACTGGGAGGTCGAGTCATGCTGCTATGTCCCAGCGGTTCCCAACGTGTCATCCGCCAGGGTGTGTGGGACACGGTCCGGGGAACCGTTGCAGATTTGCCGATTTTTTTATCATCTTCTCAAAACACCGAACAATTTATTGCTCATCGCACGGATAGCCAGGTGGCTCGGCAGGAGAGCGAGTGGCTCGCAATTGGAAGCTTGTTATTTTTATTTCTCTGGCTGTCCAATTAACATTTTCCGGTGCTTGTAATTGGGGCCACATTTAGGCGTTAGCTAAGTAAGCAACAGCGTAGGGCCCTCATACTATGAGCTGCCTCTAAATACGAACACAAAAAAAATAACAAATTTCACAGGAAAAATAAAGGAGATCGGGAAAAATATTCTCTCAAATGCTTATTTTCATTCCGATATGAAAAAAATATACAGTCCTCGATGGGGCATCTTAATCTTGACATAGTTAGGGCCCCAGCGTGTCATAGCCTCGCCCTGCTTGTAATATATGTAGCAAATTTTGTTGGTTCAAGGTGGCAAGCGAAAATGTTTAAAGGAATGAACAGTTGTCAGAATGGCTGGGAGCTACTGCCCTACCCGAAGTCACGTAAACAAGGGGCTGGGGTTTACTGTTCATCTATCCGCGGGTTCATCGTCAATTCGTACGTCAGCTCAGCAGGAGGACAGCCTCCTGGCTCAAGGGAACAATGTCAAAAAGAGTAAACCAGCAGCTGTGTTAGGGGGTCTGCTGTCTGCGAAGTGGCCAACAGGGAGCGCCATGCACCACAAGGTGGAGTCCTGCTTGGGGTGGGTCGGACACGACGCAAACGTGACCCGCAAACGGGGGAGCCGCACCCACTCACGCTTTGCCCTCCCCATTCAGGACTCTACGGCAAAGAGTGGCAGGTCACTGTCTCCAAACTTTCAAAACTGGCCCTTCTACCCACCTGTGGTGCAATAGATACTAACCAAAGGTTAATTAATTTTACGCGTAGGCTTGTTGTGGGTTTTCTCGCCATCACACCGGTGTGCTGAAGTAATACCTAAATGGCACATTTTGTTCGCGTGAAAAGCCCAACTAAAGTGGCTGTGTCGGGTGGTGGGTTAGCGACTTACGCGATCTAACCCAACAAACTTTATTCCGAACAAATGTTCATGATCAGTTTATTTGACGTACAATATTCGGTACGTTTGCTTGGTATGCCAAATATACCATCACCAGACTGGTGGCTCAGCTGTAGAACAAGTTTGCGTGTTCAAATCCTAGTTAGGGGCTGACTCAGCCCATAATACTTACAAGGGTCGATAAAACGAGTCCGACTTTTGAGGCAAGTCAACAGCGGTTGTCCTATGGATAGATTCGTGCTTGCCATGGGAATGTGGAAATTCCACCACTGGCTCAGGGCTGTAAGGAAGAGCTGGGCACTGCCTCAGTGTTGAATTGAGAAGGAAACCACAGTTGATTTCACTTTCAGTCAATTAAATCAAACTCATCGCGTTGCCCTGGTCGATTTCTGGACATTATGAACATATTTAAGGATCTGTTGAAACGAGTACAAAAGTAAAAATCTGTCCGTCAGACTATCGTCGCAGGGAACAATATCTTCCAGCAGCATTTACTACTGGTAGAACCTCCTGGTTACACCAGCCCACAGGGAATTATTGTGTCCGTCCGTCGTGCAGGGAGGGGCTGGGTGGGGAGGGAGGGGCTGAGTGGGGAGGGGAGGGTGAGGAGGGGCTGGGTGGGGAGGGTGGGGCTGGGTGGGGAGGGGAGGGTGGGGAGGGGCTGGGTGGGGAGGGTGGGGAGGGGCTGGGTGGGGAGGGTGGGGCTGGTTGGGGGGTGGGAGGGGTGGGGCTGGGTGGGGAGGAGAGGGGCTGGTCACCCCGTGGTGCCCTTATAAAACTCAAAGTTTAACCTACTCACGCCGGCTTGTGCCCGCCCTCACAGTCGGGCATATTTGCGGAATACCCCACGCCGCTGTTGACCCTGGCCATTGACCGAGCAACCCAACGTTCCTACCAGCTCCCTCCGCAGGAATGTGTTTAAACAATCACACTCTGCTGACGATTCTCAGAAAGCCGAAACCGCTGCAGGGTTTGCTCTGCCGAAACCGGTGTTGCTGGAAACATTTGGTTAGAATACCCATGGGACTGACAGTCCGGAAACGTAGTTTTTTTTACTTTCACGTGCTTAAATAAACCCGTGTCTGTCTCTTTATATATTTAGATTTCCCCCATTGTGTTTTTGCGACCACGAAATGCTTAGGAATAAAATTAGACCTTTTAAAAAAACATCCCAACTAGATTTTCTAAGATAACTGCCAGTGAATGCAGTAGAATGTTTCATTCATTCATTAACCCTCATGCTTCTGTATTCTGAATTGTACGTTGTTTAAGAAGCATACAAAACATATAAAATATTCCCAACTACGAGCTTTATGTTACTTAATCAAGCTGCTACTACTGCTACGGTATTGATATTCACATATGTACTTTATTTAAGCGGTAGATTAAATAAACCCCTTGTGACAACAGGAAACGGCATGACCACTTTTACAGGGTGACCTGGGTTACGAAAAGAACAATTTAAGAACCACAGTATATATTTTAAAAAATATTCAAAATTAACACATGTGGACTAAATAAAAAAAACATTGATGCTGCACAATGTGAACAAGGCTAAATGAATGGTAAAGTGCAATATACATTTTTTTCTAATAAAATTGTGTAAGTGGCATGTTTGCAAGGACATCAAAAACCTACCCTTGGGCCAGGCAGACCTATAATTCCTTTCTCTCCCAACGGCCCAGGAAGCCCTGGGAGGCCCTGAAAGTCAATAAGAAAACAAACGTGAATCATCAAGCAGCGTCGTCTAAACCACGGTGGCCAATCCACCAAGCGCTGGTGGATCTCATCCAGCTCCGTTGCCCACCAGACAGCAGAGGTCGCAACCGGGTACCCAATACCCGTACCCTACCCAATACTCGGCTACCCGTACCCGGCCGGGTACGGGTACGGGTACCCGTTTGCGACCCTGGTGCGGCCGGGTACGGGTACGGGTAGGCCGTGAGTCACCGGTGAGTAGCCGTTTGTCACTCATTTCGGGTAGGGTACAGGTACGGGTAGCGTACGGGTACCCATACCCGGCCGGGTACGGGTACGGGTACCCGTTTGCGACCCTGGTGCGGCTGGGTACGGGTACGGGCAAGGAATCAAAACCCGTTTGCGACCTCTGCTAGACAGTGATGACCCAACAATGGAATGAACCCTGCAATGTACTCTAGTCACAAAGTACTGACGCCATGCATTGGTAGATGTTGTTATTAGTATCACCATCATGTTTTTAAACGCGCGAATTCATAGCCGGTGATTTTTATTCGCCGTCAGCCGCAATGAAAGGCTGCTCACGTCGGCGTTTGCTCCGACGGATACTGAAATCCACGGAAAAGTATTTTTGCGATCCACCCGTGAATCACGACGCACGCATTGTCCACCGCTGGCCTAGCGGCTCGGAAAGTGCAAATGGCATATGACACGCGAACTATAATTAGAGGAAAATGTTAATCACCCAATTGTTAAAATGTATAACTTATTCAACATCATTATCTGCCACTTTGTATCCACATAAAGATAAAGGCCTCTCGACATGCCATTAACATCCCTCACTTCATTCCATGTTTAAGTAACATAAAAATAATAATACAAGTCACAATTTACAGGCCTTTCTTAATTCACTGCTGGATGAACACCTTCCTATGCCCTGACGTCATAGGGAATAGCTTGACCATACTTCACCACGATGGTCAGTGCGGTTCAGATGTTGCTCGCCAATAATGTTAGCTGTGGCCCGGAATTGAACTAAAGTCACTGGGCTCATAGCGCGGCATGCTAACCTCTGGGCCACCACTCTTCCCCACCGTGGTCTATGTACACGAATGAAGCAATACATTCGGTAAACACAAAGGTGCAGTCCTGAAGGTACCCGCTCATGCCATTGCTGGGCTGTGTCCTCCTCTTCTACGTTGCAAGAGGTGGCAGTATCCCACACTTCACCCCACCAAACCTGACCGTTCGATCGACTAAAACTGCGGCGTAGCCATTCAATACCGCTGGGTGGACAGAGGCGGGCAGGCGATTTGAGAAACTTTGCATCGTCGTTTCAACGTGCGCGCCCCCAAAGAACCAACCGGCACCTGCGGATTGCGAGTCGGAGCTTGCCGATCGTTACGCCGTCACGTGTTTGCGAGAGAGGGCGGGGTGTCGAAAACTCACGTCGATGCCAGGTATCCCGAAAGCGCCGGAAATTCCATCAAAGCCTCGGTCTCCCTGTTTACGGAAACGACAAACGGCACGTGCACATCATCGCGGGGTGTTTCTTTGGAGCCAGCTGCCCAGGATAGGGCAAAAATAACACTCAGCCCCACATTTCACCCAGGCACACGCAACACGTGCACACGCTAGAAATTAATTGCAACCAGCAATGACTGCCTACTGCTACGTCTTTAACAACAATAATAAACTTACCACACGCTAGAAATTGTAACCAGCAATGACTGGCTATTGCTACACCTTTAACAATAATAAACTTAACACACGCTAGAAATTAATTGCAAACAGCAATGACTGCCTACTGCTACGTCTTTAGCAACAATAATAAACTTACCACATGCTAGAAATTGTATCCAGCAATGCCTGGCTATTGATACACCTTTAACAATAATAAACTTACCACACACTAGAAATTAATTGCAACCAGCAATGACTGCCTACTGCTACGTCTTTAACAACAATAATAAACTTACCACACGCTAGAAATTAATTGCAACCAGCAATGACTGCCTACTGCTACGTCTTTAACAACAATAATAAACTTACCACACGCTAGAAATTGTATCCAGCAATGACTGGCTATTGCTACACCTTTAACAATAATAAACTTACCACACGCTATAAATTAATTGTAACCAGCAATGACTGGCTATTGCTACACCTTTAACAACAATAATAAACTTGCATCACTTTTGTCAACACACTCCTGGATTGAGGTCTTCCCAAGTCAATTTTGTCAGACGGGGTTATTTGACCATACCTCACCACCAGTGCCGGATTATCTGAGTAGCAAAACTAGCTACATATGCTACAGGCCCCGCACTAGCTTAATCCGGCACTGCTCACCACGCCGGTCGATACGAGTTGGTGAAGCGGGCCTCAGGACCGATTTGGATATCACACGCCAACTGATCTCCCCGTCACTAGTAATGTGCAATGATGAAAGGCCATTTCCCGAAACGTCACCTTTTATATATTTTTTCCTTTTTAAGGCTCTTTACTTGACATTCACTTCATTTGTTTTATTTGATCTACTACTTACCTTTCTTATGCTATTTGTTGCTGCATGGCCGCACCTCATTTTGTGCGCAGTTTTTAATTTAACTCTGCTCGGTCGGCGTTAGCCTCTGAGGTCTTGACGGGGTTTCCGTATTCATTGCCGTCGCTCCGTGCCCCCACCATGTACCGTTCCCGTTCCGCTGCAATGTTGCACCGATGCACTACTTTTATTGTGGGCGATATTGGCACGTAATATAAAGACCGATCGATCGGTTGAATGCGTCGAGTAAATTTTTTTTCTTGTACCCGCTTATAAACTGCATTCCACCTTCCTCACGCCACCCCCCCCCCCCTCGTCTTCACTCCTCCCTTCCTTAGACCCCCCGGCGAGCTTCCGTGTCCCTCCAATGTATTTATCCAGCGGCTGCCACTGTGACACCGAGACCTCTGATTGCAAGCTGCATCGGGCGGAAGATTTTCACACTTGGTGGTCCCGTGGCGTGGCGTGGCGCAGGATTTAGTGGCTGCAAATGTTCCGCGCTTGAGCTGATGAGTGCGCCCATCTGAATCTACAGCAATCGCTTTTTGTGTGTTTTTTGCGTTTCCCCCACTCCCCCACCACTCATGCGGGTAGTGCGGTGGGGATTCACAAAAGAGGGGGCAGCCTCACCGTCAAAATGTAAAAAAAAATCGTAATCACACACACAAAATGGGCCGTCATCATTTCTAAGGTAATTACGGTTGTAGAAAAGATGCCTTATTTGTGGGACAGGCCGATGTTTTGGCACGTACGATATAAATGTATATATAACTGAATTGTACATCAAAATTGAATGTTCCATTGGAATCCCAGGAAGCACCGATAAACACAAATGAGGCTGAGTCGACGTTGGGAAGGCCCAGGACTGGTTGAGGTAATCGTCACTGATGTTGTCCGTGAGTGGGAATCGAATTCAGGTTGCCGGGTTCATAGAGCAGCGTGCTAACCACGACACTACCACTCCCACAAACAAAGATGAAGACAAAGATCACCCGTATAACCTTAACAGACCGTAGGCGCAAGCGCTGTTAGCACTTATGAAGGCCGGCACGGTACACAAGAGGCAGGTTGGCCAACACCACGCCCGGCCGCCTTCATCTCCCTTGTGGCAATCTTTACACACAGGAGCACGCACTCATTTTGAGGCTGAGTCGACAAAGGGGAGGCCCAGGACCGCTTCAAATAACCGCCGTGGGTGTTGGCCGTGAGCAGGAATCGAACACGGGTCGCTGGGTTCATAGCGCAGCGCGCTTGCCATTGCAGTGCCACACCCGGCATACACACAACGCAAATACTTGAGTGGTCATGGAGTTTCAGACAAGTGGGTGCCTTGGCGTGACCCTGTCGGTGTCTGACCTTGTCTCCACTCAGCCCCTTTAGCAGGGGGCTGGTGCCAGGCCCCTTGACTGGAGAGCCGTTCCAGGGAGGACCAGGAGGGCCGACTTCACCCTAGCATCGGCACAGCACGGCAGGGGGCACGGAGAGGGCAGGCAGGGCCAGAGGGGTTGACGGAATGAGTTGAAGTTTAAGCTCGATTTGAAGCTTTCGTGACTGCAGGAATCCATAGTCTTTGGTTCTTTCGGTAAAGTCACGTGGGTAGGAAATTAGTAGATCACGACGTTTCGATCGCAACACAAGCGAGCGTCTTCAAGTGAGACACACAGAGACGACTATGTTGTGTGTCTGTCTCTGTGTGTCTCTGTGTTGTCTCTCTCTGCCTGCGTGTCTGTCTGTGTGTCTATGTTGTGTGTCTCTCTCTGTGTCTCTGT
>CM025622.2:5021867-5055967 GCA_014621495.2 Entosphenus tridentatus | reverse complement strand
ATCAGAGTAGACAATGGGAAATCAGAGTAGACAATGGGAAATCAGAGAAGACAATGAGAAATCAGAGTAGACAATGGGAAATCAGAAGTATCGATTCTCTTTAGCCTCATTTGCACTGATTGTCTCGTTTGTGCCATCTCCTTTGCGTTGTGTGCATCGTTGATGTTGCCCCTATTGTGTGATCTATTGTCTTTATTGTGCTGTCTGTCCTGGGCATAGCTTGTGCATCTTCCAGAATTGTCTGCCTCGATTGCTCTGCCTGTCTCGTTCGTATGAACCGCTGTGATTCCTGTCCGTCGAGTTCATTACATCACAGAAAGCAAGTTCAGAATTAATGTGACGTCATAACGAATCAATTCCCACATCATAATAATTTACATTTGTAAAGTGGCGCATTTCACTCGCAGATCCCAATGCGTCACCATTGTATGGAAGGCAGGGAATAAACAGAACCAGCTGGGTAAACGGCCTGCACTTGGGCGTGAAGGCCTGTTTAAAGAGGTGAGTTTCCAACACGGACTGAAACGTATCGAATGACTCTACGAATTTCATCGTGTGTGCGATCCGAGTCCAACCCATGACTGGCGGGTGCATCGCTGCACACGCCTCCTCGGCAGGCAAGGAGCTACGAGTTTTTGTACTCGCGACGTTAGGGATGTCTCCCCGAGGTCCAGCAGAGGGCGAATGTCACAAGACGCCACTCGGCCTGCCCTGTGAATTCTTATTGCACATTTAGGCAATGGGCGGGCGACGCAGCCCTTTGACACAGACATGATGGGGCGGGGAGGGGTGCAGGGGGGGACGAGGCCTACAGCGGAATGCACGAGAGACAAATGCAGATGGTATGGTTACTCATTCTGCTTAAGCGTTTAAGGTTTGTTTAACGTTTGATTGTGTCGTGTCCGCCCAGAGCTGTTGAATGCCTCCACACCCCCCCTCCGGCCTCAATGCAAAGGCCAACCAACTTACAGGGAAGCCCAGAGGTCCTGGGGGGCCAGCTGGCCCTGGTTGCCCCACAAATCCGCTCTGGCCCTGAGACCAGAAAAGAGAACAATACAATTAAACAATGCAACAGAACAACACAAGACAACAATAGCCCATGATCCAAGGGGGTTGAACGGCTCCTACCTGGGGTGGCATATGCTACCAGTGTCCAGCATGAACAGACATCTTCGTGCACATGTCGTCTGTTTTACAGACAAACGTAACATTAATTTTCACATTCTGGAGACGTTTCATATCTCGTATTTGTTTCGTACTTATTCTGAAATGACATTCTCTGTCAAACAGAATTACAGTACCCTTGTTCAATGATCGTTTTCCAGAGATAGCTACCATGGCCACCTTGCTATCATTCATTTTTGTGCTCTTTCAGTAAAATTCCCCAAAGAAATCACTGATAGCATCAGCCACCGTGAGTGGTACCAATAAGCAATTTTTGGGCCAATGAGTCAAAAGCCCAGTGGTGGCAAATGAAGCCGCATGAGCAACAACTAGCCTTCTGATTCCAGGCGTTTCATTGGTAAATTGAAAATCAGGTAAACGTAAATGTACAATCATGAACGCCCACTGTGCACCCCCTCTCACCGTCGCGGTCAAAGGAGACGTCAAATCAGGGAATAAACGGACGAGAGAACGGCCACGCCGATTCGGCGTGTGGGCCGCGGCGAGGCAAACGGCTCGCAAAGGGCACCGATTGAGCAATTTGTCATTGTGAGAGTGGGGGAGGCAAATTTGGCTATTCGTGACCCACCCTAAATATGGACGCATTCGTACGCACACCCATTCATGCATGCGTACGCGCACAGTGTAAGATGATGAGAACGCTCAGCAGGGGAATTCTAGGGTTCAATTGACCATCAGATGTGCTGTGAAACACCACAATGGAAAAGCAAGCACAGCGGTTGAAAAGGGGCCCTAGTGAAGTGGCAGAGGCTGGGTTGGGGTCAGCGGGAGTGGGAGGGCGACTGCTATTCACTGATTGGCTAGCTGGTTAGGGTTCAAGGCAGGGCTCTAGCATTTCATTGGCTGGTGTTCTACACCTACGATATGCTTTCCACTCCTCCCTACAATGAGCGTTCGTTTCCATTTTTGCCCAGTTTTATGGATTGCCATTTCGAGCGCAATCAGCAAAACCAAAGCGATGACGTGTACATGTGTATGCATGCACGACTAAAAGTGCACCTTGCCTGGCACAAGCGCTGTGGCGAATGGCAGCTGTTGTTGTTGTGGTGCAGTGGCACAACATAGCAAACGGACACACAGCATGGCCACGCAAACAGTGTGTCCAGATTCATTTGTTTTCTGTGTCCTTTGTCAATTAATTTTTAATAAACCGGGTGATACTGGCAGATGGCACCAAGGTACACCGTGATTAAAAATATATTTTGTATTCGCTACTGTCTGTCTGCGTCTCTCTGCTGCCACAGCAGCGGTGCATTGTGGTTTCGCGAGTGAACATCGGAGTGAACCGCCTTGATGACATTGCGGACGAAAATATTAAATCGTGTTTTTAGAATGCATTTTTAGTTGATGATGGTTATGAGTGGATGAAAATCAAAGCCCAGCGTTGTGGTGACGATGACTGACGATGACGTGCCAAAATTAACGAGTCTGAACTATCACACAGACTAAAATCATTGTGTAACATCATTAGAGACAGCAGTGCACTGAGGAATATGGACAATGGTAAGTTGGCTTTATATGTAGATTTCACTGATTGTTCAAATCAGTAATTGACAATCGGTTGTATGTATGCGTGTTGAACTTATTTTTCACCGTACGTAGCCAACCGTGCTAATTGGAGGGGCGGGGCAAGGACAACCAACTAAACACAAAAAGCAGTTCTAAAGAAATAACTTTACAGTTTCTAAGTTCAGTTGGTAATTGTATGGATGTGGGTGAAATGTATTGACCCTCACACCGACATTTACAACTAAGATGGAACTAAAGGCATGACTGCTTTAGTCGACGGGACTAAGAGAACGATTAAATTAAATCCACAGTGCCAAGATGTTAACTTCCTCGCCTGGCATACAGGAGATCGTGGGTTTGATGTCGATCCTAACGTATTTTTCTCCGGGACCTCCGGTTTTCCCCTCCACATTTAGAATCAACATCACGTGTTTAGAGTGTTTGGCTGTTATACATTTTCACGTGATAAGTCACTTCGTTGAGCTATCATTTGTGATAGCCAGGTTACTTCTAAAAAAGAACTGTCTATCTCAGTGGGCCTTACCGGGTGCAATAAAAATTGAAAAATAGTTAAAAGTCCACACACTGAGACCTGACTAGGATTCCATCGTTCGACAACAACTAGACTAAGGCTAATAGCAAAGCAAAGAACTAAATAACAGCGGACAAAATGACCACTGGAGGGAAGCCCCCCCAGGTGTCCGAGGCTCCTCACGAGGAACCCCCGACTCCTCGAGTTTCGAGGGGATGAACAACATCACGTCTAAATGTTGTCCAGCCACCAGACTGGAAGTGCAACAGGACTCACGGGGAGGCCATCTTGTCCTGGGTAGCCATTCTCTCCCTGCAAGAGAAAACACATTTTCCAGTGTGTATTTGTAAAAAGAATAGAAGCCCACTTCAAGTTCAAATTAAATGTGGGTTGAAAGATAACGGATGAATTCACGGACAAAGATTTCGTTTTTGTCGTCTTGTAATTAAAAAAATACAATTCCCCCATTGTCCAAGAAAGTGTGTTAGAGAATGGTCCGCTAAGGGTGATTTCCCAGAACTACTTCTGCAATCCATTCAAATGACCTATTTGTAATATTCCACATTAACAAGAGAGCGGAGCATTCTCATCTGCTCATATGCACATCTGCAGAGAGGCATGGTACTGTAAACACATGACAACAAACCCGATAATTTTTCATTATAAGAGCTGGAGCTTGAAGACAAATGGAACGAAAAACCAGAATTCGTGTGATGTGTTTCCGGCCAAGGCCATCAACTCCCTGCACTGAAATCCGGATTCAAGGTTGCTGGCCAAGTGCTCCGACTGCTCAGCCACCCAGTTGCAGGCAGGCGCGGTCTACACTTTGAGCTGCACAGAGGCAGTTGCCACTGGTGTCCCCCACGCTGAACCGCCGCAAGGCATTGGAAATGGATTTAGATGAAATGTGAGATGCCGGGGCAATTAAGCGCCACCTATAAATGCAAATCTTTAATCCTTTTTCATAATCCTTTGTAATGTGAAGCCATGTTTTTGTGGTGCAGCAGCAGCAGCAGAAGCAGCAAGATGATGTGACAATGTGAAAGTTGTGGATCAATGTACCGTCGCGCCCTTGTATCCGGGAGGAGTGGTGACAGGTTCTCCCTTCTGGCCTTTAGGCCCAACTATTCCCTGCATGAAACAATCACACAGACACAAATGCATTGAATTCCATTCGAAACATTTGCTTTCCCTGTGCTCATTCGAATATTTGTTTTCTTAATTTTAAACGTTGGCTTTCAGGACCAATATTATGATTCGTAGATTAGTTTATTTCCTTAATCCTCATAGCTGGGAAATAAATAAAATGTTAAAGTGCAGCCCTACAATTTATTTATGATACTACTGCTGCCAGAAGGGCTGGCACCGGTCTAGAGAACCCCTTGAGATGATATTCTGGATATGAAGCTTTCGTGACTGCAGGAATCTATACTCTTTGGCTCTTCGGTAAAGTCACGTAGGTAGAAAAATAATAGATCACGACGTTTCGATAGCAACACAAGCAATCGTCATCAGGTGGGACAACCACACCAAGAAAACACTCTCCCTCCCCTACTGCCGAGGCCTACATAACCTCGTGCCACGACAGATCTCTCGTCTACTTCAGAAGTTTATTCTTGCTGTGGTTGTCCCACCTGATGACGATGGCTTGTGTTGCGATCGAAACATTATGATATATTATTTTTCTACCTACGTGACTATACCGAAAGAACAGAAGAGTATGATATTCTGGGTCTACTATTCCACACTAGTCAGATATATTGCAATAGGTGAGAGTGGGCACACTGTGCCTGCACAGACCCCCCCTGGGTCCACTTCTCATCCCCAGTGCTGGAAAGCCCTCCGGACCCTGCGGCCCATATATAGTCTAAACAAGTGGGGGTTGCCTCTCGGTACCCCTACACATTCGTGCTGTTGGTTAGACAGAGGCGGAGGGATTTTAGAAACATGAACCAATGTTTAAACTTCAGTACCGGGAGATCGAATCAAACGGACACCTCTAGATTGCCAGCGTGCTCACACTTACACAATGGCAGCAGCATCATCTCCTAGTTGCTGATATTTCAGCGAATTATACCACAAATCATTACGTAACAAAACTTAATAATACGGATATGGATTCTGTGGTTTAATTGCATATTCTCCCCGCGTGGAGTTTTCTCTGGGTTCTCAGGTTTTTCCCCTCCACATTTAGAATCAACACGAATTTAGAGTATTTGGCTGCTATAAATGTCCACACGATGACAAGCCACTTTGTTGAGCTATCATTAGTGGCCAGGTCACTTCTGAAAAAGAGCTACGTAGCTCAGTGGGGGTCTTACCTGATAAAATACAAAAGTAGTGTATTTAAATATTTTTAGTTTTCATAGATAAGATATGAATCTGTTCGTCCGTTTTCAAAAGCGTTTGTATTTTGCCGGCGATGTGGGGGAAGCTCACCGGGCGGCCCGACGATCCGGGGTATCCGTTGTCTCCGGAAAAACCGGCGTCTCCCCTCGTGCCGTTGCAGCCGTCGAGGCCGGGGATGCCCCTCACTCCGGGCTGGCCAGGGTGGCCCTAGACCCGCACGCAACGTCAAGTGCAGGTAGAGTGTCGCTCGATTCACGAACGTTTTGGTTTACAAAATTTCGCGTCCACGAAATGTCGTCGAGGCCACGCGCGCCGTGAGACCATCAAACGAGAAGCCACGCGGGAGGCTGCGTCGTCGTCATCGTCGTCGTCATCGTCGTCATCATCGTCCATCCGCGACAGCGTCAGGGTGTCCCCTGCAGTGCAACAGTCACGTGCGTCCCAGCACGTTGAACTTCTTTCGCACTGTACGTAGCCAACGGTGCTAATCGGAGGTGCTAAGTGCAGTGACGTTTCACGTCAGCTGTCCAGTCATTCCAACGTGCTAGCAAGATCCTTTTAGCGAGTTCTCTGAAGAGGGTAATAATGTTTTGTTTGAAATTTTGTATTATGCAAATCGTTTGAATATTCATGTTCTTAATAATTATTTTTTGTATCGTGAAAAGTGATACAGGTGGTGTATAAGTTTTAGGTTAGGAGTAAAGTTGAAATGACTGTCCGAGACACATGCCTACTGTTTCGATTTACGAAAGGGATGTGCATCCCTTTCGTAAATCGAGGGATACCTGTATCGTGGAAAATCGACAAACGTTTCACGTTAGTTATGTCAGAAACATGCGGATATTTATTGCAGCTGTTTTTTTGACATCTCTTAGGTTATTTTAGCTCGTTAATGATGTTTTTATCTTGTGTAAAGTACCCTGAGATGCTCTGGAGTCAAAGGCAGTCTTTCGAAAACATCATCATCATTATTATTGTTATATTTCTAAGCAATCAATGCTGATCATAATTGATTCTTTGAGTTTAGGCCACGTAACGATCTGATCAAATGTGTGTCGTGGTGACCCCTCCCCCACCTGACACAGCCAAACTAATTTAAATGTCGTGTTGTTCGACTGTTTAAAACACACCGATTATCATCGTTCCAGCTGACCGGTGAGTTTAAAGAGAATTCTCACGACCAAATCTAAGTGACTCGGCACAACGCTTTTGTCAGAAGCTGCATCAAGCATCTATGAGGAGAGATCCAGGAGGCCAGAATGATGCCGTTTACGATAATATTAATTATATCTACATAATTGGCAAGTTATAGCTTAAAAAAATTGTTATCCGTTGACTGATTTTTGCAGCAATCGACATAACTTCGTTTGTGAAATTGCCTCCAAAAAATTGTATTACAGCCACATGGCCACAGCGGTGGCAGAAGCAGAGACAGATTCTATTTAGAATGATGCAAACTGCATTTCAGCAGGGGGGTGCATGGTCTGTGTCTGCGCTTTGTTGATCAGAAACACGAAGCTCAAACACTTTCAGGTCCCTAAGGGGTTCCTCAGAGTCAAACGGGCGGCGGAGAAATTCCCACTCGGCACTCTACGCAAGACAACCTTCTTTGATGACAAACTCTACATTACAATCCTCACATTGCCATCCATCACTCTTCAATTTTTTTTTAAAAGCAGCATTCCTCCCACCACGGGCCCCCGGGGATGCACGACGGTTGCGTAAAAAAAATCGAGGTTGAGGTTCGACGGAGGGGGAGGGGCCTTTCATCTGTCCCCTCCTTTGCCGAAGCTCCTGGAATGGGGAGCGCTCTCGAAAAGCCCTCTCATAACTCTGCATCTGCGAGCACCTCGCATCGGGTGAGGCCTCGTCAGTGGCCGGGCGCGGCGTCAAACCCGGCTGCCGCGTCCGTCGGTAGCGTGCCGATTGCACCGCGGCGTTCGCGGATAGCGAATCCTTCGGCTCGCCCTCCAAAGAGCTGCCAACCCCCCACCACCACCGCACAGCACACCGCAAGCGGTCGCCAAAATTTGCGCCTGGCTTTTGAAACCCATATTTCTTAAATTTGATGTGTTATCGACATGTTGATTTAATCGTATTGCTTTTGATTTGCTAGGCCGATCAACTACCGCGAGCATGCTTTGTGCATCGTGTGCTGCTCAGCCAGCCATTCAAATGAGACGAATAGATTTTGGGGGAAGCCTTTAACGACGCCGATCCCCTTCCCAGCATTTTACAGCATCGTCATTACGATGATGGTGCAATTGCAGTTGTTTTCGGTTACAGAACATGTGGCCTCCACTCACCGGAACACCATTATTACCAGGGAAGCCTGGAACGCCGATGGGGCCCTGTGAAGGAAGAAAACATTGTGATTAAAACATCTTACAGGTCGAAAGGTCACCAGTATTATCCACCCAAAGTAATGTCTTATTACTCGACCCGGCAACGTTTGCGTTTGCCCAGCACTCAAGTGCCTACCACCCTGCAAAGCATTTAGGAATGAACAATCAATGAATGTGGTAATGATTAATTATAAATAAAATTACAGAAATAAAGAAAAGCATGAGAGAGATATGCGCGTGTACCCTAATGCGATCAAGAAGACCTGGCCAACTCACTTTTTCTCCCTTCTCCCCGGCAAAACCTGGAGTCCCTTCATCTCCTTTCCTTCCCGCGGCGCCTGCTACGCCCTCGGGGCCTGGAAACCCTGGAACTCCTTTTGGTCCCTGAGGGCCGATGGATCCTGGATGTCCCTGCAGGCAGGCAACGACAGAGCATGCACGATTTGCAACGCAATCCCGTGTCGGGTCAAGTCAGCGACGCCTTCAAAAAGCTTTCTCCGCGCGCTGCTTTGCTGCGGGCATCTCCAGCAAGTCGAAGCGATGGCCGCAGTAGCGCGTGGCGAGAGCTCGAGAGAAGATGGAACGCTTCAGTGGTGGCCCAGCCCAGAAGAAACACACTTATCGGATGGCAAGCGGCTGCGGAGATCTGTGTGTGATCGACGGTGGCTCTCCTACGTGAACGAGCAATGGGCCAGCGCCAGTGTTGCGAGTTACTCGGTCCGTAAGAAGGGGCTCGTCCCTTCGTCTCACTCTACGCTACTTCTCGCTCTCCGCGTTCACAATCTCAGATGTCTATCTCTGATAATTGTTTTTTTATCCTTCTATCTGACAACAAAACTGACACCTTTTTTACAAGGAGTCATGTTTGCATAAACCACAATACCTGCAGCCATAATGCAAACAAAAACATAACTCTGCATGCGGTATGTTTTTGTACCATCGCTAATCCACTGTTATAGGTTATAAGCGTAATGAAGTTAAGTTACCGGTCACACTGAACCGAGCGTTAACAACTCCATTCGGTTTTTTGTTTGTTGTTGTAACGTTGGCGATGAATGCAGCGACCTCCAGTGGCTGTAGAGGTTCACGTGAAGCCATTGCGGATAAAATGCAGGTCGATCCATTTACAGACAGCCCACTGATTTGAAACGGGCCTCTCTTCTCAGCAGGTGACAGAATATTGCGTGAAAGCGATGGGCGCAGGTCTTACAGGGGAGAGCGTTAGACGATTTAATATTGGTGGAGACGTGACGAGGCTTTGGATAATTTTATATACAACTTCTTGCTGCCACTTCAGCGGGGTATCTACAAGCGAATCACCATAATTATCTATAGTTTTCAAGTTTTCAAGTTTCATTTATTAGGTATAGCCCTGTGAGCCATGCGGCTCTTGAGTCGGGTGCAACCGCAACAAACAAAATATGAACACAGAACATCCCAAAGCGACGACGCGCAACAGAAACATCCTGGCATAAACGTACCGATTTAAAAAAATCCTTCAACTTATCCGAATCTTTATTTGAGACTGGAGGAAATCCGGTGAGCTGTGAAGCTTCTTTTCTCAGAGTTACGCTCAGATGGGCCCCAATCACTGAACACGCCTTAATTGGTGGAACAGAAAAACCACCACCACCAATTCTCTCTCTCTCGTGTGTGCCCGTAGCAGACCTGGGACATTGGCATTTTCCCTTCGTGAACAAACTGCCATCATGATCATGCACGCCAGACTCGGAATCACCGCAACGCGCCAGTTTCTCAGAAGCGCCAGCAGAGGGCGACAAAAGCACGTGGAATGAATCCGCTCCCCGCCCTCCCTCGCAGCTCAGCTCAGCTCAATCGTCAGCCAAAAATAAAAGGGGGTGGGAGGGGGGGCCGGTAACGTAACGACGCGTTTTCCCCCCCCCCCCCCACTTTGCAATTCGAATTCCCGCGAGCTCGGGGTGACCTCTGCGGGTTAAAATGTCCGTAGAAAGGGAAGGGACGAAGCCACGGGCCAAGCGCAGAGGAGTTCTCCCCTTGCAATCGACCGTCTCAAGCGGTGGCGTGGCTGAGCGGCAACCGATGGGGAGGGATGGCAGCAGGAGGAAGTGATTCGAACTCCCTTCTGTTTTTTTTCTTTCTTCGCGCCAGCTTGTGAACAGGCGTTTGGAATGTCGACGAGGAAAAGAAAGGGGGGGTGGGGGGGCGGTGGAGGGAGGTGGGGGGCCTTGAGTCGGGGTGCATGTACAAAACTCGGTGCTCTCACGACATGGATAAAACCTGCCAAACGGGTCGCCCCGTCTGACAGCTTGTCGCTCCTCTCGAGGGATCAGCGGCGAATAGGAGTCCTCTTTTTCAATGTTTCATCGTGACTGCAACTTTGCGATCTGCGTTATGGAGCCAGACATACTTTTTTGTTTTTATAAATCTCGTGGCGTTTAGGCTACAGATGCAACGTGGGATTTCAAAGCGAAACCTCGAATAATTATTATCGTCGCCGTTCGTTGTCTTCTTTCCGTAGCCCCGTCTCCTGCGAGAGGGCATTTACAGTGACAAACTTTCAACGCGTCGTCCATGCACTTGCCTTGTATGCGCATTTACGAAAATACATTTAGCGTATGTAGTCAGAAAAGCATTGACAAATCTTAAGACTCTTTTTGCTTTTTCTCTCTCTCTCAGGAGGGTTCTTGTGCATTTGGATGTTTTTGAAAAATTCGCCGCATTTTTTTATTCTTCAAGAAGTGTACTTACTCTTTGGTTCAAATCAAGTTTGAAGTGTACTTAGTCAAAAAAATAATTCCGTGGAGCGTTTTTGTTACGTCTCAAGAGGCGCCTTTTGGAGACTGTCCTG
Source organism: Entosphenus tridentatus (assembly GCA_014621495.2). Taxonomy (NCBI): domain Eukaryota; kingdom Metazoa; phylum Chordata; class Hyperoartia; order Petromyzontiformes; family Petromyzontidae; genus Entosphenus; species Entosphenus tridentatus. Next base: position 5,045,217 of record CM025622.2, on the reverse strand, counting down.
CATTGGTCTGTTTGACCAAATTCATTTCCGAGGAGTGTTTTTTTTTTATGTGAAGGATGAAAAACACGAGAGTAGCCGGAGAAAACCAACAACGAAATAGGTTTGAAGCAGGCGGGTTCACAATCCCACTTGCTGTACTGCCATCTAATGGTCACCCCACAGACAAGTGCCTCTTTCACAAATTCTCTACGTGATCGTGGTCCGCCAACCCCTCGCTGGGTCACACGCGTGTGGCCGCCACGCCCAGCTTTGTTCTCCAGCGTTTATGAACGATTAGTGAGTTCCTGGTGGTCGTGGAATCAAACCCCTCTACCGAGGGAGCACCGTAACAATAGCTTCTGCTTGGACAAAACAGGAAACTTAGTACTGTGTTCAGAAGTCACCTTTCATGGCCATGAGACCCCGAATGAATCACGTCTTCCCCTGACCTACAGGATCACCTAAAGTCTTGTTATTAAGCCAACGGTGTTTTTAAAAAAATATATGACCTCGGAACAGCCCTACAACCGTTCCGAGGCGTGAAGATACCCAACTGAACACTCAAATCGTTATTTTTTCCGCCCTGTATGGAATCCTCAATGAGATGAATGACCATCATTTAGGGTCAGTCACGGTTTGCTTTAAGACATTTAAAAAACATATCTTGCATGGATCGTTTTGGTTTTTTCTGTGTGTCTTGTTTGCTCTGGCCCTGTTTTTTCTGCCTCATTCCTTATCCCGGGAGATAGTCACAACAGTACGGAGTGCATCATAACTCACAACCATCGTTGCATGCATCATTGTGAGTGAAGGCATATATTTGAACCGATTCAATGCATTCATTACATTTTACGTGTAGGCTTTCACCACCAACATTATGATTCATAATTAGTTAAATTTGGGTTAGATTGTGTCGGGATAATAAAAATACAGGAATGGAATTGGCACGCTCTGTTTACGTAGCAATCTTTACTAGTTGGCTGTGTCGGGTGGTGGCGGGTTTTTTAACGACACATTTATATATTTACGCGATCTAACCCAAAAAAAACTCTATTATACAAGAATGGACATTACACCAATGCGGTGTTGTCCGAACGAAATAAATGACCAATCGATTAATTATGCACTCGCACGTAACAGACAAATAAGGCGGACAGAAAAAAAAAGCAACGCAAGGCACAATGCCGCGGCGACTCGATTTCTGCGGCTCGGAGAAACGCCACGAGGTTATTTCCATCGCCCTGCAAGAACGTCAGCGTGCATTCCCGGCGGTGGAAGCCAGGATCTTTTGGGTGGTGGGGAAGGTGGTGCAACGTTTTGTTTGAACGCACGCTCTCCGATTGTCGCTACGCTGCGGCTCTTTCTATCCGACTCGTGCACAATGGCGATAATTGTGTTAGCAGGTTAGCGTAGCAGCAGCGGTAGCAGCAGCAGCAGCAAGTACGAGCGTGCTGTGGGGGTCACAGAGACCGACGCACACCTGCCACTGGAATGAAGCCCAGTTCAAGGGCTGTATTCTGGCAATTCCAAGGCATGTCACCGCACGTAAGGCACAGCGCGCACAATACGTTCCTTCAATTTCACCAAGGTGTACGTTGTCACGTCAGGCTGTTTAAGTCATGCACTTTAAGCAATTTTAAGGGGGGGGGGGGAAATAAATAAAAAATAAAGAAGCCACCGCAAGGACAAGGCGCTACGTAACGGTAAAGTTACGAGTTTCTCGCGAGAGCGAAATTAAAAAAAATGCAGGCCGAGCAAAATTGGTGTTTATTGTCGCAGCTGTTTATACACCATAACCAGGCCGCTATGCGCTGCCTGGTTATGCAATCTCGGAACCACCTGGTTCCGTTCCGGCAGTGGAATTCCTCGGAGATTTGGGTTTGATCGAACCGGCGTTTTTTTTCCGCAAGCTGGGTTTTCCAAGGGTTATTGGTTTGGAGGCAAACAAACGGACGAAGCATTACCCATCATTCACTCGATCCATCATTCACTTTAACTATCATTCACTTAATCGACCATTCACTTAATCGATCATTCACTTTATCCATCATTCACTTAATCGATCATTAACTATTATCCATCATTCATGTTATCTATCATTCACATTATTCATCAGTCACTTCCCTGGCGCAGCAATGGGTGGTAAATTGACCAATGCCCCCATCGTGCCCGTACATTTCGTCAATGCCCCCAACGATCCCATGCACGAGAGGCTGGGTGTCCAGCGCCATGCCCAGCCGCCTTCATCTTACGAGCGGCGATGTTCACACACCACACCAGGTGCTCATTTGAGGCTGAGTCGACCTAGGGGGGGGTATATGTCCAGGACCGGTTCAGATAATCGTCACTGGTGTTTAGCCGTGAACGGGAATCGATCTCGGGTCGGCGGGTTCACAGCGCAGCGCGCAAACCACTGCGTCACCGATCCCCGCATGCACGCATGCACGCACGCATGTGAGCGCAAAGAGACATTCCAGATGTTTCCCAGGGTGGGGAGGATGCAGTGAAGTGCTTTCATGCAAGGGGCAGGATCTCAGATCGAGGTTCAGTGATGTCCGATAAACGCCCCGAAATTTTCAGCGCGTAGACACGTGCGCGCCCATTCACCGCACGCAAAGCGAAACAAATGTTTTGGTTGAGAGGAGACACCTTAAAAAAACACAATTCATCACCAAACGAGACGCGACTGGCTCTAGCTTATAAACAATTTCTCGGTGTCTTTCGTTCCGGAATTAAGGAGCTGAGAAAAAAAGTTGACGGAAACGTTTTGCCACTGGCGCGTAAAAGCGGCACAGATGTTTGCCGGGGGGCCCATTAAGGACGGTGCTGTGTGTGAACAAAAAAACAAGAAAAATTTGCCGCGTCCAGACAGCTTAATTCCAAAGTGTCATCGCTGTTCTTCGCTCCGGCTGTCAACGAGCGAGGCCCGGCTGCACACGCGCCGTGACCATGCCGAGTGACGGCCGCCTTTTACCGTCAGGATTTGCAAAAATCTGTCCCGTGAGTCGCAAGTACAACGTGAGCGCATCCGGAGTTGCCGTTGTGGAACGTGGGCTGTAACGGGAGAAATAATGCGTGTTTTATGTTGTCGTTTCTCTGGTGGAGCGAACGAGATCATCGGTCATAGGCGGAGGGCAAGAGGAGGAAGGCCTTGGGCATGGACATTCACAGGGCCAGGGAGCTGGCAGCAGTTTGTTGCCTTTCCCCGCACCTCCGATGAGCACGATTGGCTACGTACGGTGGGAAAGAAGTTCAACATACATACGTATAGCAGGGTGGCCGAAGGTAAATAATGAATAGCAAACGTGCAATCGGTTCCGTAGCTGCACATCCTTTATTTATCAAAGCTGACTTGTCTGATGAGCCCCAGCGGATGTGCCAAACCCCTGCAGGGTGAGCTTGCTTGTTTAAACGGATGTTTGGGCACAATTCCACAGCCAGGCCTTGTACTACCACTGCTCATTAGGGTTTTGTGGTTGTGCTGTCCCACTCTCCGATGAGTTTCCGGGTCGTACCGCCACGTGTTGTCCGACGGTTTCGCTCCGCATGCTCGGGAGCTCCCTCAGGAACGGAATGAAGAAGTAGCTCGCAGAAGGGTGTTTGCGAAACGTCGGGCAGAATCTCGAACCGCATGCGGCGCGACCCGAAAACGAGCACGAAAACGTAGCTACGGGGACGCTTTTACGTTTCTGTCTCTCACCGGTCCAACTACCATTGAACCCCCCCAACCCAACCCCGCCCCTTCTCCCCCCAAACCGCCCCTCCGTCACCCCCCACGGCCAAGCGTTTGACAGGAAGAATTCGACCTGAGAGTCACCGTATCATCCGACCCCCGACGCCTACGCCACAGCCACCAACTCGGCAACCGGTTCCCCTCGAGCGAGCCGTACACCCCGCTCTTCTCGATGTGCATTGTTCATTCCCCACCCCCCCCGTGGAAAACTTCAAAAGAATGCATTTCTCTTGGGTGTTGCGGCAGAACGCTACCTTTAGAAGGAGCGTCGGGTTTATTTTCCCTCCCTTTTGTTTGTCGGTTATTACGATTGTTTTACCCGGGGAAAGCGTCGCCAACTCTCAGGACACTTTTTGTTTTTGCCGGAGGGTCCTTGCCGGGGTTTCACCGTTGTGGTGAGGGGGGCGACGATTGGTCGGCCTTTCTCGACCGAGTCATTTGCGCGTCTTCGGCAGCCAAGGAATGGAGAGCGTCCGGGAGACCGTCTACCCCCGTGGAGGTGAAGCCATTGAAGGAGCCAGGTGGATCGGTGCCTCGTGGTGGGATTCTGGGGGGTGGCGGAGGCTCCGGGAGGCCTTAATCCAGCAGTGGATGGACCACGGCTGACGGCGGTGATGGTTATAGCCTGGACAGCTGAGAGCTTAATGAGACACTCATTCTGGGAGCCCACGTTTGTTTGATTATTTATGGCGTGCCCTTTGCATTGAACGTCTTTCGCTTGCGGTTTTTCTTGATTTTGGAAGATAACATCGGCCACTGGATATGCGCTTCACAAATGGAAGTTATCATCATCATCATCACCTGTGCAAACTGGATAGTAGGCAGCCAGGGCTTTCTTGGAATGGGAGTTCCAAATTTGCCACGCGGTTCACAAGTAACAACGTTTGCACTGCAGCTCGTACTTTAGCCATCGACTCTCTTCCCCCCCCCACCCCAAAAAAAATATTTCATTTTACACCGAACGATGCCCACCATGTCATTGGATCGCGAGCTGTGACGAATCCGCAGTGGGTGGTAGCGTCGGAGGTGAGATGAGCTCGCGAGAGGTAGCAACGGTTTTGAAGAGGACTTCATCCAGCAGTGGATCAATCATGGCTGACACCGATGATGAATGGACTCGTGAAATGCCCCTCAGTCACGATCAGCACCGAAAAGGCAAACTTCCGCTGGACTGAATAATGCATGAAGTTGCCGCTTCAGTGAATATATAAAATAACTGGTTCGTTTAAAACAACAGGTGTTTAACAAAACCCATCATTCAGAGAAATGGATGTTTCAGTTAAGTGGCTGTCAGGATATAGAAATAATGAGCAGTCAGGAATTTCATATTTCTACTTCAAGTCATCATCATCATCAACCGTGATCGATCCGACAGTCGATGATAGTCTCCCTGAACCATTCCTTACCATCTTGATTTGATCATTTTAAGTCAGTCGTCATTAGGTGTGTTGTCCCCGAAACGTCGCGATCTATTATTTTTCTACGGACGTGACTTTACAGAAAGAACCAAAGAGTAAGCATCCCTTACAGTTTTGTGATTTTCATTTAAGTCCACCAGAGTCTCAGCCTTCCGACGACACTCCCAGCACAAGGTGTTTCACCACGCGCCCTCTCGACCAGTTTCAACCTTCTGGGTCTCATCGGACCTGTCAATCAGGCCCGAAGGCCAACAGGACAGACGAGAAAGGTGACACGTGTTCTTCTTTTAAAGTGGATAAATGGAATTCCTGTCTGCGCTAATGTATCCATTAGCCACAAACCTCCACCACGGTGTGCATCGCAATTGCTTCCACAACTCGAGTCTACAAGCCAAGGAGGTAGCACAGCGGCGGTGGTTGAAGAGACGCAATGTTCTCGACCGACTCGTCAAAGTCCTCCGAGTATAGTCGTTGCAGGCCTCCAGCGAGCATTGGTCCTGGGGTTGTCGACATCCCTCGCTCTCATTTAATACCACCCCCATCCCCTCCTGGTCTAACCGTGGGCTGGCTTCACGAAGGCTGCGGCAAAAGAGCAATGGGATGTCACTTTCTCTGCATAACAGTCCTCGTCCATGCTCGCGGAAGACACCCCGTCATCCCCGCGCGGCGAGATTACAGGGCGGCCGCCTCGTCGATGAAGAGGTCCGCTCACCTCAACTCCCCGCCCCCCCATCTATCCCCGCCCGCCCCCCCTCTGCATTTCCCGTGTAATTTCAAGGTTCTGCCGTTGCATCCGCAAACGCGGCCATTTGTTACGGCTAAAGTTGACAACTTGCGTCGCACGATCGCAAAATGCCGCGGGGAGCGGGCGCGCCGTTCACATCAAAGCCGTCGGGATTTCGAGACCGCAACGCGGGGCTGTTATTATACACCTGTTTTAAAGCCGGGGTTCTTGTAAACAGATTTACAGCGATTGAAAACCACGCGGTTCACCACGACGGCCGCGATGGTTAATAAAACATGGCACCTGCTTTGCAAAGTCCCTAAATCTGGAGCCACGCTCGCTGGCACGGGACAACTCGTTCCAGATGATCACAGCCAGAGCCCCCCCCCCCGCTCCATTCAGGATTGCCTTCGCATTTAGATGCCTACGGAGGAGCAATTTATTTATTTATTTAATCGTTTTATATTGTACATTTATATTTTAATAACATATTTATTTATATTTTACATGTATATTTAATATTTATATTTTAATAATATATATTTATATAGATATTAATGTTATATTAATAATGTTCATAAATATTTAATATTTACATATTTTATACTTATATAGTTATTTATTTTATATTCAGAATATTTATAAATATTTTGTATTTACATCTTTTATATATATATATTTTTTTCATTTTTATTTTATATTTCTCCGCCATTACTGGTATTCCACAAATAAGGGAGGGCGGAAAGAACTCTGGTTTTTCGTATCAGAATTCATTTTTTAAAAATGCGAATCATTTCGCAGTTTCAAAGCTGGCATCGTTTTCTTTTCTCGCAGCAGCAGCAGCAGCAGCCACTTACTGCCGATCTGATTTATGTTTTTTGTTTACTACACTACAGTGGCATCCTCGTCACAATTGCGATTGGAAGGAAATACATCACGGGTGGCTTGCTTTAATCAAAAACGCAATCACACGGTTTCTAGTACAGCACACTTTGATCAATCCACTGGTGGATGGGGCCCTCCCAAGAAGGCATACGGCTCGTTAAGGGGGGGGGGGGGGGTTATTTGACCGCGGCTTCCCTGCCGCTCGTCAATGTAAGTTGTTGAAGAGATGTCTTTCGCTTTAACACAATATACATTTTGTTGATTAAATTCATTTAGAGCACACTTCACCAACCCACAATGACCAGCATGGTGAAGTAAGGCCAGAAAAAACAGCTCCCAAGACCTGCACAGCTGTGCATTAGCAATAGGTTTTGTTAAAAGACATTTAGAAGAACTATCATCTTCTTCTTCTTACAAGTGTGGTCCCACTAGTCGGGGTCCTCTTTCCAATCCCTCTCCCTCCACAGTCTTCTAGCCATCGCCACCTCCACAATGTTTACTTTGGAAAGACGTATACATTCATTCAGTGCCATTACATTTCCCAAAGATTTTCAATTGGACAAAGGGCACTTATATTCTTGGTTCTTTCGGTAAAGTGTTGGAATCGAAACGTCGTGAGAATTTTATTGTTTATATTTATATTATTTTATTATTTCCCTTCTACGTGACTTTACCGAAAGAACCAATAATATGAATCCCTGCAGTCACGAAAGCTTTAAATCAAAAGGGCACTTAGTTGGACGTAACGACGCGAATTAGAAACCCATTCAACGGCGCCGCTTTTTGCGAGGGCCTTGAAACATCTTGGTGCACTTCAATCGTCGCCGTCCCAGGATTTGAGACATCCGAGAAATGTTTGCGAATGGTGCGAGATCGGGGTTGCGCATCAAGCAGAGGAGACAAAACAACCATCTGGCAGAGGAAATTGTAAATGTTTGCATCTTGTGCGGATTCTTTCACGAATTCCATTCTCAGTGAGGCCCGTAGAGACAAGGCCAGTTTTGAAAGACAGAGGCATTAGATTCTTTTTCTTTGAGCCGTTCTCTCACGAGGCATATTCATGCAACTCGAACGTAAATGTTTCCCACGTTTTCCGAATCTTGAGAAAGCTTTGCCTCGGAACTTCATGGGTCACTGAGCAATCAGTGAGACTGAGATTCAAGTTCAAACTCGGCTTGAGATTATTTTCGGTGAGGAACAAACCTTGCCCTTTTGCCCTTTGACCTGGTGAAACATAAACCAATGTCAAGGAATGAAAAAGGAAGAAATCTATGATAAAAGCCCGGCCTTTCGTTTGTCCCTTTGTCCATCCACTCAATTACAAGAGCCTTTCAGAAGGCCTGAATCAAAAAGTTATAGAAAGTTGACCCCCCCCCCAGATGTGGGGGTAGAAAGGTGATCCAACAGGGTAAAAAAAATTGTCGATCCCCCAAAATATTTTCCCCTCCCTCCCAATGTTATTTTTTTCTTTTGTAGGAATATATACCTACACACCCTACATACAATAGAGTCAGTAGTATCTGCCTACACACCCTACATACAACAGAGTCACTAGTCAGTAGATATTACTAACTCTATAGTAGATACTACTAGCTCTATAGTAGATACTACTAACTCTATAGTCGATACTACTAACTGTATAGTCGATGCTACTAACTCTATAGTAGATACTACTGACTCTATAGTGGATACTACTAACTCTATAGTAGATACTACTGACTATAGTCGATACTACTAACGCTATAGTAGATACTACTGACTATTGCGGAGTCAGTAGTATCTACTACACACCCTACATACAATAGGGGCGGTAGTCAGTAGATACTACTAACTCTATAGAAGATACTACTGACTATTGTGGAGTCAGTAGTATCTGTACACATGGGGGGGGGGGGGGGAGAAGGGGAAATCAGGGGGGGCGATGGACGAGGTGCAAAGTGTTGAGAAGCCCTCTGCAGGAGTTAGAATAATGCTGCCATAGGCCGCCGAAATTCTAGTGAGACAAAAAATGCAACTATAAGTTTGGTAAATCATTGACAAGAACTCATCACCTGCTCACAGCCCTGAGTTGGTGGTGGAAGTTTCAAATTCTCACTGCGGGGATGAGTCCATCCATAGGACCAGCCCTGGGGATTTGCCACTATTATCTACAACTCAGGGATGAAGGGCAGTTAACTCCAGACCGCGACTAAAAACTCATCACCTTCCGATTGTGAGTCGAGCGCGCTAAACGCCATGCCACACACCCTGATCAATGGACTAGACCGACACTAAAGAACAGGCCGCTGATAAGAGATAAAAGAGCCAGTGCCCCCACGTGCGGCTATTGTGAGCCATAAGGACACGGTAAAAGGGAAAAAAAGGACCAACAAAAAAAGCCCTCACTTTCAAATTGCAGAGCACCAGCACGACAACGAGAGGTACAAGCCCTGACAAAGTGACAACGGTAACAAAATCAACAAGCACGCACGCACAGGTGGACATCTGTTCTTTTGGTTATTGTTGTTCCAAGTCAAAGGTTAATGTCCCTTCAGGGTTAAGCTGGAACACATCCGACCATTAGAGGATAAAAAAGGGCCCAGCTTGGGGGTGGTGGTGTTGTTATTATCCGTGAGTTTTATGGTGTGGTTTGGGAGAGAGGTTGGAACCCATTGATAGCAGCAATTACTGCAATGAAGACTTGTGCAATTTTTTGTGAGTGCAGAACAAGCTTAGATTTCTTGCCATTTTCACTGGTTTAACAACAACTGTTCCCTTATTCACGATGTTTATTCTGATTGCGCGATCGGTGTAATATCACGAGACAGAGTGCCCGTTTGGAACTCGCGCTGAAAGAGTGCGCAAACCTGCGTCAATATTTTTCTATTTTTTTATGTTTCCCCGTGTTAGAGAAATGGGCTGTGGTAGAAGACATCCATTTTTGTCCACAACTCGGTGCTGCTGCATTTTCCCACGTGACCTACTAGCCAGACACGTTTAGAGCCTCATCGTCAAACCAATATATATATTTAAAATGTCTACTTGAACGACAAAAAAAAATCGAATGCTGCCAAATTAAATGAACAACCAAATTTAATACCAGGCCTTTTTGTGCGTTCGTCGGTCACAGGGCAGAGTAAATCAGCTCACTGCACTCGAGATTTCGGTTTCATTATGTGAGGACAAATCCCCCCCTTACGAACCCAGGCCTTCAGCGGTTGACGGGTCGGTGTTCCGACCCCCTGAGCCTCGAGTCACCTCTGCCAACGTTTCAGATTGAGTCCACGTTCCCTCAATTACCAAGTCACTGACAGTACCATCTCAAGGCATTGGCTCTCAGCAGGACACTTCAAGAGTTGAGTCAACATACGTTCTTTTTCTGCTTGCGACGTGTTGCCCATTTCATACAACCAGGGTCCGTGTACTCCCTCTACAAACAATGGCTCTCGATGGCAATTCAACGCCCGTCATTGTCAGACCTCTGACTCGTGGTCTCAGGCCACTGAATGTACCACAGAAATTCCCTTGAGTTAAATCAGCCCTTCCGCACAATTCCATCAAGCCCGCGATTAGCGAGCGAATGCGTTTCGCGGCAAGGGCCACCTTTGAACCGCCCACGAGTTTATTTTGGCCTATTGTCCAAAGTCCACCAGACAGTGATGGGAACAGCTGGGATTATGACCTAAGAAAACAATTCGGTGTCGGTGTGGGACGACCAGGCGGCTGGAAAACAATGCAACAACTCGACAACTGCGACGGGGATATCAGAGGGCTTTTGGTGTGTGGATCTAGAATTAGAGCACGCTGATGGGTTTTTTCAATTTGCCTAATACACCGTGCGATGTGTGCTGACATTTCGTAATCTGTCTGGTCTGCAAATGGCCACATTTTTTTGTTCAGTGTTCATCAATGCCACAAGGTCACATACCTTTCCAAATATGGTTTTGTATTTAAAAAAGGGAAAAAGAAGAGAAAAACCGAAACACGCAAGCTTCTTTCAAAAGACGAATTGTTAATTTTAGCAAAACAGAAATCCTCCAAGATATTAAAAGCGCGAGTCTCCGGAAATGTTACAGATTGACTTTTCACTTGTAATTTTTCTACGCTTTAGCTAAGTGTACTGGGTGACTACCAACAACGTCAAACCATATCGACCAATAAAATGCACGTAACATAATAAGCGTACCAAATATACAGTCAATGCTATTTTAACGTATATCTGGAAATGGCCTGGTGGCTAAGAATTTAGAGCAATGAGCCAGCACTGCTGAAATTCTGGGCTGGGTTTAAATTTTTTTTAACACTTGCACTATAAACGTGGTTTTAGAGCAGAGCAGGCTGATGCTGAGCACTGGTATTTCACCAACGACTGCACTAAAACATATTTTACCTAAATTATATATCCACATAAATCTGAGAATTTTTAAAAAATCAGTTTTCCGATTATATATCAATAATGCGTGTTTACCAAGGAAAGCCTCACTGAGCCTCAAGACTCCTTCAAGAGGGTCCTGCTAAGCTTTTGGCAAGTGAGCGATGTTGCAGCTGCCACGTAATCCAAATTGAGAAATTTGCGGTCCATGTTTCACAATTGAGATGTTTTGCAATCACACCAGGGACACTGTATGTGTTTTATGAGCTATGGGAGGATACACTGAAGGAACCCCATACAGAACAGGGGGAGAACATACAAATATACAAACTCCACGTACAAAAGTTCCCGAGTCGGGAATTGAACCCAGGCCCTTCTTGCTGTGAGGCCCAAATGTTACTAGTGCGCCAATCCCTACCACCTCAGGTGACCTCTGAAGTCCTGGAGAGTTTTGTTTTCGCTATTGTTAGGAACCCACGTGGATTATTCGGTGCTAAACTCTACAACATGTTCAGTTCCACTATTTGTGCATTTCAGCGACGCTGTAAAAACGGCTCCATTACATCAGACGTTGACATTTCATTTACGACTCCTGCAAGAAAGGGGAAAAACAACTTAAAAGGGGCCGCATTAATTGTCGGATGAGGAAAAAAAGCACCCCCATTAACAAAATCCACATTGTCCCGTTGCTACTGCAATACAGATTTAATTCATATGGACAGCTGTGGCTTGAGCGTGTGCCCGACGTTGACAAATTAGAGCACAGGGCACGAGGTTGGGTTTCCCTCCATTTGCCACATGAAGGCCACTTTACAAGGCTAGTACGTGTGGTTGCCAACTGACCTGGTTTTCCCAGGACATCCCCCTTAATTTCCCAGCTGTGCTGGGAAATTTAGAAAATTTCCACGGGATATTATGAGTCCAGGTGTTTGTCAAGTTGCATAATAACCCAACACTCTCGACGTTTAAAGGTAGTTCTCCCTCTCCGCTGGTGCTTTACTTGAGATATTCTCATTCTCCCCATGGTATGCTCTGGGTTTTTGATTGCTTCAGAGGTGGCAACCCTAGCTTGCACGCAACAATTAGTATGGCCAATTACCATATACTCCCTTCTCACCAGCGTTCCAGCCAGCCCTGTTAGCGTGCAAGAATGGCGACCCCTAATCAAGACCACTGCCCCCCCCCCTTCCCCATGACTAAGCCCACATTAGAAAGAGATCACATGTCCACGTGAGTAACGCATGTGTTTCACGTTGCATATCATTATGTTTTAGAATAAATTAATAAAGACATTTGCTATTTGCGCCATTCTCAGAGCACAAAAGGCCATCACGCACCAACGTTCCCCCGCGCATGCACACATAAAACACTTCTCCTGCACACTATCCATGCCACAGCCTGTGTCCCCTCTCTCCCCTATCTGAAAGACACTAGCGTTCCCCGCGCGGGTTGAAAAACCGGTGGTCTTAAGGAAGATCCATTGGCGTTGGAAGCCAAGTGTAATTGTGAGGGCAAAACAAATGAGGCCTTTGAACAAGGCCCGAAGTGGTGCTGGTTGCGGTGGTTGTGGTTGTTGTAGCGGCACACACAAAGGGCCCTCAGCTGTGACGGGAGTAGCAATTGTTATTCTTCTTTTTACTATTTAAACAATTTTTTTTATTTTACCAGCTAGAGCCCACTGGAGCTTTACAGCTCTTTTTCAGAAGCGACCTGGCGACCACAAATGATAGCTCAACGAAATGGCTTCTCACGTGAAAATTGATAGCATCCAAATACTCTAAATGCACGTTGATTCTAAACCTGGAGGGGAATAATACCTGGTGGACCCGGAGAAAAATCCCCGCGACCAGGGGGAGAACATGCAAACTCCATATATACCGCAGGCGTCAGGGCTCGGGATCGAACCCACGCACCCTGCATACCAGGCGAGTGAGTTAACGTCGCCTTGCCACCACGGTGCAGCCAGGGACACGCTTGTACGCCCAGCCGGACCGCGCGCCGCTCTCGACGGCAACGCGGCTGGTAGAGGCCAGGAATCCAGAAAACAAGGGGTCGGAAACCGCATTTACAGCGGCGCGCGAGCATGCAAACAAAACACTACATTGAAAAAGAAAGAACATTGATAAGAAAAATCACGAGCTCATCGTAAACTCCGCTCATAGCGGAAAGGGCCCCAAATTCAGAGAAGAACCACTGCCTTAAATGTCAGCCTATTGTACAACAGGATAAAAAAAAGTGCACAATAAGTCTCCTTTCATAAATCCATCCTTTCATATTTTGTGGAAGAGCCTATTTTATAGTTTCACGTTTTAAGGCGACGTTACGGGCCCCGACGGTGGTGAATGTGAAAAGAGACTGCCTCGTTGAAGCGCATGTGAATACGTGCTCAGTTTTCCACCGACCTTGAAAACAGCCAAAATATTGAAAGCTCTTAAGGTTGTGAAAATAATTAAGCCTTTACTTTGCCAAGGACGTATCTTATTTTTACTGCCAACTTAATCATATGCAAAGGTAATATACACACACCATAAATATGTCTAAACAGACAGTAAGCATGTCTGTTTGTAGACATAACATTGATATGTGCAATGTTTAATAATGCCCTTTTTGTGACCACAAAAGCTTCCACCGAGTCCGAAGACTCTTTGTCACGGAACGTTTGGCTAATATTATTGACCGGTGTCTCGCTTCATGGGATGGGATTCCAGAATGCGCAGAGGAAACCCTCATGCACGTGGTCATACCACTCAAAGCTCCGTGCACATGGATTCAGGAATCTATTGCTCTGCTGCCATCTCCAGGCCACCACGCAGCCCAAGCCTTCAACACTCTGACAGTTTCGCATCCAGGTGTTAACCAAGCTCAATGTTGAACTTCTTTTGCACCGTACGTAGCCAACCGTGCTAATCGGAGGTGCGGGTATAGCCAGCTTCTGAGATCAAACGGGACCGGTCGTAGGCAAAAACATATCTTCGCTCATCTCACTTATTTATTTGTTAGTGGTGCCCCTAGTCCATGAGAACATCATCTTATTTATTTCCCTTGCTCGAAGCGGGCGTCCGACATGTGGAAAGCATTGCGCGTCGCTCGGAACACGCGGCCGTACTTCAAATCGCAAACGACTCCCGATCGCTCCGTCTCCCGAGACTGAGAACCAACACACGGCGATATATCAAAACTCTTTTGACGGCGCCACATGTTCTCACAACGATCTACGAGAAAAATCCGAATTCGTCCTCATGAGAAATCTCCCAACGGGGGGGGGGGGGGGGCCAAAGACGTAAGCACCCCCCTCCCCCTACACCCCCGGTCTGCGATCCTATTTCAGAATGTTCATCAATTTGTCGTGAAGAATATAAGCTCTGCTTAGCAATTTCGGAAATTGACGCGTTCAAATAGCAAACGTGTGCTGTCCCGCGTTCTTTGAAGCGGGTAAAAAAAAAAATGGCAGTAATAATTATTTACAGGCCTTTGTTAATCCACTGCTGAATGAACAAGGCCTCCCTACAGCGTGTTGGTCACGTGGCCTGTTTGGTCATACTCTGGTCAGTGACGGTTGGTGGAAGGGGGGGGGGGTGCCCAGGAATGGGGTGGTTATCAGTGGCCACTGATGTTAGCCGTGACGGGTGCCGGGTGCATAATGCAACGAGCTAAACACTGTGCCACGCTACTGCCCATCTACAAGCAAGTACACATTTAAAAAATTTGGCGTCGCCTTCAGTAAAATTTTAACGAAAATTTAAATTCGGTTTACGTACACGACGTAGTATGGGCCTGTACTCATGGACATAATGCTTACCTTTATACTTTTATACGAAAGTAGAATATACTATGGTTGGGTGAGTGATGAATTTGAAATGTGATATTTGGCACAGATATGCCTGCAACTGGAAACATTAATAAAGAAATGTGGCGAATTTAGCCTGTATGTTGACTGGTTTTATTAATGAGACCGGGTCAGCCTAAAGTTGTACATCTCTTCAATTCTCGTGAATTGAATAAACCCAGTAATTTACCTCACAGCAGAAGTTGACTAAAGGCTTACGGTGAAGCTTCGTTAAAATTGACAACTACCATTTAAGCGTGGGTCACCACCGTTCAACGGCATTGTCCGTTTGACACGAAAAAAAGACACGAACGCACTCTAATCCACAAATCAGTCGATCAGTCTGAGATAACAAGTAATTTTTCAATGGCGACCCCAATTAAAAGTTTCACCGATGTAATAATGCGTTGCATCGCGGGATCTTGAGATTTGACCATGGCTGATGATGATGATGATGGAGGACCTATATAATTCCGATGGTTTTACCTACACAGAAAATCTAATTCGAGCGCTGCACAAACAATGATGCAGGTCTACGTTACAGACAGCAGAGAGCAGCGCAGAAAAGTCCATTGTCGTACTGTACTTCTACGCTTCCACGTCCATGCTCCCCACCAGCGCGGTGAAGTACGGTCAAATAACCGGTGTGGCAGTGAAGTGCCGTCATCCGGCGGTGGATTGACAAAGGGCTCCGATAGCAAGGTCCGCTATGTGCGGTGCGAAGGAAGTTGAACATGTGTACGTACATGAACGAGAAGGGACAACAGTAGTGACGGCAATACCCCGGTTTACGTCAGGGATGCGTTCCTGAAAGGTGCGACGACGAATATCGAAACGGCGCAAATCAACGAAATGTTTCCACGAGAGATAAACAAAGACAACGGAGGGTGCGGTGACGCTGCGTTCATGCGCATCTTCATCCCAGACGTACCCACAACGTCACATTACGTTACTAAAATTACTGTCCTCAATGCTCGTGTACAGCTGTAAACTATAACACGAATTATACAAGGTACAATAAAATATACGGTACACTATTACAATTTTTTTTAAACAAAAAATACTGTGCATAAATATACTGCGCTCTACAGTGCAGTCCATTTCTTTACGCGGGACAAAAAAAAGCAGTTTGCGTACAGGGTACGGTGGAGGCGAAGTCTGAGAGGTGATGGATAACGAGAAAGAAACGACGGAGGTTGCTGTCAGCGACGTGAGCGTGGGGTTGGAGGCGACGCAAATCGGGTAAGCGGTGTTGATAAAGTGGACGACGAATCTGCGAAATGACGTGAAAGGGAGATACATCAAATCGGGGGTGTCGCTGTACCGAACAGGTTTTGAAGTGAGCGAGAGGACGTGCATTGCTGAGACATGGCCATAAAGAAGGCTGTCTCTGATGTAGGCCAATCAGTTTCAAAGACAATGCAATATATTATCAGAGCATGTTTTGTTTGCATGTTTATGCAGACTTGATTCCTTGCGAAAAAGGTTTCTATTTGGTGTTTGAACATCTTTACACCTGTTTTATTGCCAGTATGGGTAAACACGTCTTCTTATTTCTCATTCGTGAGTGCAGTTGCTAACGCGAGTGACGACTGACGCCCGAGCATTTCCCGACCACCCCTTCGCCAACCCGCACTGAAAGACCGGAGCGGCGAAATATTCTTAAACAACGTCCCGTGACCCCCGCACGGGGCAGGCAACGGGGCGGCCCTCGTCCGGCAGTCAATTTGACGGCAAAATGTGGAATCCCGACTTCGTGAGCGGGCACGCGAAGTGGCAGCGGTGGACGCAACGTGTTGACGCTCCGCGCATGTACGGAAACAATTCCAGCGGCAAGTGCCATGAGATCCCTTAAAAAGGAGCGCGCACCGATGCAACAGCTGGACGATGCCTTGGACCGCACACCGTCCCGCGCAAACGTTTACAGATGACTGCAAACACTCCCGCATGTCTTGACGACAGTCCATACAAATCACTGTTTGAAAAAGGAACGCATTTTACTTTACCCAAATACGATCAATCAGGCCACCCATGTTTGGTCTGGCTTTAATCAGCTCGTGCAAGTCCGGAGATAGTCTTTCACGTAATCTGCCCATTGTGTGATTTTGGACCTGCATACCTTGAGCAGCCTGATTGAATTTTGTTATAAGAATTTACGTTTATTTATTTACTTGTTCTTATCCCCCTCCCCCGCCCCTGCTACCTGCTGTGTATTAATTTCCTTACATTGTGCTATCAAATCTTGTGAAGAATTGAGATGACTCAATGTGTTTTTCCTAAATAGGTTTCACAGTAAAGTTTCAAATTTCACATTTTTTTGAGCAGAAGTAACGTTTCGACTTTTTTGTAAATGTAGCTTTCTGCCGATTTGAGAATTGAGACGACAGCCACGATGGAAATTCTGCATTCCTATGGCGAGGGTGGGTGGGTTTCAACCATATCCATCGAGCAACCCCTGTTGTGTTGTGCCACTCGCTTGCATTAACCCTGGAAGAACGATGGGTTTCGTCAAACCATCGGCCAGGAATCGAACTCGAAAACCTTTCGATCGAGGGCCGCTTGGCTCCACCGCTGAACCACCTGGCTGGTGTCTCTCACCCGGGCCCACCGTCGCCACCGCCGCCGCCATGCTGACTCTATCTCGCCGCACAGGTGTAGATTTCACCGTGTTTTGATGGCGATAGCGACCACTTTCCAGATGTTACATCTCTCGCAAGCAGAGCCCCCTTTCACGGGGTTCGAATATTACTCGACAGCGTTGCGTAAAGCAGCTTCACAACATCAAACGTCTTTCATAAAAGAGTCGGCTATGATCAGACGATTGCATTTTTTTTTATCCCCGTACAATTCTATTACAGTCGTGCTATCGAATTGTGCTAAATCATATAGGACGAGTGTAAGTACGGTCAGAGCAACCTGTTCCTATATACATGTTATTTTTGTTTATCACCGCTTATACTTTCTGATGTGTTCCACTCGAATGTGTTACTCTTTCAACAGGAGGTCATTGGGAAAGCACAGGGCGGGTTCCTCGCGCAAAGCCCCCGAAACTCTGTGATGCCAGACCGACCGTGAGCCTTCAACGGGGGCTTAAAAAAGAGATTCGATGACTCACGCGGTCCTATTGGAGCAACGCTCCATCGCTACACGCGCTAGGGCCGCGCATCGCAGCACGCTTCGTCGAAGAATGCGCTGCGGTCCGGGCTGGCTTCACGTAGATCAACCTCAATCAGAGTCAATCCCCCCAAAAAGCGAACGCAGCCAAGGTGGGGGCCTCCGTGATGGACGTTCGCAAAGGTTCGTACGGCGAAGCTGCCAAACACCGCGCTCTCTTATCGCTCCTCGGATCAGTCCTGACTCCTTGACAAACGTAGACACAGCAGGGTGAATGCCGACATAACAATTCTCATGCTGGAAAGTTTCAAGCTGCATCCTGCCACGTACGTATGTGTGCGTGTATGTTGAACTTCTTGCGCACCGTACGTCGCCAACCGTGCTAATCGGGAGATGCGGTGGGGTGCTGGCTTGTGGAAATGAATTGCTTGTGTGCAAATCGTGTTTTATTAAGACGGCGATAAAAAAAACCCAAAGACTGTTGACGTTGCTGCACCGCCAAACATTTAGGTTTTAGTTATAAAAAAAATCCGCATTCTAGCATTACATGGAAGATGTTTCAATCACGTTGGGAAATGCGTTTCAACTCGTTTGACGTATCGTTTGCAACTACGTTGTGCAATTTGCCGCAGACAAATTTCCACTACGTTGAGCTATTTATTTTAACTACGAGCGGTCGGAATGAATCGTTTCACATCAAAATGCAACGCACGTCATTCGATGGGACTCCATAGATCTATATGATCGTGGCACTGGGAAATGATTACCTCCATCGTGAAGGCCAAGGGCTCTTAAATGCAACGTAATCACGTTTAACTGTGGGAATGCAGCTGTGTTCCAACATGTGGCTGGGTTGTCTGCCCAACGTGAGGACACTAAAGTGCATATTCATAAATTAAAGTGTTGCGCATTCCATTGTCACATCCACCAATAATGACAACAACAATACCCCTCATTTACCCAGGAAAGCCTCACTCAGATGTCAACTCTTTTTTTTGTTTTGCGAGGGTCCCGCTGCATTGGAACGTTTCGCCAATTTGGTGAATGAGATTTCGGAAGGTGGGAAAATCAATGCATGCCGAGCAAGCCTGACGCCCGAAGCTCCGCACGAGTGGAGTTAAGAATACGCTGCTGCACTGCGTTCCACTGGCTACCTTGCAGCCGAAGTCTTACACCACTTGACAGTCGCAGGAAGTCTCCTCCTGTTCAATTGTTGACCAGGCTGGAGCCTGCTTGGGCCTCTAAAAGCTGATGGTATCTGGCACGTTACCCTTGGGAAATACTGGCATAAAGTGCAACACCGCTATTCCATTGCCGTTAATAACGTTAATCCTGCAGCAACTGCCCTTCCCAAATGAGAAGTGGTGGTGGCAGCGGCGGTAAGAAAGCCCCACACTTTTGAGTAATGTCTCTGGACATACTGGGGCATGACACAGCATGACTTTCCATGACACACCCAAGACAAAAATGTACCATGAGCGAAACACCCGTGCACACTTTTGGGCAGTGTTGCTTGGCGCATGACACAATACTTTTTTCAAGGGAGCACTTCAAGTTGAGTCTCGGACCACGCTTAATATTGTAACAAATGTCACACGATTCCACAAAAGACGGAATGTTACCATGGGAAAAATTTGCCTAGTAGTGGTACGGTGCATTGAAATTCCACGTATCCGTGGTGCTCGGACACGTGACTTTTGATTTTGTGGTCACAACTGATCTGAAAAAAAACTCCTTTTCATCCGAGTTTTTTCACTGATAAGAGGAGCAATCTTGAAGTGGTAGCAAAATCGTCTAAGTATTCTAGTTTAACAGTGGATAAGCAATCCAACCACAGTTGGAACGTTAACTAAGATCACCGGGTTCATTGCAATGTGTGCTAATCACGATATCACCTGTTCCAGCCTGTTGAATTACCAAGTATAAATAAATATAAAGTGAAAGACTGCAAATATAAAACATAACCATGAGTCAGTCGATGCTCCTCCGATTAGCCCGATTGGCTACATACGGTGCAAAGTAAATTGAGCATACATACATACACGCGTTAAAGAAATATGCGTCGGAGAGTTTTACAAGTAACGTCCAAAAAAACACGACGTATTTCTAAGTCTCCCCTCCAGGAACGCATGGCCCATTGACCCCCAACACACAAACACAGCAATCCTTTCAGTTCGCCAGATATCCGAGGATTTATTTTTTCACGGCATGAACTGGACACTGAACTTGACAGAGTGCCAAGGTAAGTCTTGACGGCATCACTCAGCCGGGGAGAGAGAGAGAGAGAGAGAAAAAAACCATTGCACACTTTTGTTTGCACTCCGTCCCACACACACACACACCAAAAAACACGCGCACAGGGAAAGAGAGTGCGCCTACGCAAAAGGGTTCTTCTAAACAAAAAACAGCGGTGAGCAAAATGTTCAACTGAATTCTCACACCAAGGTGTCTGTTGAAAATAATTACTTCATATTAATGGTTGGCGTGCAGAGCAAGTAGTTGTTGGTTCAATGCACTTAGGAAGCAAACGATTTCCGCCTGGAGCGAACATCAGCGGCGAGTGATTTCTGAACCTTTCCTGGGCCTCCCCTTCCCTTCACCACTCCTGCCGTGACCAGCGTGCTCAAGTATGGCCAAACAACCCACGCTCATGACCCACACGGCACGAGAATGCCTTCACCTGGCAGTAGATTGATACACCGCTGTAAACTATTATTATAAACTAGCATTTTGCCCGTCCAAGGACGGGTGTATTGCAGTAAATCTAAAACTTGCAAGCGAAAAGCAGAGCGCGACGTGATATTCATTGCATTAATTGCGCGTGCAATTTGTAAGGGCGCGGTGACACAGACCTATTTCATTTTAAGGTTATAATCCCTTGTTCATTATGACATCCTTTTTACTTCGATATCTCAACAGCGTGACGGAGATCACGTGATGACGTGAGGGTTCTGCCTTTGTAGTGAGGGTTGTCAGTTGACGCCGAGGAGCGGGGAGGAGGCGCCTCGCCCCCCCCATGTGGAGTGACGTCAGCCGCTGATGAGGAGTGGGGGGGTGTGTCCATTTGAAGGACGTTATCTGCTCATGAATATTAATGAGGGGGGCTGGTCGATGTGGAGTGACCTCATGAGCGTTAAGCACATTCCTGGGTGATTATAGTAGGTATAATAACAATTGCTTCTAAACTGACTCTATACGCAAACGATTCATTTGATTATGAGTTCACAACAGGCGAAGACTGCAGCTCTGAACGCTTCTTTGCTCGATTACTATAGTACTAGACTGCCTTCAACTTTTATGAACGACTGGGTGTTTAAGGTTAGCGATTTGTCGTACTATCTGGCTGTATAGCAAATGAAAAAACACAATTACTTTACTGTGCAAGTGAAAAATACGTGTTTTAATATTTATGTGTTTTTTTTATTTAGGGCCCCTTTATAACATATGCCTCAGGCGCCGCACTAGTTTAATCCGGCACTGCTGAGCTTGCATTCACAGGGGGTGTGCGCGTGTGTGTTGTGTGTGGTGTTGTGTGTGGTGTTGTGTGGTGTTGTGTGGGTGTTGTGTGGTGTTGTGTGGTGTGTGTGTGTTGTATGGTGTTGTGTGTGGAGTTGTGTGTGGTGTTGTATGGCTGCCGTAGACAGCCGAAAGCCGAACCCCATCCCCAACCACAAAATGAAATCATCACGCGATGATTATTTGGTCGATAAGTTCAAATGTACGCTTGCTCCTGTGTACGTGAGGCTTGATTGATCCCACACCCCGGCCTTGTCTTAGGAAGAAGGTCGACGGGACGTGGGGGGGCGGGATATGCTCACCCCCTCGCCCCCCCTTCTAAATCGTTAAAGTCAAGTCAACCGATATACAAACTGTGTGCAACATTAGCTGGAGGCTGCTCAACAGAATGCAACAACTGGCATATAAATTTCGATTTAAAGCTTTCGTGACTGCAGGAATTCATCTTCTTGGTTCTTTCGGTAAAGTCACGTAGAAGGGAAGTAATAAAATAATAAAAATAATAAAACATAATAAAATAATTCTCACGACGTTTCGGCCACAACGCAAGCAGCCGTCTTCAGGTGAAACCAGGTCTGTCGAGGCGACAGCATTCAGACGCTGTCGCCTCGACAGAACTGGCATATAGCTAAGCGGGTTGATGCACGTTGAAAGCATGGAAGTGTTGTACAATTACGGTCTGCACTTCCACCTACGCACTGCACTCCACCTAATGCTGCAGCAGTAGCTGACAGAACTGGCATGGCCAAGCGAATGTCATTGCAGCCCGTTTTTAAAGAGCGTGTAATGCACCGCACTCAGGCACGTGTGTAACATCGGGAACTCGGGCACGTGGGTAACACGGTGAACTCATCTCGTCTTGTCCACGTCAACGTGGCGATGTGTGTGGACAAGCACGTTTTTTCGTGGATGACAGGAGTTATCCTATCGTATACCTGTTGAACTAACTCCTCCTGTACGGCGCACACATGCACGGGGGTGCACGTGAATGATAGGAGGAATAATGTGAATGAAAGGACACGTTTGACTTCCGATCTAAGGATGCACGCGGCTTAAACAGAATGAAGACAAACTCTTTGGTTCTTTCGGTAAAGTCACGTAGGTAGAAAATAAAAAAAAATCACGACCATGCTTTCCCACCTGATGACGAATGCTTGTGTTGCGCCCGAAACGTGATTTATTTTATTTTATACCTACGTGACTTTACCGAAAGAACCAAAGAGTATGGATTCCTGCAGTTACGAAAGCTTCAAATCAAGATTGAATGAGGATACTTCCCCAAGCCAGTGAGTGCGGGGTTGATGCAAGTGGAGAGCATGGCAGTGCAGTACAACCACGTGCTGTATTTGCTGCACTGCCTTCTGCTGTTCACATTTACTGAGAATCATCGCCATCATCATCATCATCTCCTATCTCTATCCACGTAGATCAAGCGTTCTTCATTGCAAGGCCCGGGGGCCACTGGCACCCTTTAGTGCTGGCCCTGACGTGCAGCCTCCGACAACAAGATGTGAAAACACCTCCCCCATCATCATCAGTATCGTCGTCGTGATGCTGCTGTCAACCCCCAATGGTCTCACATGGTGTGGTGGACCTCGCACACCGGTGATGTCTCATCGGCGAAAGTGACCCAACCTCCCCCGCGCCCCCCTCTGAAAACGAGCGAAAAACAATGACGTAGATCATCGCACGCGACGCGTTCAACATATTCAGAACGCGGGCGTAATTTAATCATAACTCGGTCCTGGGGGTGGGGGGACACACACACACCAGAACAACGGCCACGATTGTAGCAATTTATCCG
>CM025622.2:5006197-5021467 GCA_014621495.2 Entosphenus tridentatus | reverse complement strand
TTACTTCCCTTCTACGTGACTTTACCGAAAGAACCAAGAAGATGAATTCCTGCAGTCACGAAAGCTTTAAATCGAAATTCCAGAGGTCTGTTCGTAAGTCGATTTGTTCGTAAGTCCAACTTTCATCTCATCGGTTCCAAACACGTTCTATGGTATGTAGGCTAAACCGGGGAATGGCTTTAAAATTTGTAGAATCTCATGTAGATGTAGATGCCGCTGGTTCTTCATGTTCTGCATATGTAGATGCCAGAACCGCCCTCTATTGCACGGCGGTTAAACAGGCAACTGGACATATGGACAGGTTTGTTTGTATCTCTGAAAGTTCGTAAGTGGAATGTTCGTATGTAGAGGAGTCCCTATACCGACTCACGTGCTAGTGTAATTACGTAACCGTATCCGAACACTGGAGTGTCTTTGCGATGCACAAAGGGCAGCGCTTTTTGTCCACGTATATCTCACTTGCAGAAATTGCACCAAAAAAATGCATTTAGTGATTTACTTAATTCCCCGTATTGACCGGCGACGATTCATAATGAGTATTTGTGGAGCTATTGTAAGTGACACATTGTAAACTGGTGACTGCGTGAATTTACGAGCATCCCATTCATGAACAGACCATGTTTGCCGTACGCCAACAGCCCGCGTGCTTTAAATGCTTGCCTCCTGCCTATAACATCAGGCAGAAAAAACGGCATTGGTTTAACCGGCCAGACTGCTGATGAGACCCAGAATCTGGACACCATTCCAGAGTTTTACCTGCTTTAACAAATGCTGTTGTGACAGGTCAGTCGGTAAGGCAAACAGGTTGACGGACTCGAGAAATGTTATAGATTAACCTCTGACTGTTTGCTTATTGGACGCCTCTTTAAAAGGTCACCTTCATTCGACGGCGAGCACCTTATTTGCAAGAGGGCCGAGTTATTTTCTAAACACACAACGTACTTTACATAGGGCGGTAAACAAAACGGATTTCCAAACAAGGAACTCCTGCGAGCTTTGCTGATAGTTGCCTGGTTTTTTTCTCTCTTTCCGTCCTCGACATCTTTCACGCACGGTGGCTCCACATCAGCTCACCGGAGGCCCAGCCACACCAATCAGACCGTTGAGACAAAGGCGCCGTTTGGTTTTGAGAGAATTCTCAAGAGTGCCAGTCCGGTTTGAAGCCAAGCTGCAAGCTCAACTGCGTGGTTATCACACTCCAGTTGCAGGCGACAGGGCAACAGGGCCGTACACAGGGGACAGACTCAGCTAGGTCTCATAGGTTATTCTCGGAAGAATCTCTCAAAATTATAACTTATATATATCCATAATAGAGCGTTTTTTGTTTGTGTTAGATCGCGTAAATTTACCCCAAAAAACCTCTATTACGGATAATATTGATCGCGAACGCCTACGTGTTAAATTACCTTGTATATATCGTACTAATATAGCAAAAAATTATCCATGCATCCAGTTTCCTGGCTGGCTGCTGGCTGAACACCCATCCACCCTAACACGGACTCTGTTGTGAGTGACTACTGCGGGCAATTGCCACCGAAGCTCGCTGGGTAACTGGCTACAGGGTATTTTCCGTGCAACAAGCATTGAATTGACTGTGGAAGAAGTTCAGAAAATAATAACAGATAGTGGCGCCGGTTCATTTTAAATTGCTCTGGCTGTTCGATGTGTGCTCCTATGAATGTAATTATTTTGCCAGAATATTCTTTAAATCCTAGAGAGTATATTAAAAAAATATTCACAATACATATTATCTTGGCATTTAGTGCTCCGAGTTCAGGAGGGTCGTGATAAAAGTTTGACCATAACATTGCAGAGCAACGGGTTTTCAGCTAGCTAATTGTTTTAACAATTAAGAGACTGCATTCGTAGCGGTACACAGGCACAAATACAAACTGCATTTTCCATTATGCATCTTGCCTATGTCTGGCTGAATAGCAACGAAATAATATGTCTATACCCAGATTAGTTCGGCGAAAAAAAAATGGCGTTCTGTTTAACGCGTACGATGAGGATCATAGCAAGGTTCACCTGTTCAATGTTCTGAACACGAATGCAATCGAATCAGCCGAATAGCAAGACATTCAATTTTGTTTTATATATGCATATAGACTGCATACATCGAATGCAAGCAACGCAGAACAAAAAAACAAAACACAAGTACCACTGCAGTCTACGTCCAATGGAAATGTCCTCTTCAGTCAGCAGGGGAGGGCCTCGAGGGTCAGAGTCGCTAAGTCTGGGAAAACCCTTGGGAAGCCACTCTCGGCAAGAGGGCGGCCTTATTAACAATGCCCTGTAGAGGAAACGTGGCATATGTCGAGCAAACTGCTATGGATTCGGATGGCAGTGAATGAGACATTAATTTACTTTGTCGGAAAGTCGACGGATTGCAGATGAGCCCACCCAGTAGGGGGGGTGGCACGTGCCCCCCCCCCCCCCCAATGATCTGATCGAAATCCCTAATTTCGATCGGATCATTGGGGTTTATTAGTAATAAATTGGCATTTTGCGACCCCCACTGCCACTGTGTAGCATATTATTATGTGCCAGGGACTCTATGAGATGATAGGACAATAGTCTGAGTCCATAATTGGCAATAAGTAAAGGTAAAGCAGTTATCAGTGACTCGCAGAATTGTGCGCAGTTGCATATACAGTACACGACTTCCCTGAAGGCAAACACCTTCAGCGAGCGCGATGCCGATCGCACATGGTTCGAATTCGACCCTCGATCGATGGCTGCAGCATCGCTGCACACGTTTAGAATAAAAAGCAAGGGACAAGTCCTTACTTACTAACAACTCCTCTATCATTTTTCATTGCTGGAGGGGTTGCCCCCCCCCTACCTGAAAATCCTAGCTCCGCCATTGTGTATACCTGGGGCAGTGCCTACACCCCCCCCCAAATTTCCCCCCCCCCCCCAAAAACCCAGGGGGGGGGGGGGTAGTCTCTGATTTTCCCCTTGTACATTGGGTTATCTGCGTCTTCCGTGGGGTTTGAGCCGATTTGGGTTCGGCGCTGCCCACTCATTCCACGGAAAAGTAACCCCAATAACTGACACAGTATGAGCAGGGCTTCGTTCAGCGGTGGATTATTATTCATGGCCGATGCAAATTATGAGTGTCTGGTGAGTGTGGCTCAGTTCTGTATGGTACATTCAATCGGTCCGATCTGTAGGGTTTGTCCAATGCACATCCATGGCATGCACACTTGCTGTCACAAAATGCCATTTTCACTCGCTTCGAATTAGTGACCCTGCGGTTTTCCGGTGAATTAGAATGGCAGTTATCACCACACCTGCACAAACCGGCGTGTGGCCGAAGCCGGATCGCGTGGCTCCTCTAAGCCAGGAATGACCTTCCTGGCTTTCCACACAGCCGCCATGCACACGTGGCATTGCCACCTTTGAATTATGAAAAAAAAAACTCGGAACAGGTATCTGGGAAGAGGAATACCTCACAATACCGGACGAGGGCTGAACGGCGTGTTGAGTGGTGCATGATCACGTAACTGACAACATCCAGGACTTGTAATGTCCCGGGGAAACCTACAACACTTCCCAAGTCAGCGGCCACCTCGAGAAGAGGACGATTCTGGGGAAAATTGGGACAGGTGGCGACCCTACACCCTGGCTTGCGCAGACATGGAACTCAGAGCAACACATTCCCAGCGCGGAACGGGGAATTCCGGATTTTCCTCCCTCGTTCACGCGGCTATGATTTATGACGTGAACCGAGGTGGCATTGAAATGTGATGGGGGTGGAGGAATCGTGAGAAGGTGGAATACTTTAAAGAGTTAACCTTCCCCCTCTACCACCACCCTAACTACACAACTCCACAATTAATTTACTAATTAATCCCCCCTCCCCCACCAAAAAAGGTGGCATATTCCAGTGATAATTACTTACCTGGTGGTAATGATTGTGTGCTTTAACTTTTATGGGAAACTTGTTTTCAGTTTAGGAAACTCGCCCCTGCCTCTTAACGGCATTCTCCACCGATATGCCTATAAAGAAATACCACGCGTTAGGGCTGTCACGGGACAAAGGCTGGGCTTTTAAATTGAACGGGGGCCCTGCAGATGGCATGCATGTCAGGACCATAATGAAAACCAGCGCTATTGAATTTCTTGCATTCAGGTCAAAGTTCGAGGCAGCTACGCCCATGATCATGTAGACCACGATGCTCTGGGTGCTGTCTGGACGGTGTCCCTTTGTCCATTTGAATGCTCCGGGTTTACACAGATTGTCTGTCTTGCCGCTCTCTCTCTCTCTCGTCTGTAACTTTGTATCCCACAGATATGCAAAATAAAGGACTGGCTCATGTGTCCCTTTGTAACCACTGTAATTTTGTACGGCGCACTAAATCACGTTATTCCAAGAATGTGTCCCGGGCGTAATGAGTAATTTAGATGGATAGGTACGATTTTAAGGCACGCAGCCCTCCATTGACTCTGGTATTGGCCCCGAGTGTTAATCCTAAAAGGCACAACACGTCGAGATGAACCAGCAGGTGTTACACCGTAAAGTGAACGAAACGCCCCGCAGCAGGTAAGGCGGACGCACGCCAGCGAGCCGACCATTCGTCGGCCTTGGCGGCCAATCCCCGCGTGGCACGTGGGTAGCGGTCCACTCCGTGTGGTTTTTTTTGGGTTTTACAAAGCGGGCCGTGGCTGTACCGTGTGCACTCGGCGCTCGCCGTCCAAATTTTTGCCAACAGCTGCGGTCGCACGGCTGAGAGGCTGCGCGGTTATCCCCAAGGCAGAAACGTGTTCTGCGTCAACTGTGCAGCGACAAACAAAGACTGGGCCGTCGCAAGTGGAGTGGCGTTTAGCAACACTGGGACTTGCCATCACATTCAGAGACCTCCCCCCCCACCGGGTTCCATTCCGTCTTCTGGCACAGCCGTTGTAAAAACTCCACTCCTCGCGACCCGCCACCACACCGCTACGTCTTTCCATTCCGCGCCGCGCGCGCCTGATGATTGTTGAACACGTCCCCGCGTGACGCGCTGAACAATCGACGCTGACCGCGTCACGTGGAACACGTGCGCCACACTGAGCTCTCAGTCTTCATTTTAATCCGTGGAGCGTTAATGGCTTAGCACGGCACGTGAAACGTGTTTAACAATCATCGTATTTGAATGTGGAGTAAATTGGTGAACGCTGAAAGGACTGGAGTTTGAGAAACCCTGGTTTAGCGAGTTTTCAAATTCTCCACCCCGACCCTCTCGTGCCTCTGTCCACCCCCCACTGAACGGTCGCTGGGCAGGCGAGTCGGCACCGAGCATTTTCCCCGAGGCACAAACGTGTTCTGCATCAACTCGTCAACAAAGTGCTCTGAAATTCATGGCTTTACCGCATTACCCAGTCCCCCACCCCACACACTAACGTTCGGTTACCTGCCTTATATTCATTTGAGTGCGTGTGTTCATTTGTATGGTAATTGGTTGTTGCTGTTGTTGCATTTATGTGTGGCCATTTGGTTCAAATGTCAAACCATTTTGGAGAAATGTAATGACGTGAGGTGTTTAAAAAATATGAAATGATGATGACAACGATGACTTAACCGAGAACCCATTCAGACTGCAGGACCATTGCAACGCGATTGTCACGGTGTATTGTGGGTATTTATAAAAAAAAAATAAAGAGGCAAGCGTTTGTTTGACACGGAGGCTCTATTATGGAGGCAAGCGTTTGTTGTAGCATCTAAACTTAAAATAACTGAACTCCATAAGCCAATATTTTGTTCAAGCAGTAAACTCTGGGACCTGGTTTTACTTCTCCGAGTTTCATCAGCTGGGTGTGTGGCCTGATATATTAAAAAAAGACATGTGGTCTGTATTGCAAATAAGCAGTTGCTACATCCTAGCTGTGTATTGCTTAACAATGAATTAGTATCAGCGCTTGAAAATAATCTATATTGTCCACTCGCTCAGCAGTTGGTGGCATGTTATGGAAATTCCTCACTTTCCCTGGCATAATTTTTATTTTAAAACAATATTTTGTCATTACTGACTTCATTATGAAGTCATAACTATGCTTATTGCAAAAGTGTAGCAGAAATGTGTGAAATAGTCAACATTGGTGTTAATAACATTTGAACTAGTCGTTACTCTACGACCACAAGGTGTTATTTCGTTAGTGAGTTTAACTAAACATGTTAAAACCATTTTGGTTTACTCATTTAAACTTATATTTTCTCCAATAATCATTGCTGAAATTGAAAATGTTAATTTAAGCCTAGCGTCTGTGTGCTTTTCACGTTGTTTCTCTGTGTTGTTTGACACGTATGGCTTTCTGGCCTGCTCTATTATTCTGTTATCTGTGTTTCTCATCATTTACAGATTTGATCCACTGCCTCTACAGCATCGTCAATGTCAAACCGCCATCCATGTCCATATTATTTCAGAGGTCCAATCGGATAGATGTCTCAAGGAGTCAGCTCTGGGATGTTTGCCGAGTCTTCCAGAACATCTGTACATGCTTTATCAGCAATTCCATCATTGCACGTGCAGAGTGAGGGCATGCGGTACCGTAGATTTAACAAATTCAACAACACGCTAAGGTGCGCTTGCAAACATCAGGATGGCATGACCCCCATCATGCCTTGCATGCATGTCATGTGACTACCACAGTGAATGTACAACGCTCTTAGCCTTGTGAGAATAGGTTTTCCCCTTTTATCTGGCAACAAAACAAGCTGTGTTAAGATCTTAAAACACCAAACTGAAACTTTTTAAAAGGAATCATGTCTGCATTAACCACAATACTTGTGGTGAGAATGCAAAAAAACACATACTCGGATAATATATGCATTCTCTTTAAAACTGATTGGTCCACACCAGAGACAGCTTTCTTTTGAGTCTAGTCTCAAAACGGTGTTAGACCAGAGGACGCCAAAAAGCGTATAGCACAAAGACAAGCATTATCAGAGTAATGAGAGCTCGGGGTGAGCAGCTACATCATGGGACCTCCTTTGCCAGTGGTCAGAATCTGACCACAAGTATTGTGGTTAATGCAGACATGATTCCTTGTAAAAGGTTTCAGTTTGGTGTTTTAACATCTTAACACAGCTGTTTTGTTGCCAGAAAAAAGGGGGAAACCTATTCTCATATTTTGGTACTGGCAAAGGAGGTCCCATGATGGAGCTCTTAGCCTTGTTGAGATCACCAACTCAAAAGAGTTGCACATGTGGCCGTATTATTTGGTTGGGCCACCAACTCGAAAATGTGGCCGTCCCAACAGGCAGCAGTGAAACAAAGGCATCTGTCGACCGGGATTATGCGTTTTTGTGCTGAAACACCGCTCCTGTTTCTCAACGTGTTTCCCACAAATGTCAGTCTTCATCCAAAATTAACCACCCATAACAGGTGACATGGGATGAAGCTGAAGAACTAAGTGGCCTACCACTTTCACCACACACGTGCAGAACGCTGCTAACATTAACACAGTTGTAACCATATTTCAGGTTAATTCTTTGATAAACGTGACCTTGTCTTTACACCGCCAGAGGACAAAAACAAATAAAATAATGGCTTGCCTCTCTTCTAATGTGCAGGAGTGCAACGGCGCCACCATCGTTGATCATGCGATACATCTGCCATCTAGTGGCAATATCTGGAAATAAATATTGCACTCCAATACTGTACCAAGATCGTGCACCATCCAATACAGTTTCTGTGACTAAATTCACACCACCATGGGTAACATAATTATACCAAGTCAGTTTGCTTCTTGAAACTCCCTCGTGCATGTACATTATACGCCACCCCATGTTTTACGAAGCATGTTTGCTATGTTGTCACTTTACTCCGCTGACCCGCATGTCACCCGAGGGAGTCGCTGAGAAACCTCGCCTGGCATCAAAGGCTGCTGCTGCTGCTGGCACCGAACGAGGTGAAAGTGAAATAACCTCACAGCAGGGATGTTCAACATTCCACAGCTGAGCTCGTGGAGTTTTCCATTTTTCATCTTCTTTTAGAAACGGTAGAGGGAGGCTTTTCATCCAGCAGTGGATTATGGTTGCGGCTGCTCCTGCTGCCGATGATGACGGCGATGATGAAATGTACGCTGCGCAAGTTGCAATTGCCGTTGCAATTTGTAGTGACGCGCGATTCCAAACGATCACCTTGAGCGCTTTTTTCTTTCTAACGACGAAAAAAGCAAATAAGTTTAAAAACAGTTTTGTTCGGACAAAGTAAAACACGCTCCTCTGGCGTTTTATTATCGCTGCCGCTGTCGACGACGACACAGACATTAGCTTGCGCGGCATGAGCACTGCCGCGACGTGACTGGAAAACAAAAACACTTATCTCTGGACCCTTAATTGGTAAAAAATATGCCGAACACGCCAATCAATCAGCATGCGGCCGGAGGGAGATGAATGCACCATTTTGTTTGAGCCGAGGTGGGGGTCAAGAGGCTACGGGAATTGCTTACTCAGCCCCTTCCAGGGATGTCCCACGAACCCTCTTCGGGGGTTTGAACAAAAAAAATGATTGTTAATCCTTTCGCCTCGAATTCCCTGAAAATATGTGGACAGCGGTAGATTGTGACGATGTTGATTTTTGTTGTTGTAGTGCGAAACAAACAAAAGGGCTGCCCAAGGCTGGCAATGAAGAACAGTTGGGGCTGTTGGGTCTCACAATGCCGACTCAAACGAAGTGAGTAGCGGGTCGATGCCACAAGTCAGGAATGGTTAATCCGTTACCCAGTAAGTTTCCATGGTTGTTGTTGTTGGGTAGCAGGGTGGCACAATGGTGGCACGTATGTATGTACGTATGTTGAACTTCTTCCGCACCGTACCTAGCACGCCGTGCTATAATCGGAGGTGCGGGGGAAGGACAAATTTTTTTTTTTAAAGTGCATAGCTATCAGTGGCTTCCTAACATCGGAAGCAAGAGCGTTCCAGACGGCCGTAGGAGCGCGTCTGCCGAAAGCACGCGATGATGCAGGGACCGTCTTTGTTCGACAGTCCCCCAAAAACTGAATTCAATTACGAACTCGGTTCCCCGAATTCAATTACGAACTTTTTTGCGTGGAGTTTTCTCTGCTCTTCACCTGTTCTGCACGAGATTCCTACTTGATCTCCAGTGTTCCTCCGATGGCAAAACCACACACAATGTCATTCGTGTTGGCCAAACATCCCGAAAGGCAGGACCCTCGAAAAAGAGTCTTCAGACCCAACGTGGCTTATCTGTGTACATAAGTGATTATTGTTACATTATCTTACATTAATATAGCGCTTTTATCCAAAGCGCTTTGCAAGAGTTATGAGTGGTACAATTAGGAAGTAAAACTAGAAGTGATATGGTGAATACCGAACAGCACGTGGTACAATCCGAAAACACGTCGGAGAATTTATTATTTGTATCTGTGTAAATGGTTATATAGAGGCCAGGTAACTGGATCAAATACACCACGAGTCCTATCTTAACTTTGAGTGCAACGAGTGGGTCTAAAGCACACTGCGATCGTCGGCGAGTCAAGGTAATGAACAGGGTATAACTGTGAAAGGGCAAATAATGCAAGTATTATGGATGACATTGGTCGCGAAAGCCTACGTGTTAAAGTGTGAAAAGGTGTAATGTGGAAAAGTTGTGCTTGTCTGAGGAAAGCAATGTTTGCTTTGTAGTGACCGCTAGGCCGAAGCCTTAAGAAAACCCCACAATTGTTACATGTTCTGTATGGCTTGGTGTTGTCTTTGTTCATGTTATGTAATAAGTTTGGAGGATAATGATGATGGTGACGATGGTGGCGGTGATGTTGATGATAGAATGATCAATGATGATGGTGGTGGTGGTGGTAATGCTGCTGGTGTTGATGACGACGATAACCATCATGCTCTATGAATTCCATTTTTAAAACAGAGATGAAGGAGAGGGCTATCACAAAGAAACAATCTGCCGTGGATTTGTCCTGTGGACAAAAAGGGCATTAGATAAAGTAGTCTCACTCCAAGCTCACCGAGGGTAAAACACATATAGAACACGTGTAATATGTTTTACACGAACAGCCGTGCCATCCTGCAGGTTTTGTTTGTGGTTTTGCAGATCGGAGAGGATGTGCACGTGAATACTAAAAATTAGGCGCTGATTTTTTAAGAAGCCAGCCAACATTACTAAATGCTACATTGACGTAAAAACCCTTTTTTTGTTGATAAGAAACGCGATTAGCTCATCATACCTCCCGCTTTTACGTGAAGCAAAACACAACGGCCCATTGAAGGACGCGCAGACAAAACAAGAAGCCGACTTCAAAGAAGTTTCTATGTCTCGACGTAGTTGTTTTATTTTAATTGAAAAAGCCGCCATACTTTTAAGATCCAAGATTAAAGTGCGAAGCCAGAAAGCGTGCACCAGGAGTCCGACTTACTCTAGATTACGTGAACAGGGTGGTGTGATGGCATAGTGGTCAGAGCTCCTGCCCTACGAACCCAACGATTCTGCCTTTGATTTGCAGCCATCGCTACCATCAGCGGTGAGTGATGTCTGAACCGTTCCTGTTTCGCCAGCCCGCACTGACCAGCGTGGTGAAGTATGGTCAAACAATCCAAACCGCACGATCTACATGATTGTGAGGAGACTACTTGCCAA
Organism: Entosphenus tridentatus; assembly: GCA_014621495.2. NCBI lineage: Eukaryota > Metazoa > Chordata > Hyperoartia > Petromyzontiformes > Petromyzontidae > Entosphenus > Entosphenus tridentatus. The sequence goes on along the minus strand of CM025622.2, from coordinate 5,010,872 downwards.
CAGTGGATGACAATAGGTTGTAAAGAAAAAAATTCTGTCTGAGGCTATGTGAGTGGACAAACCTTCACTCGTACATTTACAGAGGCTTGGCATTCATTCTTATCTAGTCTCGTCACCGCTCATTGTCAGTGGATGTTTGGCCTGGGCAGTTAGTAGGGGTCCCCTTTTATCTCAGGAAACATCTTGGATAGAGTTGGAGAGAAATCGATTGCGAATATTTGGCGAGCTTTGAAAGCTTCCCCCAAGTTGACGGCACGTAAAAAAAAGATTGTTACAACACCGCACGTGTGCACAGCGCCAAGAGCTTTTTATTTTATTTTTATTTTACAGCGATGTTAAGGTTACTGGGCGGCATCTCTAGGAGTTAGAAACCAGGGAGCGGAGGTAATTGTGCAGCCAAACGATTTAACAAAGCGTAAAAAAAAAATCTGCAAGCACATCACCGCCATCCGCAGCCAGGCATTCTTTATACTGGGCCGTTCATGCCACTGCATGCCTCTCATTCTCTGCAGATGTAATCCATTTGAGACCGTGACTTATTTCTCAGCAGTGGTGCACAAACTTTAGCTCGACGCGAGGATTAGCCGGCAAGATTTTTTTTCAAATTCCCCCCTCCCCTCTTACCATTGATTAAAATTGCTTTCTTCTAAAACCAGAGGGCACGTTCAGGGCAGAGGAAGAAAGGGCTGCAATGGCCACCAACGGGTTTTAATGAATAAGAAAATAATAAAAGCTTTATCTCATTATAATAATGTAATTTATTTACCCATGAAAGCCTCGCCGAGTCTCAAGGCCCTTTTGCAGGAGGGGGGTTATTGGATTCCAATGTTTGGCCATTTCCCTTCAAGGTTCGTGCAGGAGGGCACAGAATGTGTATATATTTATATCATTACATTTATTCCACTTGACACTCAGAAAAGCCTCACTTTACCCTCAAGGCTTCTGGGTGTATGTTGAACTTCAATTCGGACCTACGTAGTCAACCGCGCTTCTCAGGAGGACCACGGAAATTCTAGCAGGAGGCGGCGACAATTGCTATGCCTTTCCCAGTTAACCAATATTGGCCAAATTCGGACCATTGACGCCAGCACACGATGGGCTTCTCTTCTTCGAATGGCATCGCAGGACCTTTAACATCCACTACAAAGCGGACGGTACGCGGTATTTTAAGGCCAATACGCCCACAGTATTAACCAGGGCGGCCCTGCGGACTCGAGACATAGACCTCTGCAACAAGCGGCGAACGTGCTACTGCTAGGCCGTGTCACCGCCCAGCAGTGGTGGCGTTTGGTGCCTCACGGTAAAAAAATAACCTGGGTTTGATCCTGCCCAGGGTGCCCTTTTCCTGTGCAATTTGTGTACGCGTTCTCCCCCGTGTCCTACGGTGGACTTCCCTCCAGTTTCCTCGCGTAACTAAAAATACAACATCAAATGGTGTTGAGCAAAACATCCCTATGCAGGATTCTAACGGAAAAGTCTGTGACAGACATGACAAACACTGCTGGCATTTCACACCGTGCGTAAAACGCCACTTATAAATTATATTCTCGGTAACTTCAGAGTTCTGGAATGTTTAATTTGTGTTAGTAAGCGCCAGTGACTATCCTATGCATGTAAACAAATGAGGTGGCTGGGATAGGGTCAGAGATCAGAGCACTGAGCTGCCAACGGTGGGATTTCCGAGTCCAGATCCTGCGATTAAGTTAGTTGATGGTCTCAGCCCAGTGACCAATAACTGCACAAAGAAAAGCCCCATCAGTTCTTCTGAGTACGTCTGATGCCGTGGTTATTGCGACCACACTGTAACGGGAAACCCATCACGAGTATTACTATCGTTATTGAACCTTTCTTTCTTTATCTGAGCTCTGCCCACTCGGGAGCAAACAGACGACCCCACATACCAGACGCCTATAATTGCTGGTGTGTATGAGTTAACACCTCGGAGGGACATTCCAGGGTAAAAGGTTTCAAACCCAGCGTGCGCGCGTGTGCGTGAGCAGTCGCACTGTCTCATGAGACCCACGGTTGGACACCGCTCAGGGCTAATCGACCGCTTGCGTGCGTCGCCAATTTCCCGGTTGATTGAATGGCGAGCCACCGACAATTTAAACCTCGTCAATTGCGGCATAGCTGGCAGGGCCGTAGGCTGTAAAGCGAAATTAACTGCCCGAGGGAAAAAAACAAAGCTGAAAAAGCGATCGCGTTGGTCCATTTTGGCGGTGTGGCGCCGCGTGCCGCCAGAGGTCGGAACAGAAGGCGCGCACGTGCGTGAATGCGTGCGTGTGCCGCATCGCACGCACGCGTGGTCACGTGGCATTTCACCTCCACCGTGCGCCGGGGAGCTCGGAAAGCAAATTCTCTCAATTCCAGTCGAGCATTCCACCTCAGCGAGCGGATCCTGGAAGCTAGGCGAGGTTGAGTACTTGGAAGGGAGACTGCTTGGAGGAGGGGGGGGGGGGTGCTAGGTGCTGTAGGGTTGGGTTGCGAGGTGAAGCGATGCCATGAAAGAGATTCTTAAATCTGTTTGTGTGGAGCTTTGGGGCGTTAAGCTCCTCTCGTGTGTGGGTTTTCTCCACGCTCTGGTTTCCTTGAAACTCAGTGAGGCTTTGTGACTTAGCAAAGAGAGTTATCATTTAAAATTAGATTTTGACAATATATTATCACCCCAACTTCTCTCTTTGCAAACAGATTGTGGCGCGGGCGTTACCCGCTGTTTTTTTCTCAGCCGTTACTCGGAATCGGTAATGTCTACCGCGAGACATCAGGGATGGGCTTCAAATCATTGGCCAGTTTCAATCCGGGCCCTGCAGTTTCCAAACTTGTAAGCCGTTATATCTGTGCCCACTTCCCATAAAAAATGGGGGATTCACAGTTTGACGAGAGTTTGAGTTGCGTTTCTGCAGGACAGCCGCGGGTGACACACGATGGACAGATAGTTGCAAACTCCGCTCGCTAACCACCTCTTTTGCTGGCAGGCCCAAAGGTAAATAATCTTCGCGGGGCAAAATTGTGTTCTCGAACACCACTGTGTGGTAAAGATGTCAAACTTTTACTACGGTGACGTTCTTCCCTTTTTTACTGGTACATGTTGTGAGTGAGAGGCCTGCGTGCAGACGGAGTTTGCTCATCGTTGATAAGCGGTGGTTCTCAGATTGGGGTCACCGGGACCACCGGTGTGGTCTGGGACGCTCCTCCAGGTGGTGTCGCGTGGCGGCTGTGATGCAGATGCATGTTGATCCACAAATAATGACGACGTTTCGGATATCAATTAATATTTCACTCATATTCAATTCGAAAATTAAGTTGGGTAAACTACCGTGATGAAACTACCCTAACGTTAAGATTTAAATGCCCCCCCCCCCTCCAAAATAACCTTATAGATGCCTTAAAAAAAATGTTCCGCTAATATGAATCATTTTGTGCTATTGGTGTTTAGAGAGGTAAGTGATTACGTTTTGTCACCGGGGCTGCTGGGTGGGTGGGTGGTCTGCCGAAAATGTTTTCACCGGTTGAGTGGTCCACGGTGCCAAAAAGTTTAAGAGGAACATTCGTGTTTACGTTGAGCTTTTGTTAAAAGCACGGGGAGTTGGGGGGCGGGGAATTCGTGGACACTGCCACAGCACAGCGCTGTGTGCGGTAACAACGCCGCAGCACTGTTGCAACATTTCAAAATCCAAATATTGGACATACACACTGCTCATTTTCCCAAGAAATCTACCGCGTTGCATTAGGGATGTTTGACCATACTTCACCACACCGTGGTCATTGCGGAAGGTGGGGGGGGGGGAGCGTGGCAGGAGTGCAGAACAGAATGGATTCTTCCACACACGACTCCCACTACGGCCGTCCTTGGCGCGTCGGAGCCACCCGTCCAAAATGAGGCACCTACCGTTTTGGGTAAAATGCGGCTTCAATTGGATAAAGTCGATTTGCCTGATGTGCACACGCGAAACTCCAGCGCGGATGGGAAAAAAAAAATTCCGTCTGAAGACGCCTGACGCCCTTAGCATTTTATGCGCAGAAATCCCTCATCCAGAAAAGTGGGCAAATTACGTCTCTCTGGATTGCAGTTCGAACTGGTTGACATGCTACGTACAAGTAAAAAAAGCCACTTCGTTATTATACTGCCCCTGAAATGTGCATTCAAATGCGTGGAACTGCTCTCAAACGATTGCAAGGCCCAGTCAGGTCCTTAGAATGACGGTCACTCCCGATGGAATTTCACGAGGCCTCCAACGAGGCGGGAAGCTGACAGATCACCGTCGGTGGCCTTGCATTGCCGCGAGGAAGGGGCGAGGAGTGTAGGTCGTCTACGCAAGAGGTCGATTGACGGCCTAACGGAGCAGGACTTGAAATAAGATGAGCCTCTAAGCCTACAGGCAAGCGAACTCCGTGGCCTGTGACCGACGGAAAAGCAGAGAGCGAGAGATTTCACAAGGCACTCATCACGCGTATTTACTCGATGCGACTGAAGACAAATCCAGTTTTTTAATTCAATTTGATTCCTCTCACTTTTCTGCGACCATCTAGAGCTTACTTGCACATGTACCTAAGTTTGTTCGGTCACCTCTTGCTCTCATATTACATTTTCACTGTTTGTTTTTAAATCGAGTGTGTTTCATTTGCCGCCGCCATTTACCTCGTTTGTTATTTGTGCAATACTTCCCAAGGACCG
>CM025622.2:4982849-5006187 GCA_014621495.2 Entosphenus tridentatus | reverse complement strand
CAAGGACCGCCATTTACCTCGTTTGTTATTTGTGCAATACTTCCCAAAGACCGCCATTTACCTCGTTTGTTAGTTGTGCAATACTTCCCAAGGACCGCCATTTACCTCGTTTGTTATTTGTGCAATACTTGCCAAGGACCGCCATTTACCTCGTTTGTTATTTGTGCAATACTTCCCAAGGACCGCCATTTACCTCGTTTGTTAGTTGTGCAATACTTCCCAAGGACCGCCATTTACCTCATTTGTTAGTTGTGCAATACTTCCCAAGGACCCTGCTGTCCCCGTTCCCTGCCGGATTGATTGTTTTTTTGTCCTCGACTCGTTGCCGCTGTGTTCACGCACGACGGGTCTCCCTTTGTAAAACAGCCGGGCAACTGGCTAAATGGGGACCATCCGTGTAACAAAAAACAAAATAAACTCAAATGATGTGTTTCAGTGAGTGTGACAAGCTGCTTCTCACGAGCCAATGTTTGCACTGTGAAGCGTTTGCTTGTCATGAGGGGAGGGGTGTTCACAGATACATGTTTTTAAAAACCTATCCGTTTATATTTCACTGAATGAGCTTTTTATAACCACATTTCCCCAAAACTGTCAAAATGCATCATTAGCACTGAGCGCCACGTCCCAATGCATCGTAGCAATTCCCAGCGTGTTTTCCTTGGATAGGAATGAGACCACTTTAAGCATAAACATTGGAAAGGTGAAATATTTCAACGGCCCAGAAATGTACGAACTCCGCCGTACTCAACTCAAGCGAGTAAAAGCTTGCCTAAGTGCCTCGTGACCGAGCCAAAGCATGCCGTGGATATTATCAACCGCAACCCTGAGGTTATAAAAAGTTCAACATTTCCCTCGAAAAGCCCCGAACCGATTTTGCCTTCGCTATTTGTAGTTTTCAAGGAAATCAATATCCGCTTGAAAATATGGCTGTTTGCTCGCGCGCAAAGCAATCTCACTGATGTCTAACCCAGGGCTCTTGTAACGTGTCATCATCACCTCTTGTTTCTCTGGCTTGGCAGGTTCTCAGCAATGCATCCACATGTCTTATTGACTCCGACACTGATAAGCCAGAGTTGGTCTGCATACAAACAGTGATGTTAAGCGAAGCACGTGCTGGGAACACCTAAGTGTAGGTTTGGAAAGTGTTGGCGTTAACATGATTTGGGAAATTAATACATGATGCTTTATGCCCTTACCGCAACCGATCAATACTGCATTTGCAGGTCAGCTGCAGGCCACGTGTTGCCACCACACGACTGCAAAGCACTGGGTGCAACTCCTAATTAAATTACATCGTGAACGAGGTATGAATCAAGCACGACTGCACCTTCCAGTAATCCGCACGTGGAGGTAACACATAACTGCTTTGAAACAGAGTTTACGACCACCGTTGTGTAAATGCATGCCATCAGGGGGTGCAACGATGCACAGGTTCGTAAATTATAATGTTTGTCTCCCCCCCCCTGGCAATATTTTCACGACTGTGCTATCAGCTCGTTGCGTCGTCAATTCAAGAATTTCATTCGGAGGTCTTGCAGAGCGGCGCCTTGCTCCGTGTGAAGAGATCGGTCCGTGGAAGCGGATATCACGGAACTGCTGCTGACATCTCTTCAAGTGACCCTTGACCCACACTAGGGGGGCAACACTTTCCCACCCGCCCCGCTACTAAGAGTATATGTTCATTACGCAACACACACTGATATTCTCAAAACTGGAAGTTGGCCAAATCAAGTGCAAAATTAAACGATACACGTGTTTTTGTGCAGTCATGCCAAGTAAATCCTTCATCAATTCAAATGTGCAATGGAATTATTATAATTACAAAGCGGCAGCAATTAATTTCTCACGATTAACGCCTGTAATGTTCTCAAAAGAACGTGGCGGAATCCTGTTCTGAGGTGTCTGGTCCTCGGTCCGAAGGCAAGTCCACACCCAAGCGATCCAGAAGCGCAGCCAAAGTTTATATCGCTGGATTTCCAGGTGAACCATCGGAGATGTCCGGCGAGGTTGCATGCAAAAAGAGTTACGCAATTGCAGGCGATTGGAGGCGACGCTGTCGTTAACGATAAATGATGCCACTCACGCGCGCTTTCATCCAGGGGGGCAGAGAGGGGTCAACTTCACTTTACACCACCACTGTAATCAAGATGAAGATTAGCCATCTTAATTGTTATAGGTGCCCAACTCCTGTAGCTCTGGCCCAAAGTAACAAGCCCCCCCTCGAAGCCAGTGATTGACAGCGAGTTGGATCTGCGGAGACCGTGCGGCAGGGAGAGTCAACACGAAATAATGAGAGGTGCGGTGCTTCAAGTAAACCCTGGATATATGTGTGCGTGTATGGTCAACTTATTTGACACTGTATGCAGCCAACCATGCTAAAATGTATGTGGGCAGACCCTTCAACTACTTGTGGGGATGGTGGTCTCTGTTTTTGCTTGGACTAAGCACCACCATTGAGAGCCACCAAAATATTTTGGAGGCCCGGGGTAAAATGCCAGACGAGACTGCCCTGGCCCTTCCTAAGGTCCCCACAGATCTGATGCCCCCCTCAGATCTGAGGCCTCCACCCCCCCCGACCTACTCTCTCTCTCTCTACGACCCTGCTCCTTGCACCTGGAATGTCGTGCAGTCACAGCTGTCAACCCGTATCTCGAAGTACCTCGAGGCATTAGCTGAATTATTGTGAGAGCCCCCCCCCCTCCACCTTGCATATCTGGCTGTTGTTTTTGCTGGCTCCCGTTTCAGTGCCGTGGTGAATAGGCCAGCAACTGTGGTCTTCCAGGCCACAAGTTCTTGAATTCTGTTCACTGTGATGTTTCAGCCGGTGTCAGTCTTGGGGCTTATCCGGTCATCTTTACTGAGTTGTGGTTGTTTTTTTACATCAAACCTCTCTACAACTCTTCCTCATCCTCCTTCTCACAGATTTCCAGCAGAGGTCTGCTGCTATAATGTTTGTTGACTTAACAGCTGGTTTATTTGAGCAGGGATGGACGGCTGAGATGCAACATCACATTCACAGTAGGGGGGGGGATCATGGTGGGAGGGAAGGCGGTGGGGGGGGTGCCGATTGCTTGAGGAGGTCTCTATGGTTGTGAACCGTGGCAATTGCATCGGAAAGGAAGACTTTTTTTTATTACGCGTGCCACATGTTCAAATTTTTTCGTGAAAAAAACCAATGGTCAGTTCACGTTTTAAAGAAGATATTTAGTTTTTTTCAATCATCATGTATTGCCTGCGATGGCAGAACGATCAGAAGCATGGGATTGAAAACAAATGGACGAAGTTGAAGAGTGCACGGGAGAAGCATCTGTACTGGCATTACATGGAGAAACTGGAAGAGCACGTGGATCGGAGAACATACACACGTTAGAAAGGATCGTATCGGCTTTTGATAAAAGTGAGCGGGCTTGGGCAGGATGCTTCGCCAGGTGAGACGATGGCCAGTGTTCGAGACTAAATGATGCAGTGGCAGCCAAAAGACGGGAACGCGCCCTCAAAAAGAGGGACGACGAGAGCCACTTGTGACGAGGTTGTAAGAGTTGGTGAATACATGTGTGGAGGCCTTGTTTCATTAAAGGATACTTGATGGCGGGTGATGATGATGTTGGTTCAGACGTGGTAGTTCAACTAGTTGGCCTGTGGCTGCATATGCGGCACGAAAGCCATGCTGCTACTGCCTACAGCACGTATTGGATTCTACGCTTTCATTACCTTAACCCAACAAGGGAAGTTCGTCCTCTGTAGGCCCAACCCCTTCCTCTTTATGCCCCACCCTCTTACTCTGTAGGCTCAACCCTTTCCCGATTAGGCCCCCACCTCTTCCTCTTTAGGCTCTGCACCTTTCCTTTTTAGGACCTGCCCCCTTCTCCTTTAGGTCCCGCCTCTTCCTGTCCAGGCACCACCCCTTACGCTGGACACAGAGTTGGGCTTGCTTGGGAAGTGGTGGGGGTTGTGGAAGGTGGGGACGGTGCGGCGGGGGGAGTGGGCGTGCCCACAGCAGTGGTTGGTGGGGACATGAGGGGTAGTGGTTTACCGACTTCACGACGACCACCACAATGCCTCTGAGAGAAATGGAATAATACGCGATAGTACGGCTAAGTGCAACAATAAAATAGTGGTGCTGAAAACCAAGGCACTGTAGTACAAGGCTTTGCGGCAATGAGGGATGTTCCAACAATTTTGCTGCTGTCTTGTGCCACGACGAGAGTTCAAATTTTCTTTCTCCAAATGTTACTACAATCGTGATCTTGGCACGATTCATAACCCCCCCCGCCCCCGTTAAGGGAATGGTCAGTGAAAGAGAACGGCCCGCAGAAGTGGATATCGCAGAATGACTTCTGAGATCCCTTCAAGTGACATTTCTCTCACACCTTTCACACAGATATAAATGTTTTCCACATGGCAAACATTTATATCTGTGTAAGCTGAAAATTTCCGAATTAAGTGATTATTTTTGTTACTTATTTATTCACGATGGGTTTTTATGTCCAGTCAACGCTGACCAGACCGAGACCATCAGCTCGCTTAACCCGAGAGCGTGGATTTGAAGCCAGGAAGTCAATGGTGCCGGCTCCGCTTTCTGACCTATGATCCACCCAGATAAAAATGCCTGTCCCTTGCTTAAAATTGTTTTTTGCCTCTCTATTCCCTCGATTTACTTCTCATTGCCATTGCCAATCAGAACAGGCTTGGCTCACCAGGCCAGGCCCAACGCTCCCAAGTTCCCACGGCAGTTGGGCCAAACTTGATCCCACGGCATCCCAGCCTTCGCCATCGCCGGTTCTCCTTCTCAAGCCGGGCTATGTGATTTTTACCCTAGCCAACTCTGTTGCAACTTGAGATGACACCGGGCCAACACGGAAATGAGCCACACACATACTGTCATGTCACTTAGTACTTACTTCCTTGGAGACGTTAATATTGAAAATCCATCGTGATAAAGTTACTCCCCCCCCCCCCCCCAAAAAAAAAAGAGATTAAACAGAAATAGTCTAATCAATGGTGCCATTAAACTCTAAAGATTGCATCACAGTTTAATTTGCAACACACTCATTGTGTGTTGAGGTGCATTATGGGTAAAATCATATAGACGTAGAACTCAGTTCTGTCTCCAAATATAAAGACAATTATTTTTTAGTCCATCGACTAATTGGCGTTGCAGATCAATATTATCCAGCAGCAGAATTTTGTTAAACAAGCCTGACTGCTGATGAAACCGAGACAGTCGAAACCAGTCCAGATTGTTGCTTGCTTAAACAAATGCTACGAGAGATAACATTTGTCTGGAAAGGCACCAGAGGAGCTTTCTGTAGCGGAGGCTCTTCCAAAAGGGTCGCAGGCTTCACTAAGACGTTTAATTCAGACCCCAGAGTAAAAGAGTAGGCCAAACACCCTCTAGCGGGGCTCTACAGGGCTCCCTCTAGTCAAAACCCGTCCGCCAGCAGTCGCGTGAGCGAGCAGTCGTAAGGGCTGCACGCTTATTTACCTCTACACAGGACCCCTGACCTCTGGGCCCCACCTCCCATGCCTAAGCAGGGTCCACTTCTGCCGTCACGGTTTGCTCGACCTGCGGGGCCAGGGTTTCCCTGGTGGGGATGAGTGAAGGACGATGCTTTGCTGGCGTGAGGCCGACCTCCCAGGTCGTGGATGTGAGCATGTCGTCGTGAAAAAAAATACGGACCGAGTGTTTTGGGCTTTTGTTGTTGTTGCCGTTCATCAAGCACTCACCAATTCACTCCAGTCACTCGCTCACCGGTAGTCAGTCACCTCCTTGCCGCTTTTGTATCGCTGCTTCCGTGGTTATTGTTACCGCGGACTTCACTCACGGATTTCCCCCACCTACGTTGAGGATTTGCTCTACCAGACTTGACGGCGTCGTCTCATCCATGCCGCGATCAACCGCTACACTGCAGGTCACCCCCCGATTAGCACGGTTGGCTCTGTACGGCGCGAAAGAAGTTCAACATATATACATACGGCAGCAACACACGCACGCACACACCCATTCACCACACTGGAGGTCACAGACAATGGCCCTTCTTCATGACAGAGAGATGAGAAACTACCACCATATTACTGTCCATAATAGAGGTTTATGAGTTAGATCGCGTAAGTATAAATGTGTCGTTAAACCCGCCACCACCCGACACAGCCAATTAGTAAGGTTTGTCATGTAAACAGAACGTGCCAATTCGTTACAACACACCGGTGTACTGTGTTGAATGATGGCGGGATTAATGACACATTTATATTTACACGATTTAATCCAAAAAAACCTCAATTATGGATAATATTGGTCACAAAAGCTGTGTTAAACTGACCATATTACTGTTCAACTGCCATGCTGCCGGTCGAAACGCTTCTCTTTTGCTCCTTCCCCTCGCCACTGCTCCCAATTTGGAATTCCCTCCCATCGTGTCACACCGACGTATGTGTACATTCAGCTCATTTCAACGAAACGCGGTCACCATCGCCTCCGCTACACCTTGAGTGCCGCTGCTCGTTGCTGGCCCGCTTGGCCTTTTGGGCTTGTGCTCACGCTAAAGCCGCGAACAAAATAATGAGGCAACGGTGGGGTTACTCCCTGCCTGTGTGGCCTCTCTCCCTCTCTCGCTTCCGTTGCGCGACCGCACACCTGCTCCATGAGCAGGACGCGACGCGGCTTTCAGCGGCTTTCATCTCGGCTGGTGTTGACGTCGTCTCCGGTAAAAATGCCTTCGTCCCCGCGGCACACGAGCGGGTTTTGTTTGGGTGTCGTCAAAATGCCCTTGAAAACCGTCTCTAAAACACCGCAGACCGCACACCCCACCACCACCACCACCACCAAACAAACAAAAACACCGAACCCTGCTGACAAAAGGTTAATGATGAAACAAATTGCTCACGTGAGTTAAAAACACTGGCAAAGTCTTGTCCTAAGATGACGACGCTTCCGCACACCGAACAGTGCACACGTAGCGGTCGCGTCCACGGGACGCACCATCACTTTAATCGAATCGTCCGATTGGCCGTTGAGACGGGGAATGCTTGAGGTGATTTAATGGAAAATTCTAAGTGTACCGCAGAAGATGGATGCCCCTTTGTGGTGACATGCCGATCCATCAGGGAACACCCAGCCTAGGTATTTCAGTGAGCTTAGTAAAAAAAACTAAAATACTTTTTATTGCATGAGGTAAGGTGCACTGAGCTATATAGCTGCATTTCAGAAGCGACTTGGCTATGGCAAGTGATAGCTCAACGAAGTGGCTTGTCACGTGGAAATGTAATCGCCGCCAAACACTAAACGCACGTCGATTCTAAACGTGGAGGGGGACAACTGGAGGACCCGGAGAAAAATCCACGCGACAAAGGGGAGAACACGCAAAGTCCAAATATACAAACCCACGACATCCATGCTGGTAGGAAGAGATAGGTATTTCAGTGCGCTAAGCTAGGCTTGCAGGTAAAGGTTAGAATTTCAGGAGACTTAAATCATGCTGGTACAGGTAAATTATGCCAAGATACACATTTATTGCTGTGTCTTGCTGTCAAATATTATGACTGCTCTACACGAGCCCATGCATGAACACATATTATTGACAGTGTATGTAATATAAACACGAAAACATAATTTATTATAAGCAAATATTTTTCATACCTTGAGTGAAATTTCTCTAAGCAAGAACTGTGTGCACCACTTCTCGATAAAACGCGATGCATGTTTTACGTTTCTTGTGTATATTTACCTTACGCGCATATTTGTGTGTTCACCAAGCAAACAAAAAAGTGGTTGTCGGGATTTTCGAGTTGGGCAAACGTTTGGAAATCTCAGCAAAGGATCGACGCAGCGCTTGCGCGTGCCTAAGGCGGGTGGCCGTTTCGAGTGGCCATGAAGACGCTGCAAGGATATTCGTCGGTAAAGCGACGCGGTAATTTTAGAAAGCAGGTAATTATTTTTCTTGACTAAGATTTTTCCCTGACCTCATCGAAGAAACAGGGGGGCGTTTGAAAGACCACGCCCATCAGCGTGCGGAGAGAATTATCGTGTTCCTTCGCGGTTTTCACAATTTGATCTTTTTCCAAAACGCGAGCCAAAGGAAATCCACCGCAGAACTCAATTACTCCGGTGGTGAAGTCGTGCAACGCAAACAGTATACACGAATGATATTAACATCGATGGATCGTGGGAGATGGCGGTTAAGTTTAGAAAGCCTTCATCCAACAGTGAACTGACTCTGGCTGACAATGATTTATATATCGGCATATATTTTGGATTGTTTTACACTTGATGTCTACTCATAGTAAACTATTCACATGCAAATTTAACAACGTTTAAGTTGCGAACTTTATTTTTTTTTAAGTCATGGTTTTATCAGTCTCACATTTTTTATAGAAATCTATAAGTAAGTCACAATCTCTCAAACCACCAACCTCCCGTTCCCCTACCCCCCCACCGTCTCTCTACTCTGCAGGAGTGCCATTGCCTGAAGCATCAGCGTGCTATATCTATTTTTGGCTATTAGGCAGTGGTATTCACAAATTTGTTGAGGTTTAAACAAATAAAAATAATTCGTGCTGGTACATGGCTGCCAAAAGAGCCGCATAATTTTATGCTTCAATAAAGTCACGCTCGTTTTGAAGTTAACAAAAATGCCAACTGGTTCCCAGGCTGTCTCGAACTCAACACTATGTAATGTCGCTATTCTCACAAGTACATTCACTCAACAGTTATTTAAAAAACACATTTTTGACATAAACTGCATTGATTATGCATGCCCACGTAGTTGTTGCTTTTGTCGTTGTTGCAATCTTTGGCAACATGTTCAGGAATGTCAATGTCGAGGTCCGCTGGCCACGGCAAGAGGGCTTCAGCAGTGAGAGAGTTCGTTCCACAATTGAAGAAGTGCACACTGGCGGTTTACTCTACGGTCCGTTGTCTGGGTTGTATGTGGATTGCCTTTAATTCCCTATTGATGGAGATGTGCAAATCGGCCTGTTGCTGATGTTCTTGATGTGACGGATGGTTCCACTGGTGTCTTCGAGCAGAAATGTCACAGCCATTATATTGTTGTTCGACAGCTGTGTGTTTTCCTGGTGGCAAGTACAAATCTAGTCACTTATTGAGATAATCTAGCCATCTAAAATTCTGTTTTCTGTCACGCATCTGCCCGGCACTGCACATTTTAACCCAAAATTGCTGTGCCTCTGTGACCCAGCTGATGAATAATGTTCATGTGTTCAGCTATTGCTGGACCGAGTGGGATTCTGGGTATCATCTTCATTGCCAGCTGGATAGATTACTGGACCAAAACTGTGAAGGCCTCATCGCCCAAAGGATCTGAGCTCACAAATCGGATTTTTTATTGCCGTGTCTTATTTTCCAACATTCTTACCCGCTCTACACGAGCCCATGCATATTATTTACAGTGTATGTAATATAAACACGGACACAGAAATGATGAAAATGTATATTTTTTTCCACTGTAAGTGAAACGCGTCTCGAAAATGAATATTTTTTTCCACTGTAAGTGAAACGCGTCTCCAAGCATGCTCTACCTATCCACGTAACGTTACACGTGTGCCACGTTTATTTTGGATGTTTACAAATCACGAATCTGTGTCCTGCAAACAAGACACAGGCTCGTGGGGATCTTCCAGGTCAGATCGCTGGACCGGGAGAGAGTCTGGGTTTAAATCTTCGTCAATTTCCGCATTCTCCAGATTATCGGATGAACCTCCCCCCCCCCATATTTTAAGCAAAACTTGGGGGTGCATCTTATAATCCGGTAGGTATGTGCGCGCGTGTTTATATGCACAACCATATTTGTGTAACTTTATTGACGCCGGGCACGACTCTGGGGTGCGTCGTATTTTCTGGAGCGTCTTGCACGCCAGCGAATACGGTGCCAGATATTCACCCCCGACCTCACCTCCCCGGAATCGTTTGAAAAGCACCTGTGACATTAGCCATGTGACCTGTGACCTGGAGCGGTGGGTCTCCAAAAGGCCGAATCATTACATAGGCAAGGACTTTGCCGGCCGCCACGCGGTAGATGCCCACAAGTTGCCAACCGGAAAATATTGAGAGAATACCCAGCGATGCTTCGCACAGATGCACAGTGTTAACGCACACCGCGAGCGCACGCCAATTAATGAACCTTCATCGACCGCACAAACGACCGAAAATGGAACATTTGTTATTAAGGGCGCCAATTTAAACAAGCTTTTGGGTGACTGCCGTATACAGGCGGGGGGTTGTGTTACTTGCCACGAGTAAGATAATGCGCAGTCTCTCTCCGACACACGTCTCTTTACTGTCAACACAGTGCCTGCATTCAACAGGCAACGTGTGAATTGGATCTCCTGCTACCGTGATCATTGAGCCGGCCGTCTGCCATGTGTTCTACTCGGTTGAGTTGCGGTTTCGATGTGGCGACGCTCAATACGGGTCGTACGGCCAGGACCAATCCAGCACCGACGTGACTCACTCGTTCCCTAAGTATGCGCCCGAGCGAGCGGCTGTAGTTGGTTCGTTTGGGAGCGGCGCGCCACTATGTTGATCACATTGGGGACTCGCGTCCAGTTAATTTGGCAACGTCACAGTCAAGCAGTCAAAATTAGCCTCATGATACAAAACTGGGCGTCGGAAAACATTCTTATTTTTTTTTCTAATCGGGGTGTAGGATGCGGTGTCCAACGCTTACCATCCACTCCATCTCTCTCTGGCTTCTTCATTTGTGTGCCATAAAGGAGGGCCATTGTCCCGAAACGTCAGCTGTTATACGTTTTTACCATTTAAGGCCATACACACATGTACACAGTGTTGATTTGTCCCCCATCACGATACGTGTATTGATGTGCAGCCCCTCTTGTCGTTACGGGGTATCCGATGCTGCGGGGGTTGTGGGGGGTTTTATTTGACCATACTTCACCATGCCGGTCAGCGCGGTTCGGTGAAAGGTGGAGAGTGTAGATCGCAGCAGCATAGAAATGCAGCACAACATTTGATTTTGCTGCACTGCTGAGGTAATCGTGAAGGAGACTCGCGAAGGACATGAGTGATAAAGACTTGGGAAAACTACAAGCGAGAACCGCTCATGAAGATGACGAACACTCGTCAAGACGAACAGTGAACCATGCTGTTGAAAAACTCCCGTTGAGTAGATTACTCAGGAACACGGATGAAGAGGACTCGAAGGTCGATGCAAAGAGATGATCCCCAAAATCCAAACGAAAATCCAAAAATGGGATCACCCCATCATGCCAAGAGGTATGGGAGTACGAAATTTAGAGCCGGGCTATATGATGATTATCAGACCAAATCAATTACTTCAGGTGTTACAAAACTTATAGGGGGGGGGAAAAACAACCTCGCCTCTGTTCACACATGTGCCGCTGGATGGGAGGTGATGGGCGTGGTTTGTTGACGTCATCGCCATCGGCAGTCTCGCCACGTTGGGCGTGGCCTGTAGCAGGGGGGGTTTCCTGCCTTCGTGTGGTCCATTTTTAAATGTTGGATGCGTAATCGACGACACAAGGAGGTAGTTGATTGAGTTTTTTGTTCATTGCTTGACATCCTTAAGTTTTCAAGTTTAATTCGTATCACCAGGCGAGAAAACTCAAGATGTATGTCTGTACGTTGAACTTGTTTTGCACCTTATGTAGCCAACCGTGCTAATCGAAGGTGTGGGGGAAAGACAAATAACTTCATCAACTAATCATCCCAGCTCTGCATTAGCGAGCAGGTACCGTGTTTGGATGGCAAAGGCACGTTAGAGGGAGAGACACAGAGAGGGGAGGGGGAGGTGGAGGGCGCTTGGACTCACCCTCGACCCCTTCTCCGGGAAGCACTTGCAGCCGCCGGAGCAGTCGCGCCCATTGCACGCTCCGTTGTACACCTTGTTACCCTGCGCACACACGGGAACGGGCAGACACGGGCACGCGGACACGTCATCACCACCGCCGTGCTCATCCATGCCACCGCCGCAGCCGCCGTCATAAACCGTCGGGCAAACTCCGGTCATCCTCGCAGCGGTGGGTTTTGGCGAACCATCGGACAAAGACGGTGGTCACCGCATCATCGCGCGCTTTCGGACGCGTTTCTGCGGCCGTCTGGAATGCTCTTCCTTCCGATATTAGAAAGCCACTGGAGCTAAGCACTTTGAAATGTATAGTTTCGTCGTCTTTCCACCGCACCTCTGATTAGCATGCTTGGCTACACACGGTGCGAAAGAAGTTCAACGCACAATACATCATCATCAATCCACCATGGCACCTTCGTCATCATTAATAACAACATCATCATCACCGCTTTCAATTCAGCACGCAAGCGGCCCAACTGTTCCAAATGACTTCACGGGGCAATTCATCGTCCACAGTGAAGCGGGCGGCGCGTAACGGAATCACCGCGGGCCGTGCCGAGGTACGGCCGAAATGTGGGCGGCACCTCGAGGCCCCCCCCCCCCACCCCCGAACACGTTGGCACGATCAAGTGTTGCGAAAGTTTCGCACTTGCTCTAGTCCCAATGTAACAGTGACCATTATTGTGTTGCGACAGTTGCAGGCAGATTGAGTACCAGCAAGTTTAATACCAACAATGGTATAATGGAGCGAATTTTTTTTTATCTCCGTAATTTATTTTTTGCCCACAGCGAAGTGATTTAAATTTAATCAAAGCACAGTCATAACTCGATATTCCTATCATCTAAAAAGGCATGTGGTTCTCCTTTTTGATTTTGTAAATGCCGCAAATTCCTTTCTTTGTTCGGAACTGTCTTTTATTTACCCATCCAGAAGGGCAAATGTGGTTGTGGTTGTGCAGTCAAAGAGTTAACACGGACACGGAAAGAATTGCCCAACCAGCCCAAAGGTCAGCCTTCCTCGGGAATGTATATTTATATGCAAAATTACATTTGGCAGTTGTAAATGTTGTCAATACCTGCGTTGGCACTGCACTGCTCTGACCACTCGAGCATGTATACAACCTTGAGAGGTGAAAAACCCTCCAAGTATCCAGTATGGTGGCATGACCCTGGTAATCTCCCTACGACCCGGGATAAATTCCGAACCTTTCCTCGCCATGTGTCTATCTGGCCAGGGGTTTAGTCCCTAAATCACTTCTTCTTAAAAGGAGTACCTGGTATCACGTCTCAGCATCGTGAGTAGAATGCCCTTAGTTTACCCAGGAAAGCCTTTTCCGAGTCCTGAGAGTTGTTTTCATAAGCCTTCTTGTGTTTGAGATGCTGGGCCAAATCCATGAATGTGTGTTTAGCTTTTGTTAGGAAACCGGATCGAAACTCGGAAAAAATCCTGCTGTAACTATCTCCTGGGCACCTGCTGAAACAAAAAAGGTGCTGAGGAGTGATGCTCTCCACATAAATGGTCCTAATATGCGATGCATTATCCCACAACTTACACAAAATTTTTTTTATTTAACCAGGTAAGGCCCATTGAGCTACTTAGCTATTTTTCAGAAGCGTCCTGGCCACAAATGATAGCTCAACGAAGTAGCTTGTCACGTGCAAATGTATAATACTCTAAACGTGTGATGTTGATTATAAATGTGGAGGGGGAAACCGGAGGACCCAGATAAAAATCCACACGACCACGGGGAAAGCACGCAAACTCCAAATATACAGCAGGCGTCAGGGTAGGAATCAAACCCATGACCTCCTGCATACCAGGCGAGGGAGCTAACATCTGGCCACCATCAGACATTCTCTGTCCTCCGCTCGATGGAGATATCCCCTAATGCCATCCGTCATGGTCTTGTGATGCTGGATAGGTAATTCTGTAAAGGATGCACAACAGGGCTCCATGTCTGTGTGTCTGTGTGTGTGCATATTCACATGCATGCAGTGGTAATTTAGTGGTTAGCACACCGTGCTATGAATCCGGCGGCCAGAGTTGGATTCCCACTCACAAACAATAACAGTGATGAACATATAAACTGGTCCTACGCCTAGCCTAAGCTGACGCAGCCATAAATGAGTCCCAGGTGCAGTGTGTAAACTTAAGCACTGGGGAGACAAAGGTGGCTGGGCGTAACGTTGGCCGCCCACACTATCGTATGCCCTGCCAGTCTTCATAGGTGCTCGCTAACAACAATTGCCTTAACAGTCTATGTTAGGCTATATGGGGGACTTTCGTCTTTTTTGCGTAAGATAAATGTGCACGCCAAAGCTCAAGTCTTGGCGTAGTGATAATGGTTGTGCTAGGCATTTCAAATGTCACCGTGGAGGGAATGAGATGGTACAGAGTGGCCAAAGTAAACACCATTATCAGTTGTAAACATTACTCGGGCGAAACAAATACAAATAAAACAAGCCCAGTGTGCGAATCAAAGTCAGCAGATTAATAGACAGACTGCTAAAAAACCAAATTCACTTCATTGCTTTTCTCAGGCGGAGCGCGTCGACCAAGCGAGCCCAATCTGGCGGCCGCGGCGTTTCCCACTCCTGCCTCCCCCATGATGAAGCAGTCCCCCGGCACGACGAGCCAAACCTCCCCCCCCCCCCCCCGACATCGGCCGACCACAGCCCCACATCATTTCCCCTAAAGCACGGCAGTGCGATGGCCAGGCAGCGCGTGCGCACCGCCGTCTACACACCGCTGACCTTTGAACTTTGACTCACAACTGTTTATGCCATCGACTCGTTGGGCCACCCAGCAACAGGCCACTTCACCCGATATAAAAAAAAAACTTCAGTCTCTCCCCATTCATCGCCGACATCTTTCGATGCCTACCAACGCTGGCTCGGGGGGTTGCACAAAATGCCATAGGCGGGGGGGGGGGCATTGCAGCCATCTGCCAGCATTCAAAGTTCACACGTCCCGTCATCTGCCCGTTGATGAAAATTGCATTGGCATCTACGACGGGCACTCTGTTATTGAGCCGATAACGTCACAGGGATAATAAGAGAGTGTGGCTTGGTTTGGAGGAAGCAGGGACGAGGTGAGTTTTGGAGGAATGGTTGATGGAGCAGGGATAGCAGGGATCACACGGATGATTTGGACTTTTAGGGATCATAGTTTATCACGGGAAATACGTAGGATCTTTTTAACCGTAACCTGTAAAAAAAAGGTTCCGCATTCGCTACCGTTAAGGGCTTCAGTGGCAAAGACTACAGTGGAGCTCCTCTTATTTGATTATGTTTGATGTTTATTATTTTATTATTTCCATTCTACGTGACTTTACCGAAAGAACCAAGAAGATGAATCCCTGCAGTCACGAAAGCTTTAAATCGAGAAGTAGAACTCCTATTAGCACGGTTGACTACGTACGGTACGAAAGAAGTTCAACACACGTACATAAAACGCATGCGTAGGTAGAGAATACACTTTGTTCCATTGGCGAATTGCAAGTGGGTTTACATTGATCTATCTGTTGTCGCGTCCGTCCGCTTTTTAGTTTTTACGATGACAAAAAGCCTCCGGACGGAACGTTCCGCTACTGCGCGGAGGAGACGAGGCTACTGAGCGGCAGAGACTGTTCCACTTGTCGCGGAGGTTCGCGGTAGAAACCCGGCGGCCGCCCTGGTCAACGACGCGCCCGCTGCTACAAAGCAAACGGCGTGCACCATCCGCTTTGCAGCGAACACTTCGCAGAAAAGCGGAGGCCGCTATCGCAGCCGGCGTCAAGTTCCATATTTTTTAAGTTTACCTGAAAATGTATTGGGGGGCCGGGGGGAAAAACCAGATTGCAACATCTCTCCCCCCTGCTGTAAACTACTGCAAACGATACTCAACTGTGAAGCATATTGCCTGAGCGATAGCCGAGTGTCATTAGAGTGGCACGGACAGCGAATGTACCGATGACTTGATTTGATTTGGTGTGGGAAGCAGCTCGCAGTTTGGTTTACGTTTTTTCCCCCCCCCAAGTGCCCTACAACGGCGAGTGATGAAAGAATGACTCTATTGCCATTTTACTCCTCGGCCTGAGAAGCTTTGTGATTTTTAAGAAGTCAAAACATTACGAAGGCCAGACCCGAAAGAGTCAGCTTAGAAAAAAATCCAACATGGTATGTTAACTTGTAATTCAATGAGGCATGCATTCTTGAAGGTCATCCTTGCTAATCCAATAATGTGGGTTCTTTATTTGTGACCAGGTAGGAATCAAGTCATAGATAAACCAAAATGTTGTTAAAGAGAGACCTGGGTAACACAAACCAAATGCACGGGTTAGCGCACTGCACTCTGAACCCGGCTACCTGAGTTTGATTACTGCTCACGGCTATCATCGGTGGCGAGTGATATCTGAACCGGTGCTAGCATCCCAACTTCACCAACCCACAGTGACCAAATTATGTGGCGATGCTGCCGCATATGCAGTGGTGCACAAGCATAATTAACGAACAAAAAAGCCACTCGGCACACTCGTCAATACTTCCATAAAAGGAAGAGTATACAATAGGCGACGTTTTGGCCACTCGCCCTTCTTCATAGCACGTAGAGATGTCAGAGGGGTACTGACCACACTCAGCAAGCGTGGGGAAGTATGGTCAAACGACCCCCATGACGGGCACACCGTGGAGGGAGGGGGCCTTCATCCAGCAGCGGATTGACCAAGGGCTGTAAACATCAGCAGACTAGGAAAACAAATTGGACATAGCACATTCACACAAAATGCCCCAGATGACCTTAGGAAGGAGGCAAGAGCAGAAAAATTGCCGTTAATGTGTTATTCTTGTTTTATTTTACATCTGTTACATTTGATCAGTTCCCCAAGTTGCCCATAAAGATTTCTTTTACTTGTCCAAGCCAAACCAAAACAGTTACCATCGTGCATGGATGTCACGAATTCAAGGCATTCAAGATGGGGGGGGGGGGGTGTCTGCCTATATTAGATGTTCGAGGACACATCTGACATTTAAGTCAGGATTGCCCACGTGATAATCTTCGCTTGGCACTACGATTATAGCATCAAAAGACAAAGAGGTATCTGTGCGGACGTGGTAAATACATTCCTCTCGATGGTTAGGAGTCTTTATTTCCATTTACAAGGCTATCTTTTGTGAGGAAATTGTATGGGAAAGATTGTGTTTTGACCCCTTGCTTTTTAAAAAAGGGAAACCGTCATGCCAGCTGCAAAATAAAAACTGTTATATTCGAGTTGCTAATCCCCAGAACATACTGTGTCTGCATTTTACGATGTATGATAGGGTATCGCAAAAAGTATTTCCAATCGCTGTTTCTGGGGTTCCGCTTCTGGTGGTGGAGTCATCAAATTATCGCCGATTTCATTTGGCAGCAGCAACAACAGCAGAACAAGCCACAGACGGCGATGTGTCATCGCCGCGATGGAACAATTTATTTGGAGATTTTTTTCCAAACAGGCGTAACACAATCGCGTTGGCAGGCCGACGCTCCAATTAATTCACGTTCTCATAAATCCCAACCAGATTTATTTCACAAGTCGCCCAGCGGGAATTGAGACCACAAGTGTGGGCCACTGCGCATTGCGCCGGGTTCGCGTTACAAGTTGTCGCAATGTGGCGAGACTACGACACATCGTACGATACGAGGGTCCACGGTAATCGTACCATCCGTTCAGAAAAAAGAAATATAGGCATGACCATTGGTCATTACATTTTTCGCACGTATTTTTATTTCATGGCAAATATATGTTGAATGAAAGTTGAAAATAAACTCGCATTATTCATTCAATTAATGCTTTGTTAAATATTTTCAGCTGTTAAATGACAGCGTGGCGATTAAATGATGCCATCATTGCAGTGTTCCATGAAATTATATTTAGTTTTTGTGTAACTTACATGGGCCTTGATAAGCACTGCAGATTATAATGATTATAAAGAGTCGTGGAAAGGCTTGGGTTGAGTGAATGGCAGTTGTAGAACATTTAGTCTGTCTGAACATTCGTGATCACATGTTCTGACGAGTCCAGTTCATCACGAATGTGCGCTGATCAAACAGAGTGCAACTCTGTTTTATGTCTGTTGAAAACTGACTTTAAGGATGGAGTCTCAAACATCTGCTGCCGGTAACCGGGCTCAGTGCTCTGGCCCCGAGGCCCCGGTGAAGCTGCCCTGGCCGTATCGCCGGGCAAGGTTGTGTGCAAGAATACAGCAGAATGGTCGCCATGGGCTCTGGATCATAGCCGGCGTAAAATTGGGGTTCCGTTGAGGTTGGTACAGCTGCTCGGCAAAGGTGATCGATGCAGACTCTTGCAGATGAGCTGGCATAGTTTGTAAACAATCCTATGTTTGATAGGTAGCCAATGTAACTCGTCCCGTATCACAGTCAATCAGGTAACCTTATCATAGAACAAAAATGCAAAATACAATTATAAAGTTATGGGAACTGATATCAGGGCAATCGTCATATCGCAGCGGATTTTGGCTAGCCATCGAACAAAGATGTCTACCGGCCGTCTGGAATGCTCTTTCTTCCGATATTAGGAAGCCACTGGAGCTATGCACTTTTAAACCATCTAGATTGAAAACTCTTTTATTTCCAACTGCTTTTTGTGTTTAGTTTGTCCTTCCCTCACACCTTCCACTAGCATGGTTGGCTACGTACGGTGCAAAAAAAGTTCTACATACATACATAAAAGACTCGCACAGAGACCCACAGTTTGGTGGCCTTCCTCCGCACCTCTGATACGCACGTTTGGCTACATATGGTGCAAAATAAGTTCAACATACATACAAAGACTCACACAGACCCACAGATTGGCGGCCTTCCCAGCACCTCCCATTAGCACGGTTGATTGTGTATGGTGCGAAAGAAATTCACCACTCATAGTACATATCTTGAAAGTGGACATATCAAAAAGCATCTTGAAAAATGATGTCGCGGCAACCTTAGCTCACGCTCGTCGACTGGAATTCCCTTCCATCGTCCATTTTCCAAAAGCTCTTGCTCACTTCGAGAGACGTGTCAACTCTTTACCCGACGACAAATTCGATCGTACTTCTGGGGCCCGCGCTGGAAACTGCCTGCTGGGCCACCAGACCATCGTCTCGTGGGGTGTGGCCGAGCGGTCGAGTGTTCGTCCGCTCATTGCACACGTCCACGGTTCTTGTTCAGCAACCGCCGCTGGTTACTACTACGGGAGTACTATGGGAGTATCAAGCATAAAATAAACACAGAAAAACTACGGGGCTGACTGCATTACAGTCAGCGGATGTTAAAAGATCCCCGAGACGTCGTTCGGAAGAGTAGGCCATCGTTTGCCGGCGTCAGGGCCCAAATTGAGCAAAAAATGTTTTATTCCCACACGGCAAATTATGGAATATATGTAACTATCATCGCCACCTACTGCGACAACTTGGCAGGACCCCCCCCCCTCCAACTAAAAGAGTCATGTGACTCGGTGAAGCTTTCGTGGGTGTACAAGCATGATAGTAGTAATGATGATGTGAGTTGTCCCACAATGCAAATCTCTAGACACGTTCAACCCTCCGAGCACAGCTTGCATCCGCGCACAAAATCCCCAAGTACATTTTCTCACAATTTGTCCCTCCTGTTATTGCCATATCTTTTATTTGGTACTCGCATGCCTTTTGTTGTTGTTTTTTTTTTAATCAAAAATGTTAATATCCCCATTCCCACAAGACGTGAGTGGAAATCTCAAACAATGCGACGTCGGCGACGATGAATGTCCCCACTCGGGGAGCTGAGTAAGCTCCCGCGTTGGTGTTATGGAACATTTCTGTTTGTGTTTCAAACGAACTGCACCCTTAAGGAATTCTACTTTGTTGTTTCTTTCCACTGGGCGAACATTAAAAAAAGACCTTTTTGAAAACATAAAATCCGGGACAACCTGAGGATGTCTATGCAAGCATCCTATGTTGACTATTTGCAGGTAAACCAAACACCGTCGCCTGAACGTTTGTTTTTGTCTGTATCCTGCACCGTCTGTGGAAAATGTGAAACCAGTTTTATAGAGCTCCTATGTTTATATATATATTTGAAAACATGATTCACGTATCGTTCCCAAATTTGAAATTACGTTGTATCCGCGTGCATTTATTTCAAGAAACACAGGGCAAATGATGTGCACTTATATATATATTTCTGCGTGCAAATACTGCCCTTGTAAATGAGCGGTGGAACGGTGGTGCAGTGGTTAGCGCACCGGCTCTGAGCCCAACGACCTGAATTCAAATACCGGCCGCGGCACTTGTGGCCGGTAATCAAAGCGGTCTTGGGCCACCTGCTTCACCAATGCGCAATGACCGGCGCGGTGAAGTATGGTCAGACAACCCCCACGACAGACGCGAGCCTGGGAAGGCCTTCATCCAGGAATGGATTCATAAAGAGGGCTGCAATGCTTACATTCACCAACGAGTTTGGGTTAAAAGTGCATGAGGCCCCACATTTATTCAGTCGTTCTAAATATTTATTTCAAAATTCCAAACCGAATTGTTTTTTATCCTACACCTCCCACTCACCATGCAGAAATATTCCAGACAGACCCAGCAATTCCAGACATGTACAATATATACTTCCAATGCCAAACAGAAGCACTCGTCTCGTTTGAACACCGATCAATCACTTATGAAACAGGGAGTGAAGTTCAGAGACTAACACTCTGGGAAATTTCCTCTTGCATTACGTAACGGGTGGTGACACGGGGTTCAGCGGCAGCGTGTTCGCCGCTGTTCGTGGCCGTCCTGGTTAATGTAAAGGGTGGAATATGCCATGACAACACCACGCCACCGTCTGCTCTGCCGTGGACATTAGACATCCCGTGACGTCGTTCGCAAGCGCAGGCCCTTTTGCGTGTGCGGCCGTTGTCGTCCAAATATGCCGTATATTAAAAATTACACCGCAAATTACTCAATTGGGATTGCACATCGCAGCAATCATCACCCCCCTACTGCGAAAACTTGGCAGGAAACTCCTGAAAAAGAGTCCCGAGACTCAGTGCGGCTTTCCTGGGTAAACAAGCGTAATGAACAATAATAATAATAAAGACATCGGGCATATGTATAGCGTCATTGTTAAAACGCTAATCTGTATGTGGTGACGGTGTCAGCTAGAAATCACTTCTCAGGAGGGCACAGAGAAGCCATCTCAATGGCCCTTCACGAGCAGTGACTCCAATAACCCTCGTACAGAGTGCAGTGTTGCCTAAAGAAAGGGGGCCCGTTTGGACAAACTGGCGTGGAGCTTGTGCCGGGGACCTGCTCAAAGCGACGACATTCCTGCTTGGAATCGAGTTTGGCGACAGTCGTGATTTTTCACGAATCTTGTGAATTCATCGGTGAATTCATCGGTCTTGGGCTTGAGCGCATCAAACAAGGCTACTCCGAGAAGCACATGGTTTTCACCGAACCAACAAGCGCAGGGGAAAAAAAAAAACCCACATCCATGTGACAACTAAACATTCCACCGTTTATCACGACGCGCCGTCGTCAGGACAGGAGCGGGCCCCCGAGAGTGCCGTTTGGGGTACGACCGTTACGGACGTTCCCCCCAGCGTGCCACGGAGCAGGCTGAACGCTGCGTGTGCGTGACAAGGCGGCGCTTTCGCACGGGTGGCCCACACGCCAAGGTCTGCCCAGGTCACGCACGTTGACGCGACCGTGGGGTTAATGGGACCGCATTGTGTATCGCTGTTTATATAGCACGACTCCTTTACTCCGCCCGAACCTGACAGATGCCTTAAACAGTTTGCAGTTTTACAATCACGTTGCGTTGTTTCAGGTCAACAAAATCCGCCCACGACTTTCGGTTCCCCCAAAATCTCCCTCCACCGTCCCCCCGTCTCTTTCCGAAAGGGCTCCCAAATTTGTATTTCTAGGCACTCAAAATGGTCGACGTTTGGAGGCTTCACGTCGCATCTTTGTGGGGAGCAGGGGGGTTTTAGCGAGAAAAAGGCCGGCGGTCTAGCCTCGGCCCGAGCACGAACATCTCTAAGGGGTCAAGCGACCCCTGGGGGTGGGGGGCTGGGGAGGGCAGTACAAGGACCCTTGGCCGCTACCCATGGATAGTCCTCAAGGGGGAACGGCCCTCGAGGCTCTCGAGAGGGCACCGTGGGCCGCCTCATCTCACAGGCCTCAACAACAGCAAAAAAGCCACCCCCGAATTTAATTTGTGAGTGTGGGAAGAAAAAGGAGACAGACAAAAAAAAGCTTGTCTGAGATTCTTGTTTGGTTGAAAGCACACGAGCAAATGTGTTATTACCAATTACGGAGGTCTATGTTGTAGTTATTTTACGAGGCGATTTTTTTTGATGTGTCGTCATTTTCAGTCCCATTATGGTCATGTAAACTATACCGCTGGTGAATCCTGGAAAATAAGTCCCATGGATTCACGCATTATTATTATTGTTAATTGCTCAATCCTTCGATGTTCATTTTGGAGTTCTTCACGTTTCACCTATTTTACACATATGCTATATAGCTTTGTGATGCAGGTCTCCCTTTGATATAGAGACCTTTTGTCAAGCCTTGTCCAAGTCGTCCCTGGGCTTCCTCGTGCACGTGAACCAGGTATTGTGCCTTGTATAATCTGCTTTTCCAAACAAGTTAAATTTGTTCTCGTGACATGACCTATCGTAGGCTAAGCTTTCCTGATTTTATCACCTTCTTTCAACAACAGCCTTCTCCGGAACCCATTCATTTGTTTACTTTGCAGTCCACGATACACGTAATATCTGCCTAAATATAGCAGTTTATACATCAAAACATATTACAAATATTCAGCCGATTGTCTAACAACTGCGAGATCAATGCCTCCCCATGGTCATAGAGGTTGTTTGACCATACTTCACCACACTGGTTAGTGCATGTGGGTGAATGGTTGGCCCAGCACTGTTTCAGATATCACCACTGATGTTAGCCATGGCTTTGAATCAAACTCGGGTCTCCAGAATCATTGCACAGTACACTAACCACTGCGCCCACCACTTCGCCACCACTTGACCCCTAAAAATAAACATAGTTCCGCTCAATAAAAAATCTAAATGGCATTATCGTAGATTTGTACTAGATAGGAAGCAAATAAAGGAGCTTTTAAAGTTAGAAAGTGTTTTCTTGAGTAAAGTTACAAGTTTTGTGAAAAGCTTATAATAAAACGCAATGTAAATTAAGCTTTCCCGCTGAGCTTCCAAAGCACACGCAGGACATGAATGCAACAATGGCGATCTATTCCTCAGCCGAGTGGAGGAGTGTACAAGACTAACCGTGGTCCCCGATAGTCCAATGGAGGAGTGTACGAGACTAACCGTGGACCCAGATAGTCCAGTGGAGGAGTGTACGAGACTAACCGTGGTCCCAGATAGTCCAATGGAGGAGTGTACGAGACTAACCGTGGTCCCAGATAGTCCAGTGGAGGAGTGTACGAGACTAACCGTGGACCCAGATAGTCCAATGGAGGAGTGTACGAGACT
>CM025622.2:4945849-4982839 GCA_014621495.2 Entosphenus tridentatus | reverse complement strand
ACCCAGATAGTCCAATGGAGGAGTGTAAGAGGCCAGCCCTGGTCCCATATAGTCCAGTGGATTAGAGTACGAGACCAACTGTGGTCCCAGATAGTCCATGAGTCCAGACCAGATATCTTGTCGGTACCACCTGAGGTGGCACAACTTTTAACGGTTTAAATTTATTCACGTGGCCAATAACAGTGAAGTTTGTGATAGCCATTTTAAATGAGTCTGGAGAGCTGGCCCCTTAAGCAATCCACTCTCATGTTAGCCGTATATGAAAATCGGCACGACTAACATTCCGCCATCCCCAGCTGGTACCGATTTATGCTTGGGCCCATGGACTAAAACACCAATGTCCCACTATTTAGTGCCCTGTGAACGATTTTTAAAGGGCGCTTCATAAATTTAAATGATCAATTATTATGATTCCACCACAGTATGTAACATACATAGTCACCTGTCACGATCAATCCGCTGCTGCATGAAGGCCTCCTCAAGCACTTGCCATCGCACTCTGCGATAATCCACCTAGCACCAGCACATGAACTGCTTTCGTCGCTCCATCTTCTCGGCGGACGTCCTCTGGGAAGTGTTCCGGACCTTGTCTACCGCTTCATAAACTTTTCCTGACCAACGGCCAGCATCCCTTCCAGAGACGTGTGCCCTGCCCAAGCCAACTCACCTTTACTCACATATTGAATTGTACAAATTGAATTGCGCCACGTCTTGAACCCGCTTATGCCCTTCAATAACAGGCACGTACGAGCTATATTTATCTAAAGTTGTTTATAATTGATCAACGCTGGAACGGGTGACACCTAAATCACTTGGAGGGGTGGTGACCTTGACCCAAATAGACAACTTTATTAAAATCGCGCTGTTATTTTAGATTTTTACAAATGTGATGGGAGCCTCTGGACAGCGGAGGGGGCCCATCCCATTTCCCATTGCTTTCCTTGTGTTTAAACAGTGACAAAGGGGAAGCAGCCGGGAGGAGAAGCGGAGATTGCTGCAACAATAACAGGAAAACCGACGCGCAAGCAATCCAGACGGAGGGTCCTTTCACGACCTTCTCTGATTGCCCACCAGGATTTGCTTCTCCCATGGTCCATTATTTGTTGCAAGGCGGGCTTGCCATCTGTTCCACTCGAGGCAGCCCACAGGCGCGCTGTGCACGGAGAGTTCAAGATGCACGTGCAGTAATTGGGCGTCCTACCTCGGGGTTTGCAGAGCAGGACAAATTTCGATTGTCGCGTGGAGGAATGCGCAATGTATGTAGT
Organism: Entosphenus tridentatus; assembly: GCA_014621495.2. Lineage (NCBI taxonomy): Eukaryota > Metazoa > Chordata > Hyperoartia > Petromyzontiformes > Petromyzontidae > Entosphenus > Entosphenus tridentatus. The sequence continues at coordinate 4,981,574 of CM025622.2, read as the reverse complement.
GCGATGTGGGGTATAATTGCGGCAAGGTGGTTAGAGCTATGCTTATTGATTTTTATTCAGATTGTGTATGCATGCCGTGGACAGTGGTCTGTGATTCATGGATGAAGAGTGCTATATAAGTAGAAGTTATTGAAACCGGTGATCCGAGTTCGATACCTGGTAATGGCTAACAGCAGTGGCGAGTTTAAATTGAACTGGTCTTGGGCAAACCCCCTTAACATCCTGCAATGGCAAGCGTGGTGAAGTATGGTCAAACAACCCTCACAGCAAACACGGCAGGAGGCCTTCATCCAGCAGTCGACTGACAAAATGGTTGCACATAATACAACGAAAATAAACGTGAATTTACAACCCAATCTCATTGCGCTGTTCCATGAAGGCCTCCCCTATCTGTGCTCGGGGAGTGGTGGTGCAGTGATTAACGCACTGTGCTATAGATCCGGCGGCCCAAGTTCGAAACGTGGGAAAGTCGGATTCAGTTGAGCCCAGAAGAGGAAACATTTCCCAAACGTCCCGATGTTAATGGACACTGAATGTAAACTCAAGTACACAGTGGTGGGAATAGTGTCTCATGTACCAAATCTGGAATCATTCATGTGTTTTGTTTTGCTGGTGTGTTTAGTTTTATACCAGGCATCTGTCTGATGGTTCAGGCAGAAAGCTAAAAAAACTACGATGAGTTGTCATGCGATTTATAAATATTTAATTTTGAAAGTAAAGAAAACTCTTTGAAACTGTAACATCTCCTTCTGTATTTGCTTCCTAACCACACCAAATGTAGGACGTAATAAAGAATAACATATGATAAGTAATACTGGGTAGCAGGTTTTGCTTTGTCATTTTTACAGAGCAAATTTTTTTTACTGGGCTGTCATCTTTTGCTGTTGCTTTAAGCGGCATTTTACGTGCTTTTATGAGCGGAGTAATGGTACAGAAGTTAGTGCACTGCACTATGAATCCGGTGACCTGAGATCAATTCCCCAACCACAGCTAACATCAGTGGCGAGAGATATCCGAAACAGCACAGGCCCCCCACATCACCAATCTACGCAGAACCGGTGTGGTGATAAACTTACAAAGGGCCAGATCTAATAATTTTACTGGGCAACTGTTAATGCCCCCAAGCAAAAAACTGTTTGCCACACATACTCTTTGTTTTTTTCGATAAAGTCACGTAGGTAAAAAATTCAATGAAAAAACAACTACATTAAATCACGACGTTTCGGAGGCAACACAAGCTTCCGTCTTCAGGTGGAACCGTCACAGCAAAATGACTGTATCAAGTTAAATTTTTTACCCACGTGACTTTACCGAAAAAAACAAAGAGTATGAATCCTTGCAGTCACGAAAACTTCAAATCAATAATGTTTGCCACCAACACACAAAATGTCCCTTGACCTTGTTGGATCTCGAGAGCGAAGCCGTGGCAGGTTTTCCTCCAGCACTACAGATGTCTTCCACACGGAAAAAAACCCCCCAAACGAAACACGAGGTTCATTGGACAGCAATCCAATGAAGCAGGACCCTTCTGAACAACGTGTCTTCAAGACTCGGTGAGGCATTCCTGCTTAAAGTAATAGCCGGGGTCCAATGCTCCGCGGCGAGAACCAAAAATGGAAGAGCGTGCGCGTGCAGAAACAAGTTTCCGAAGAAGGCGGTTATCCCGCGAGTTTGGCTTGAGATGTTTGACAGGTCCCTGCCAAGTGTGGGGAACAATGATTCCCAGGGCACGCACAGCAAGAGGGCAGAACTCATGGTAAGTTGAGTGCAGCAGAAATGCAAACACGAAACACGTGGGAGTGACAGGCACATTCGCGACTTGCTAACATTATAAAACTATGAAACAATGTAAAATTATTGTTGAACTTCTTCAACGTTAATTGTTGCTCTAAGTTTAACTCGAACACCAAACAAAGGTATTTTTCGCATATTTCCCCCCCTAATGTTCAGAAACGTTTCGGAGTTCGAAGAGTAACACAAGATAATGAGCGCATTCATGTAAAACAATTGTGTCGGTACAATTAATAAACACAGGAAATCTCAACAATGGAGGACTGGAGAATAGACAAATATGAGCAATACAATACCCATGGTAGAACAAGTTCACCACTGGTCCGACAGTTTAATCATTGCGATGCTTGTCAATGCCGTTGATGAAGTAGCATTTGTTTTTAAGAAAATATTTTTCTTTTAAATAAAATATCCCACAAAATGCATGAATATCAGAGGAAGATGTCACGTTGGTGTACCTTGTGTCCTCTATCACTTACTTTAAATCAGTACTTGAGAAAACTGACGAAAGGAACATTTGGTATTTTAATTCGATTATTAAAATGGCTACCGTTGCCATGGTTTACAAATGCTCGGGCCCAGGATGGACCACGTCCTTTGTGTGAGAACACCCAAGGCCTGGTGTCTATTCTTTCCATTGTACCCATCCCCAAAAGTTCACAAAGGTTAAGGTAGCAAAGGGGGAAAAACGACAAAAAAAGAAAAGAAAGTTAGGAGGGAGGGGAAAGGGTTAAAGGTTAATGATTCATGGCCTAATCTGCCAATAGTCTTTCACTTGCCGGTCCTTTTTTCACCATCGGGTGGGCAGTTGCACCGATTTGGTTCATTAACCACATGTCTAGGAATCTTCTGGACCGCTCTACAAAGCTAACCATGCCACATATCATTAACATTGAGGCCTGGTCACTTTGGGGTGGGAAAAAATGCGTTTTTTTTGTCAGGACAATGAAGGAGGCAGACGACTGCCTCGTTACTCTAATTACACACGCGTTCTGAAGCCACTGTTGGTGCCATCAATAATTAAACATGCAGTTTACCGTGGGGTCAAGTGAACTTTGAAAATTGTTCCATGGAGCCTAACATTTTTATCTGCGGCTCACTCACGAATTGGCAATTCACGCCTCGCCTCTACTCTACGTACCCCAACCACAAATTGAGTTGTACATTATTTGCCTTGAGAGACTGCGCACCGCGTTGGAAACCGTTTGGCAGCTGCCACCAACGTCCCCCCGATGTGCTTATTGACTTTGGTCTAACGGTAAGCGTTGACAGCATCGCTGGCCCCCAGTGAAGGTATCACGTGTCCAACAGGAGTACACCCTTAATTTGGAAAGCATTAAGTGAAGCGGGAAATGGTGGGCAGAATGTGATTGATTGGGTACCCATGTAATCCGCTTCACTCCTATACACTTTTTCTTTTGGAAAGAATATAAAAGTTGTGGGTGTTGGTCCACGCCAGGTCACGTGGAAAAGAGCTTCTAACAAGTCAATTATTTGCCGAGTAAAGGCACCCGAACGGTCAAGGGCTCAGAAGGAATGCAGGAAAATGTAAATGCATGGCACGCCAACATGCGCATGCCTGATTTAAAGCTTTCGTGACTGCAGGGATTCATCTTCTTGGTTCTTTCGGTAAAGTCACGTAGAAGGGAAATAATAAAACAATAAAAATAAAACATAATAAAATGTGTTTTATTTTAATAATAAAACAATAAAAATAAAACATAATAAAATGTGTTTTATTTTAATAATAAAACAATAAAAATTAAACAAAATAAAATGTGTTTAATTGCTATTGTTTTATTATTTCCCTTCTACGTGACTTTACCGAAAGAACCAAGAAGATGCGCATGCCTCTTAAATAGTCTATGTCATGTCTGTCAATTATTCTAGGAATTTGACCATTTGATGGCCGGCGGTCAAGACTAACGGTGGAATCATAGCCGAAAGAGGAAACACGCCCACACGCCCGAGAGGCCGTCAACCGTAGAGATGGAGCGGCGAGATCGGCTCATGCGCGGGGCACTGGGTGGATTCTCGAATCGCGTGACTGTGAGCCATGGCGACCGCTTGGGGAACCCTTCACGACAGCGTCGACGATGATGAAGAACACTCAGAGCCGACCGGAATCAAGCGCTAATCGCGAGCTGAGTTGAGTGCTGAAAGAAATGGACCTCAAGTACGTAACTTAAGATGGCAAAAACGTGCGATATACATTTCCTCCTCAGCGTTTTCCCACGTCGTCAACTCGGAGACCCTTACATGGGGTGTCTGCGTACATGCTCAATAATAAAAAGTTTCCTGAAACATTTTAATGTTCTTATTCTAAGCTTTAAATCCACACGCGTGTCCTTCCTAAACCGTACGTAGTTGCTCAAAAAACGTGTTTAGTTTGTTGGATTTCCTCGTCGTTTTAGAGGCTTCACAGTTTCCAAGAGCCGGCGGACTGAATTTACTGGACTCATTGACCTTTTAACCGCTTGGGATAGGCTTACGTCAGCAAGACGCAAACTCTTCCAGCACAGTGGCCAGCAGCCTTGACAGTTTTATGTGGTCACTTAACACAACAGGAAGCTCTTCATCAAAGCTGTACACTGGAAAATGACGTGGCTTGCTGTTACACATAAATATGGAGTATGCATTGTGATGTTTAAAGGTTGTCAATATGACATCTGGCTACGACCCCCGCAGCATTGCAGTGTCCGGCCCATCTACGAGGGATTCACTGCCGGTCACCGTCCAGGAGATTTGTCACAATCTGTGTGAGCCAGTTCTGCAGTGGACTCAAGACAGAAATGTTCTTAAACTAAAACTAAACTATATTATTGGTTCTTTCGGTAAAGTCACGTAGAAGGGAAACAATAAAATAAAAAAAATATTTTCTTGCTGTGGATTTCACACCTGATGATGATTGCTTGTGTTGCAGTCGAAACGTCGTGAACATTTTATTGTTTTATATTTTTATTATTGTATTGTTTCCCTTCTACGTGACTTTACCGAAAGAACCAAGAATATGAATCCCTGCAGTCACGAAAGCTTTAAATAAAAATATAAAACTAAACTATTTTTTATTTTACAAGGTAAGGCCCACTGAGCTATATAGCTCTTTTTCAGAAGCAATCTGGCCACAAATGACAGCTCAAAGAAGTGGATCATCATCATATGGGAATTAATAGTAGCCAAATAATCTGAACACATATTTCTAAATGTGGAGGGAAAAACTGGTTGACCCGGAGAAAAATCCACATGACCACGGGGAGAGAGAATATGCAAACTTCAAATATACAGGTGTCAAGGGTCGGGATCGAACCCACGACCTTCTGCATACCAGGCGAGGGAGATAACATCTCGCCACGGTGGGGACAACTGTAAATCTTTAAATGCCTAATCATAGCCACTGAGGTAATGATAGTCTTTGTGCTATAAGAATGGCACAAATACAAAATTTACATTTTGGTCTGCAACGAATTTCCATGTCACATTTTCTAATCGCCATTCATACTCGGTCTGCGACAATTCATGAGCCCCCCACTGATTCAATGAAATGTCACGATTCACGGTCACGATTTTATTTAAGAGCCGATTCTCTTTTGACCGCATGGTAAAAAAGAAAAAAAAATCATCAAAATAATTCGTATGAGATGTAATTTTTAAGGTTACCTGTAGTTTTAAAGAATATGGTTTATTGCCACGATCAAAGTTTGAAAACCAAGAATATGTTTTATCCTTTCCATCGATAAAGCAGGTGTTAAGATGTTCAAACACCAAATAAATACCTTTTGCAAGGAACCAAGTGTGCATAAACCACAAATATTTGTGGTGAACATGCAATCAAACAGTTTCAAAGACAATGCATATATTGTCAGGGAATGTTTGTTTGCATGTTCACCACAATAATGTGTGGTTAACGCAGACTTGATTCCTTGCAAAAGGTATCTATTAAGCATTTGAACACCTTAACACTTCCTGTTTTTTTTTGCCAGAAAGGGTGAAACCTTTTCTTATCTTTCACAATATGCTCATGTATGGAAAAAGTCGATGGTTTGATACATACACAACAGGAAATGGACGTCTACTATCCCATCGTGGAAGGAAAAGTTAGCTTGAGTACGTCCAACACCGTGGTACTTGGAGCATCACCTCCTTGTCAAGACATGTGGAAAACTGATTCTAAATTTGAAGCTTTCGTGACTGCAAGGATTCATATTCTTAGGTTTTTTCGGTAAAGTCACGTAGGTAAAACAATTAAAATGAATAAAAGTAAAATAAAAAGTAAAATAAAAAATAAAGTAAAAATCACGATGTTTCGGAGGCAACACAAGTTTCCGTCTTCAGGTGGAACCGTCACAGCACGATAGCTGTACTTTGATTAATTTTAATTTTTTACCTACGTGACTTTACCGAAAAAAAAATCTAAGAATATAGAAAACTGATGTCTGCCTGGATTGCAGTCCTCATTGGTGGACATGCTTGTGACTCAGAAAATGCAATCTCGTGATTGGGCCAGCGATTACCTACACGTTTGAAGTGTCTTGAGTAGAAGCAGTCAGTTTGAACCAACGAATCAACGCGTCACGGCATACCGCCCTATATAAATCAATATGGTACGTAACAACCCGACACGATACTCGTTCGAAGCAGGTGCTCGGAGGGCAAGCATTTCAGCGCTTCACAAATTCCACTCGGATCGCGATGCCTGCGAGCAAGCATGCAAGCGTGTCGACCCGAATTTGACATCCTTTTCAAACCCGTCGCCGCCGGAGCTGGGAACCATAAAGCGATCAAGACGCCGGTCGGAAGACGCCGGGAAAAAAAAAATTGGCCCTTCGCGGCCATACGAGTGGTCTTCAGGATTTTATTTGGGTTGCTCAGGGAACTTGAGTGGAGAGGGAGCGCTAAGACGCGACCCCCCCTCCCGCCCCCCTTACACCCCTCCGCGCCCCCCACGGTGAGCAGCGGTTGTCCGGGGCCGTAACGTAAACAAGGCCGCGCGTGCGAGTGTCCGACGCGAAATGCCACCGCCCGTTCAGTGCGCGGGTGGTACGCACGGACGCGTGTGCGTGTGCAAGACGCAATTTAGACTAAACACAGACGGGTGGCTTTTATCTGTGTTTACTCCCGGGGCGGCCTGCATGTCGACGTCCCGCGAACATTCCGCGAGGAGACCGGCGGCGACGGTGATGCACTCCCGCCTGCGCAAGCCGTACACAAAGTTAAAAGTGTCCAGATGCACACCTTTATAAGGTCGGCGTGGGGCCTCCCCTACCATCCCCCCCCTCCGGGTCGTCACATAAACCAGACGCGCATTTACGCTCCCGCGCGAAACCCGCGTTAGTCACGCGCAGTTAGTTTAAAACAAACGGCGCTGGTTAGCGTCAGCTGCGCTCAGCTTCACGGGGAGGACATGCAGGTGTCCACGGCGGAGGTGGGGCGCGGGGTTATATCGCTCAGCTAATTCCAGAAGTGGAATTTGTGGTGGTGGTGGTGGTGGTGGTCGTGGTCGTCATCCATGGTCGGTACCGGGCAGGTGAGGAAATTGAAATGCGATAGTGAGCGATTAGAGTTGCAACCTCCGCATACTTTTGAATGTCATTGAAATGTGTTTCCCCGTTGTCAGTTCGACCTTGTCGTGGCTTTTTCCAACTTTGCGCATTTTTTCCTTTTGTGCACGTTCACAAAAGGGGGCAAATTGTACTCGAATCGGTTCCCTGATTTAACTTTTCACTGTATTCAACGTTGAATTTGGCCAATCCCCTGCAGCCGTTTCACTGTAATTAGCCAGACGTGATTACTTTGGGACCACATCACTCCTCGTCACCTACATGAATTTAACCGCCTTGAATCACGATTGTTACATGTCACGACAAATTCATAACATGCATTACTGAGACCAAAAATAAATGTCTTGAATTTAACCAGAAAAGACTCACCGAGTCTCAAGAGTCATTTTCAGGAGGATCTTGCTTTGGGATGTTTGACCAATTCCATTGACAAGTCTTTGGCATGCGGGAAGAAGCTTGTGTGCCCAAAGCAAAGCCACACATACGACGGAGTAACAACAACTCAGAGCTCAACACCGTTTCTAGCAACCATTGCCGTATCGCCATCACTGCATCCAAAAGCCTCCATCCCAAACACAAACCAGGCTGAACCATGCATGTCGTCGTGCATCAATCGCACATCATTATATATATTAATTGCAGAATATCACATGCAAAATAACGGTTTTTTTTACGCTAAGCAGCAAATGTTGCACCAAATAGTTCCTTTTTGGATTCGTCAAATTTGAATTGGCAAGGCCCCGCAACCAAAACACGTGGCCTGGCTACACACGGACTCTCCGCAGCATCAATCAACAGCGTCCTTCAGCGGAGCAACAACCCTTCCCGTGAGCTTCTTTCACCTTCTGCACGCACTGCCTAGCGCTGAAAGGACTCGAGCAATAACAACGCCGAACTGCGGCTGTAATGTTTTCGCTCGGAGATTCTTTTTGTAATTTCACACAAAAACATTTTTGCTCTCCCTCTCTTGGCATAACAAGTCTTTTTTTTTATTTCTCCTCAACCTTCACAACGTTCGCGAACGGCAAATGTTGTCGAGAACTACTTTGGCTTATAACAAAAAAAAACAGTAGCCACGATTATTGTCAGAACTTAAGTCGTTAACCTGAAAAGACAACAACCGTTACTCTCCGGGCAAACAGTTTACACTTAATGGACACAGCTATAAATTGGTTGTTCAAGCCGTAAATGTGTTTAAATGGATATTTTAGTGGCCTCTTAAAAGTCGTTTGCTACACTTGACCAGTGAAAAATGTAAAATTTACAATGAAGAGCGGAATACTGATGAGGCCTAATGCAGACAAAAAAAGCTTTCAATTAGTGTCCACCACCAATGGGTCAGACACCATACTTAGAATCACGCGATTAGAGTATTTGGCTGCTATAAACTTCCGCATGATAAGTCACTTCGTTGAGCTATCATTTGTGGCCCAGTCGCTTCTGAAAAAGACCAATGCAGTTCAGTGGGCCTTACCTGGTAAAATTTACCTCATGGCGGGACCCCGGGGTCCCGAATAAACGGAAGTCAAAATCGTAATAAATGTATTAACATACAAATGTTTTAAATGTTGTGGTTTCACGCTTCAACACACCGGTGGGCTAAAGTAGTGAACTATTTTGTCTTTTGTCAACGTGACACTTTTTTTCTGATTGGCCGTGTCGGGTGGTGGAGGGTTACGACACATTTATAAATAACGCGATCTAACCCAAAAACTTTATTATGAATAATATTAGTCGCGAAAGCCTACATGTTAAACTCATTTTTGGTGACTCCGTCCCACCGGGCGCGGATTATTTTGTTGTCATGTCGTCCAAGCGCAGCGAGGACGAATGCGCAGAAGAAACAAAACTTTGAAACTTTGATTAGCGCATCGTGTAGAGCTCGCCGAGAGGAATAGATCAATGTATCGTTCGCCTTCAACAGACATAATATGACGTCGCAACACAGTTTATGCATGAGCCGGGGGCTTATGGAACCCCCGGGGTCCCGCCATAAAGTTCAAATGAAAAAAATGTGTTGATAGTTGCTGCTTAGGCAGAATTGCAAGGGTTTATGGCCATTGGACGGGACTGGTAATGGGATGACAGAGAACATGCCCCAGCAGAGAGAGACGGAGCGGTGATGAGACCCGCAGCTCACGTACAGGAGTGAGATGGATTGGGCCATCACAGGACATTGAGAGATGGTGATAGCATGGGGGAGGCCTTCTTGCAGCACTGTCTCAGAGCCTGGTTTTGTCAGATCTCAGGATAAGGAGTGGCAGAGGGCTCAGCCTTGATTAATACTTGTACGGGGACTGCAGAGAGAAAGGCATCAGGTTTCTTCAGGACGTGATGATGTTTGTGGGGGATGGCTAGGTGGCCCAGAGGTCAAAGTTCATAATGTTTCACAACAAAAAATAACTCTCTTTCTTCATTTTGATGACGTACAAAAGTAAAATGCTGATTAAATTCACATGTAATGCTGACTTCAAATTCCAGCAGAGAATTACATCTTGCCGTATGATTTAACAATCGGTAAACGGGGACATAACTGCGCATTCAGCCCAACAATTAAACGTACTGATCTCGACATTTTTTGACTACTCCTTGTGTTTGATAAAAAAAAAGCATTCCCTCTTTTTTTTAAGTGTCAATCAGCACACGGCAGAAAAGAATGTTGAACCTTTTGCAAGGCAACAGAGTTGACATTTTTTTCTGCTCTTGTGTCAACCGAGGGGTCCAGACAAGGGACGGATTCTTGCAGGGAAACCCAATGCAACGTTGTCCTTATGAAGGTTTCAGACTACAAGCGTACATGTTGTCAAAAGCGCAAAGCGTTTATGCAAAAAAAAAACTAACAGCATTTCCTGAAGAAGTGCACCAGTACATCTCTCATCGAACAAAGACGTTCACTGCATCATCGCGCTCTTTCAGATGCACTTCTGCGGCCGTCTGGAACGCTCTTCAGATATTAGGAAGCCACTGGAGCTATGCACTTTTAAATTATCTAGACTGATAACTAATTTCTTTAGAACTGCTTTTTGTGTTTAGTTTGCTCTCCTTCCCCCGAAACGCAGTTGGCTACGTACGGTGCAAAAGACGTTAGACATACATACAAACATTGTGGTCCTCTTGTCTTAGGTAATCATCACAATACGTTGAAGCAAATGTCACTCACTGACAGCAGCAGTGGAATTATGATGGGTTAATTTTCATGTTCACAAAGACCGCGATCTTCACATATTTCTGTGTGTCGTGACACTTACGGTTTTTCTCGCCTGCATTTTTATTCTGCTATGATGATGGGTTCTCCCCCCCCCCTCCCCCCATCAATTACAGATTTTGACGATTGTCCTCAGAGCAAACTTTCCACGTGCATTTCAGTCTTTTATTCTATTTGTCCTATTGTTATTTTTCTTTCCTTCCCTTCCCTTCGACATATGCCGTGCATCTCCTCACTGCCCAACGAACCCCACCCTGTAGCTCATTCCTGCACCTTCGGCACAGTTCTGTGCGTCTTCCTCCGTGCGAATCACTGCGATGTCATTATTCTTGTCCTGTGCCGATGCACCACGGATCTCGTTTGCAAACTAGCTGTGTAACTTGCTAAATGGGACTTGCCGTGTAACAAATCAACATTGATTGATTCACAACCGGTGCACGATGTCACCACACCTCTCCTTTCCCAGGTAAAAAATGTGCCCTCAACAGCAGCCAGAGGCCCGCACACTGATTAGTGACACACCTTGGGACACATCCAAGAAATAAAATAATATTGGATGGGTGGAGGTATTTTATTTGAGTGAAGAGAAACTAAGAATTACACTGCTCTTGACATTTTCCTGGCATGCACACAACCATGCGGTGGGCAGTGTCGCATTTGTGTTGTGGTTCTAAGTGGAAATGCAGCAACGCTTGGCGTGTAGATTGAACAACACGCAGGGGTGCGCTGCAGTGCACGTACAAAAGCTCGCACAACCTTATCCAGACCACCAGCTCAACAGAACTGAATGCGTGGCCACCTTGTCGCTTGGAACCACCGACTTAAAAGAGTTGAAAAAAAACATGCGTGGCCATCGCAACAATGGGCAGCAGTGAGACAAAGACAATTGTAGAGCGGTTTTGTTCTCATTAGCACTCATCAGTACATGACAGTCATCGATGCCATTAGTCTACATATTCAAGGCTGCACAGGAAAATCTATTTTACCAAAGGCGTTTCTATTCCTTCGTTTTGAAATAGTTTATCGAATCTTATTCTTCACTCTAGATGCACTATTTAGCAATATGTTTCTCTAATCTTAATGTTTTTTTCAGCTAAATATGTAATTCATCACTAAGTAATATATTGTGCATTTTATTAATTAGTTGCCTTTTTCATTGCTGTATTGATTGTAATTATAGTTTGTATGCGACCTATTGTAACGTTATGTTTTTAATTGTACAGTTTTCTTTATATTGTTTATGAAACCCGATTCAAGAGCTTCTTAGCTCACATGCAATTCTAAATCAACTTTAACACGTAGGCTTTCGCGACCAATATCACCCAAAAAACTCGATTATGGATCTAATTAAACTGTTTTGTTTTGTGTGTGTTGCTAAATCTGTTTGTTTACATCTAACGTATGTTTTTATACTCTTGGTGAGTTTCATCATTGTTTTAGAGATTTGAACAATTGTCAGAGAAGAGATCAGAATTGTTCAAGCTCTTTCCTCGAGGCCATGGGAGTTCCTCGACAGAATATGGATCAGTCCTGATTTACTTGTGCCCATTAAGCTGTACGGTCAATTGTTGTTAAAGTCCCACTCTGCTTGTACCAAATATTTATGTCCCCTTCATGAGAACCTAAATAAGATTGAAACTCACCGCTGCGGTCATGCCATTACCACACACCTGCATAAAATAACTAATCTAAAAGAACACACATTTATTTTTCTACCAGATATAACCCATTGAGCTATATAGCCCTTTTTCAGAAGGCACCTGGCCACAAATAATAGCTCAATTAAGTGGCTATTTCACGTGGAAATGTATAGCAGCCAAATACTCTAAATGCGTGTTCTGAATGTGGAGGGAAAAACCAGAGGACCCGGAGAAAATTCCACGCGACCATGGGGAGAGACACATTCAAACTCCAAATATACAGACGTCAGGGTGGGAATCCAACCCACGACCTCCTGTAAACCAGGCAAGGTATTTAACATCTCGCCACCCTGGCACCTCTAGGAAAAAATCAACAGAAGGTGAAGCATTATGTCTGAGGCTCACCGAGTGTGAACAGGTTTGCAAAAATGTTGATTCTTAAAAGCAGCTGGTGCATGAAACCAGACCAAGTCCCTGGCCGATGCGATAACACACGTTCGAGCACCACTAGGGACAGACAGCGCCTATGCACATGACTATGCGGAAGCGTAGGAAGTCAAAGTTATCATTCTGCTAACAAAGAGAGGCACCAAATCATTTTCCTCCCAACTGTATATAATACAAATTACTGCTATAATGAGCTAAGAATGTCTGTTTGTGTGTAACGCGTGTGACGTCACTCCACATGCCGCACCCCCCCCCCCCCCCGTCATTAATATTCATGAGCGGGTGGATTTTTACACTCACGCAGAAAAAGGTCGAGCGGAAATACTTTTTTTCGCAAATTCGCTTTAAGTTTCACGTTTCTTTATTGAAAGTGAATCTAATAAATAATTATACGCAGCAACAAAGTGGTGTCTTTATTTATTTCTTCAGCAGTTGAGACAAAAGGTAAGTCTAATTTATGTTTCTACATTATGGTAAAATAGACATTTCTCGGTGATTTTCCAGATATTGTATCGATTTTCAATTAATTTCAACCCCAGCGATCGAAAGCAGAAGAGAATAAAGTATCAGAGCAGTGAATTTGAACAAATTGAAGGTCAGTTATATACAGTGCTACGGTGATATGAAGTGAGGTGTTTTATGACGTAGTTTTGTGCCAGATTCACTGCCATTAATACAGTGCTACAGTGACCTGCAGTGAAGTGTTTTATGACTTCGTTTTGTGCCAGATTCACTGCCATTAATACAGTGCTACAGTGAAATGCAGTGAAGTGTTTGATGACATACTTTCGTGCAAGATTCACTGCCATTAAATTTACACAAGATTTTCTCTGCTCAATTTTTTCGTAAATATTACAGCTTCCGTTCTAGGATGGGCAAAAGGCTAGTAATAATATAATACATCAAATTGTTCCCTTTATCTAGGAAATCACACTGATGTATCGGATGTTTTTCAAAAGAGGCCTGCCTTGGGATATTTGACCAATTACATCTGGGAATATGTTTCAAGACATGCATAGGAGTGGAATAACACTCATAGCTCGGCAAAGATGTATTCAAGAACCCATTCGCTTGAATGCCATCTCGTAACCACCTCGCATCAACTAAGGATGGGTTATTAGTCTGCGTTTTATTTATAACGGCAGACTCATAAGATGTTAAACATGTGCCATAGATAGTAAGCGATTGACGACCCGTCGATTCACCGGTTAAAATAGATTCGTGCGCTTGAAACATGTGCATGGCATCGTGCCGTACGAGAACTGGTAGTTCACTGTTCGCACGAGCACACACCGCAACTCCAAAAAAATCCACCCTCCGACCATTTGCGAGGCAGAAAAATACGCGGTGTCCCTCGGCGCTTCGGAAGAGGAAATCCCGCGAGTTTCTGCACATATTTGGGGGGGTGGGTTGGGGGGGCATCTCCCATAAGTTGTGAGAATCCGCGGTTGTTTTTGGCGCGGAGTGTTGGGGCGATATTATCGCGCGATGTGCCGTATATCACAGGGTCGGTGATACCTTCCTCCCCCTCCTCACCCTTCCCAACATCGCCACGCACGTTTCTACTGCAACATGAAAATGGTACTCTGACGCTACATTTAGACGGAGATTGCAAAACTGTGCAAATTAAACAAAAACAATAAGATACTTTCCAGTTAAGTCAAGTCGGAAGAATAATAATTGATTGTTGAATAGAATTGCAAACCTTGAATCTGGACAATGAAACTAATTGCTAGAAAGGTCATCAGTGCGCCTCATATAGCTATGTGCAGCCCAGGGCTGACCATACACAGACATTCCGTGTAAAGATAACTTTTAAAAATTCCATAAACTGTTCCATGGTTTGATTTACCGTCATGTGCTTCAAAATTAAAGGAATGTCTATTTTAATGTTTGCTGGTATGCAAGAAAATATATTTGTAAAAAAAAGGTATGGAAACGTGGGGTTATTTGACCATACTGCTGTACTTTACCATGCTGGTCAGTGCAGATTGGTCAAAAGGGGGTCTTGGGACCCCGGTTCAAATATCATTCGATGCTCAACTGTGGCCATGGGCTGAGAATCGAACTCGTAACGGCAGGCTCATATGTGCAAATGTGCTAACTACTCCTCCACCAATACATACTCATCCTCATTATCAGTGATTCTGACCACCCCCTCTTCTTCAGAGCCACTGGGGACTAGGGGGCCAGGGTTTAGGCGCATCGTCAGTCATGTCTGGGGGTTGACCATACTTCACCACGCTGGTCAGCGCGGGTCGGTGAAGGGAGTACATTTTGTGACTGGTACGCGGTGCCCATATCCTATACGGCTACTCAGATCTACAGGGTGGTGGTCCAGATGTCTTACGACCCCCCCGAATTAATTGACCCCTAAATTAGTTTTCTTCCTTTCATTTCTGTTTGAAATAACCCTTAATTAAAAACACGTACAATTTTAGATAATTAATTGGGAGGGGGGGGGGGAGGTCACAAGACATCTGGACCACCCTGTACAAAACTATTGAACCTCTTTGCCCCATCACTACAGTGCTCTGTAGAATAAGCCGATACACACGCTCTCGAAGAACAACAAATCTAAAGTTTGCACGAATATATCTTTGTTTTCATGACTCGAGTCTCGTTGTTACATTCTTTTGCCCACCACAAAGAAGAAGTAGAAGCCGAGCACGTGGACTGAGACCCCTGCAGAGGGGACGAACTAGAGGTGGCTGGGTTAGCGCGGGTAGGGGGACAGAATAGGGGGGGCGGTGGGGCCTTGCGAGCAACACACACACTACACCCTTGTGTGCTGGACCAACAGCAACTCCACCACTTCCGATGAGAGCGTGCCCTCTGTGCGCGATCGTCTGGACAAGAATGGACCTGTGCGCTTGAAGGTTTTCTATAATTGGTGCAGAATTTTAAATTGGGTCTCCCCCCCTTCCCCACTGGAAGCAATGATGCTGTTTGGTCACTGGGTGCGGTCGTAACATTTCGAGTTGGCCGATTGACACGAGCTTGGGAGGGCGCACACGTTCGACCCCTGGCACGCCGGCTGGCTCAGCCCGTCATCGGCAGCGAGACACCACGGCGATAAGGGAGCTCTATCAAAAAAACAAATTATCATCATTACCATCGCTCCGGGGTTGATAGAATGAGCGATTTCCTACCCAAGTGAGCGTCCAGGCAGTGCTTATCTCCCGATTACAGCCCTGACCCCAAGTGGTGCAGTTTCCACATTCCGATGGCGGAGGAAAATCTATTCACAGAGCTGACCACTTAACGTCCACCACGCAGCGGTTCACTATTTCATCTACCGCCTGGGAGGACGATGTGCTGAGTCAACTCCCAACCAGGATGTGAACTCGCAAAAGTTATCTCTAAACGCCGAGGGCACTCACGTGGGCCGATGAGACGCACAAAGGTAGCCAAGTTGATTTCCTTGTACGACGCTGGTATGGTTCTTGCCATTCAGTTCCAGCGAAGTTGCCCCTCTACGTGTGACGAATATGATTATGATTGCACTTATTCGCACGGATAAGAGGCGTGAAACGTGCGGGGGGCGGAGGAGGGGGGTGATACAAATGCAGTCGTGTAACACGATCCGCGCGTAGCGGATAAGAGGAGTGGCCGCTGTGCTTGGCCCGATGAGGCCTCACGATGCGTTGTTTAACCCGCAGCACGTAACTCATATTTTCCCGGCTTTGTTGATGTTTTCCTGACAGCAGGCGGCGCGACTAGACTTTTGTTCGGCTCAAACGGTCGTCGCATCTCAACGCGGGTTTCTCGCCAGGAAAAAAAAGGTCGTGTGGTATTTTCCCCAATAGATAATTGCCTATTCTGTTTTTGTTTTGCAGGCTTGAACCATTGGTCTGCTTCACAAAGATCGCGTGTAATACGCGAGCTTTGCTTTGTAATCTCAAACCACTATGATGTTGGTGGCGCCAACGCGGGCCCAGCGGTTGCGCTGTTCGCCCGCTCATTGCAGAGGCTTGGCGGTTTGACTCCGGCAGGCTGCCCTGGTAATTACTGCGGGTTCATTGACCGTAGGATGCACACCGTCTGCGTCACAGGGGACGTCAAAGATCCCACGGACCATCATTTGAAGAAACGTAGCAGCTGCCGCCAAGCATTCCAAGGCTGAAAAATGGCCTGAAAATTGTACTCACCTTGGGTAAATAGGTCAAGTATTAAAACAACAATAATGGGCAAACTAACAGATGTCCTTTCTTTGTGTTCTATGTTTAAGAACGCTCATTATTTCCCTTTCCTTCCTCTTTCCTACGTTCTTCTACCCTTCATTCTCATTTCCTTCCGGCCGCTTCTCTGCCATTTCGTATTTATAACTGGGGGCTTCTATTTTTAGACGTTTTTATGTCGGTTCGTTTGGACGCCGTGTACCCCGGTTCTGCATTATCCTGTACCGGTTGTTGCTGAAAATAAAAACTTAATACAAATATTAAAGGCTAATAATTCCCTTGTATGCCTGCATTGGTTTGGAATTCAATATAGTAATACACTGATTTACTATATTGAATTCGTCGTCCACTTTATCAACACCGCTTACCCAATTTGCGTCGCCTCGAACTCCACGCTCACGTCTATGACAGCAACGTCCGTCCTGTCTTTCTCGTTATCCGACGCCTCTCAGACTTCGCCTCCACCGTACCCTGTACACAAACTGCTTTGCGTTGCGCGTAAAGAAATTTAGTGCACTGTAGAGTAAAATATAATATTTACGAGCCGTATTTTGGGTGATTTTTTTTAAACGTTATTTTACCCTGTATAATTTGTGTTACAGGTTACTGCTGTAGACTAGTGTTGAATACAGTATTTTTAGTAACTTAATGTAACGTTGTGGGTACGTCTGGGATGAAGATGAGCATGAACGCAGCGTCACCGCACCCTCCGTTGTCTTTGTTTATCTCTCGTGGAAACATTTCGTTGATTTGCGCCGTTTCGATATTCGTCGTCGCATCTTTCAGGAACGCATCCCCGACGTAAACCGGGGTATTGCTGTGAATGCTTTTGAAATTAAATCCTTTTGAAAGTGACTACGATTCCCATGGGCAGCGCACATAACCGTGCGGAGCACAATTATTCTTGTTATAATAATAAACACCATTTGTAACGTGTACGCATTTCACTCAACTGATAAATCGTTGTTCGCTTACAAACTCAGAAAAATCATGAGAGGCTCCTAGCCACCATGAAAGGAATACATCTGGAATTATCTGGGCAAACCAATACATCAGGCAAGCAATCCAAAGCCATCCTACAAAGCACCCATTGAGATAACTACAACAGGAGGAGGGTACCCAAGCAAGAATTGAAATCTAAACGTCCAATCTGTAAATGCTTTGACAAATCCATCAAAAGTAATAATAGTACAGGCCCAAAAACCACGAGTTTCGAGCAGGACACGAAACTGGTCCAAAGTGATCAATTGCGCCATCATCGCTGGCGCTGAGAAGTCGGTCACATCTCCTCACATTAATTTCGATTGTGACCGAAGACCAGAGGGCCACGATGCATACTCTTTGGTTCTTTCGGTAAAGTCGCGTAGGAAAAAAATAAAACAAAATAATCACGACGTTTATTTAATTTTCTACCTTCGTGACTTTACCGAAAGAACCAAAGATTATGGGTCCTTGCAGTCACGAAAACTTCAAATCTGGCCACGATGCACTTCTTCGTGTCGAGCGAAGCTCAGAAGGCTGCAGAGTGGCCAGGCCTACCACCGCAAGCGGCTGATCCGTGAGGTTAAAGTGGCCTTCGTAAAGCCACGCAAGTGGACGGCAATTACCTGACTTTGGTTTTATAGGCCAGAGCGCAGCACTGGGCTGGTGCTGGAACTCCTCTAATTGTGGGATGTATTACTTTGCTTCATGGCCAGTTTTTTTTAATCTTTAAGAGAACCTTGTGATGTTTACTTCTGGTTTATCGTTCTTCACAAACGCACATTTTGGGGCCATGTGTGAGGCACACATGCCATACTATCGGATAAACATCTTTAAGTGTTCTGCTGAGTGGTTCTCTGCGTGGTGGTTACAGTTACACTTTTTTTTAATTGATTGCTTTATTGCTTTCCACTGAATTGGGCCCTCAAGATAGGAATGTTGACTGAAGGCAGCAGTGAGGACGCCGAGTGTGGTCTTGCATGATAAAGGAAACTGCCCACTTCGATTGAAAATCAATGCCCTGCTAACGCATCTTCACCTATCTTGCTGCCTATCTTTACGAGTGTCAGTAAAGACGACAAGCAGTGCTCGGTCTCTGAAATTTCCCCCCATAGCTAATAACCTTTCGAAGCTCTTATCTGCAGCGTGAGCCATTGTTGGTCGCAGATGAACTTCCAGATACCCCCCCCTGTTCCTGTCGTTTGAGATTTGACCCTTGCTTTATCACAGCCGGTTCTGCAAATGCAGCCCCGTGGCATTCGCTTGTTCTCGATTAGTTATCTTCTTTACAGTCTCATTATCGACAATTCATTGCCCTCTCGTTTTTTTTCATTAAATAGAGTCAAATAAGCGATTTAGATTTTTAAAAATGGTGCTTAAACCAAAGAGTGTTATTGGGAGTTGATTGAGCATAGTTCACCACGCCGGTCAGAGTGGGTTGGTGAAGGGGTGCCCCGGGCCGTTTGGGGATATCGCTCGCCATGTTACGTACAGCGCGCAATAAATGAGTGTTGTTATTGTTATTTAAAGTAGCTGGCCCTGGGCAGGACATGTCACTCGAAGGGGTGGTAAGATTGTGGTCAAGAAAAAGAGACGGAGTGGCAGCCAAAGAATGGAATGCGTCCAAGAGGACGTCCATCGAGGAGATGGAGTGATTACATCGGCTCTTTTGTAGGCGCTCGACGGATTGTTACATCGTGGCGTCGTGAGAAATTGCGGAGGGCTTGAGGAGTCCTTTCAACCAGCAGTGGATTAGTCACCACTCATCCCAACTGAGTGCAGTATTGCACACGAATGGCTACGTACGGTGTGAAAGAAGTTCAACATTCATACGTGCACACTAATTGGTTGGCGAGGGTATGATTTGTAATCTGTTGTTTTTACTGCATCCCCCCCTCCCCTTCTAAAACAGAAGTGTAAATGTTTAGTCAAAAACTATGTTGCTATGGATTTCCCAGGTGGAAAATGCACGACACAAATCTTAAAGCCTCTAGTTTACTATCTAAATGACAGATCAGGATATTACCAATAGACAAACTGGTTTAACAGCCGCTGAAAAAACACCTGGTTCAAGGAACCATTCGTAAATATCTTCTCAGCGGGGCAGCTAACATAGGAGGACATCCTAGCTTACGATACACGTTTAAAGTAACATTCTGCTGAAAAAAAAGCGACGCTTGAAAATTATTCTTCCGAAAAAAATAAAAGTGAAACTATGAAGTTGAAGGGCTGCCACATTGCTATCTCCACCTATAAATCAGGGCCACGGCTCCCCGCAGGCATCTCCTGATCATTGCACGGTCAGGCCACACTCGCAATCTGACAGCTGTACCGCTGACGCACATACCTCTGAAGACAAGACAGCCACACATATATATGTTTTGTATTTTTACCCGCGGGGAGATGCTCCTGCCGTTCAGTTGGGGATCATATTCACCGTATTCTACGGATTACAAGACACTCTGGAAAGTAATACCCCCCCCCTCAACCATGTGCCCCGTGTCAATAGAGTTTTACAAATCTGGTCAGACACACCACCCTCCGCTTCTGGATAATAAGACCTGCCCAAAAGTTTTGCCTTAACAGGGAGAAAAAGGTGCGACTTATAATCTGGAGAATGCGGTTGTACAGTGTGGTCCAGATGGCTTGTGACCCCTACATTGAAGTCTCTAAAACTGCCTAGGTTTTTTTTAAGTAAGCTTTCTTTAAAACAGAAATGAATGCGCACAGGAAAAACATGTTAGGCGTCAATTAATTGGGGGGTCACGAGACATTTGGACCACGCTTGCACATTGAAACCCCAGCTCGCTGGACGACGAGAGGGGTGGGTACAGCCCTGGTCTGCCTGGCTAAGTGGTCTGGGTAACTGCAAAAGAAAATAAATGTCAACGTAATAAATCATGACACCATTGAGAGTATTATAAACACGTAATATTTAATATGAATTTTTATACGTTTGCTTCTACCCCAAAACACTATGAAATGAAACAAAAATACTTACCAAGAACAGCAACGACTATCTGTTGTGTTGAGTGTGTTGAATATTGCGCTGTGCTGTGCGTATGTCTTCGCCGTTGAAGTGAGTTAATGTCGTCGGAAAAGTAAAAAAGAAACGAAAGGAGAAACAGAACGCAAGAGAGGCGACAAACGTCGTCTCCAAAAGAATAACATTAAATAAATTCAAAACCGTCACAAGTGTACTTAAAAAATAATTCCACCTACATAATAGGGAAGGAATTCTTAAGCAGCACTAAACCATGTTTCACATGCTCGAGATTGAATACGAATGTCAAGGGTTGCAATTGTCAAATTAAAGAAACTTCTCAAAGTTCCGTCGAGTAGCTGGATAAACCGTTCCTAACCGTCCTGCGTGGCTGCCTTGTTACCAAATCGATTTTAAGATCATCACATTTGAAGAGGACCCGCTGGCTCAAAGGTACCAGGATAATTATATGTCTTTAAATATAGCTGCCACGGGTTAAACGTTGCTGTTATTTAAATCAGCGCCCAACCACGCAGAAACCACAAGTAAACAATAATTACACAGCTGTAGCTGTCAATAACCTTTCTAAACTTTACATTTGTGTTAAAGCAACCGGCAATAATTAATCAAAATCCAAATGGAATATTTTTTGTTCACATCTGCCATGGCGAATTATTAAGGCTATTCCTGCCATAATTCAAGCAAGCAAAGTTCCGAACGTGCAAGGGCTAATGAGGCACAAAAAATGCTGGAGCTTTCAAAGCGATAGGGGCAACACACCAGCAGGAATTTAAGGTGCTACCGTGTATTGTTCTTTAAAAAAAAACAACTCAACACATTCGTCAATAACCCTGCCCCCTAAAAGAAATGCAACTTAAAATCGGCAACGTTTTTTGGCAATGGCTCTTTTTCATAGCACGTGGGTAAGGGACACTCTAAGAAGAGCCATTGCCCAATATGGCATGTTTTATTGGAAAATAAAATATAATAGTTCTATGAAGAAGGGGGACATTGCCCAAACATTGCCTATAATATATATTTTTGTTCCTTGGAAGGCGGTGTTGTTGACAAAAATGCGTGAAGTTTTTATTATATGTGCCCAAGCGCCGTTGTGCCACCCAAAAAAATATTGTTAGTCGAGGTTTCACAGCAGCCACATGGAGGCGACGACTTGAGACCCCAGCTAAACAAATATTGTGAAAGCTAGGGACCCCTATTGTGGTTTCAGTGGCATGTTATAAGGAATGGACACAAACCAAATTAAACCATCTGTGTCAACCCCCCCCCACCCACCCCCCACAATCCCGCACCACTCCTAAGTCACTTAGTCTGGTACGTGAAGAAGGGGGCGCACTTAAAGATTTTGGACAGGGTGGGGGGGTAGGTTGAGATGGGTTCAGGGACAAGTTAAACGTATATTTTTGGACCCACTCCTAATACGTACATGTCACATGTGATGCACAGTTTCAGAGTAGGCTGCAAAGTTTACAATGGCACGTGGGAATAAAATAACATTCACGACGTGAAAAAAACCCACTTCGACCGAATGGCAAAAATGGGTTGAGAAACTTTGAAAACGATGACTTGATTTGAAGTTTTCTTGACTGCAGGAATCCATACTCTTTGGTTCTTTCGGTAAAGTCACGTAGGTAGAAAATAAATCACGACGTTTCGGGCGCAACACAAGCGTCCATCATTTGGTGGGAAAGCATAGTCTGCTGCTGAGATATTTTATACCTACGTGACTTTACCGAATGAACCAAAGAGTAACGATGACTTGTGCAAACACTCCTGCCCATGCATCGACATGAGAATTAAATTATTGTGTCAATACCACTGCTGGATGAGGGCCTCACCACACGGTGTGGGTCTTCAGGGGGGCTGGGGGGGGGGATGGTTATTTGAGAATACTTCACCACGCTGGTGAGTGTGGGTTGTTGAATGTGTGGGAGAGAAAGGTACATTGTACATCCAAGCACACTCCGGGCTCTAAACAGCTTACAGTGAGATCCGGCACATTTTGGGCGATTTGGTCATACGTATGAAATTATCATCGACGCTAAAAGTTCCAAAATTATTTGACAATATATTGCTTCATCAAAACAGGAAATAAAATCTATATGTCAACATTAATGCAGTACTGTTTTGTCTTTTCCCCAAATGTTATGCCTATTGTGTTGTCCGTTGTCATATCAGAAGATGCATGTATGCATGTTTAACATCTTTCGCACCGTACATAGCCAATCGTGCTAATCGGAGATGAAGAAACCATTCAGAACTCTTGCAGCACGGCAGCGAAACACCCGGTTAGAGAACGGCCCACGGAAGCGGAAACCACAGAGCATCTTTTGAGATTTAGTGACCTCTGATCCACACAATAGGGGGCAGCACTGTCCCACCTTTCCTGCTACGAAAGTTGTTATTCTGTGGTCGAGCTGAAATGTATCCAAATTAAGTGCAGAACCAAATCTGCTGTGAGGTATGTGTATATGTGTGTGTATTGAGCAACCATCAATGACTGGACTGAAACCATCAACTCACTGCACTTGAGAAAGCCGGTCTCATCATTGGCGACTGAGTGGATTTGAACCCAGGACCTTGGTGGTGCTAGCTCAGCGCTCCGACCTTTGAACTCCTCGGCCACCTCCGGGATTTTATGAGAATTTAAAATTAGACCACTTTAGCGGTTCTGCAAACATTTCCATTAAGCCATGGCAGGCCGTGGGGCATGCCAGGAGACTGACTGAACTTTTGCTATTAAAAAGCATGCTTCCAAACATAGTCACTCAACTGGCTGGTAGCCAGCCAGATGGTCCAGACCAGCTATACAGGGAAACTACAAAGATGACCTCACAGCCTAAACAACATTAGCCAAAACAATTCGACAGTGTTTAGAGAATGGAAGCAGATATCACAGAACTCCTTCTGAAACGCCTCCACGTGACAGCTGGTTCACTCGAGTGGGAGGTTGCACTTTCCCATCCGCCGTACTGTCGAGCAACGTTCTGTTAGACTAAATGCCAGCTATATAGAAATCCCACAAACATAACCCCACCACCTAAACAACATGGCCTCAAACTTGTAAAGAATGTTCATAACCTCTTATATAAGGGTTGTTAGATTGTAGATTCCAACTAATCAAAAACAACCTTTAAAACATTTTTCCTGCCACCTAAACAACACCGACAAGCTCCCCCATTGTTGGCAAAACTAGTGACACGAAAGTCCGTGCTGCGCTTTTGCTCGCTCGCTTCTAACCTGCCGAGCATTGATGCCAGCCCAACATTCCAGGGTGCCAGCGTTATGTGCCAATCGCAAAGCCACCTGGAACAAGCTGAAAGGCCCGCCTGCTGACTTACAGCACCGACTGTCTGCCACGGTTTCAGAAGCCCTAATTGGTTAACTTCAGTGGTGCACTGAACAGGGTGGACTGACATTTTTTCATTTCAATAACGGGGGGGCGGGCGGGCGGGAGGAGAGGATGACTGGGAGGTGGGAATGGGCAGTGCGTCTGTCTCAAATTATTCGCCGAACTGTCTCGTTCCACCGAAATGTTGCAGTGGGTAACAGCACAATGGCGTGCATGTGTAGAACCCGTGAAACTATTCACCCTTGGCACTCCACCACGGGGAAGAGCAGTAGAGTCAATTATGTAATGAATGGAAACGGATAGACGAATAAGAAAGGGAAGGGAAGCTGGGACAGAAGTGCCCAAGAATGGACAGAGAGAAGGGCACGGCTCAAGATGAACAACGGGGGAAATAGAAGGAGCGTGGGGCAGGCAGAAGGAAGGAGAGGTGGAGGGAGGGGAGAAGAAATGGCCAGGTCAAGATGCCGGGGATGAGAAGGTGGTGAAGATGAGATGGTGGTGACAATGAGAGAGGAGGGAAGAGGGAGGAGAATTAAGAAGGGGTGAGCAGTATCTGATTTCCCAGGGGATAAGGAGAAAGGAGGGATTCGGAGTAGGGGTTGTGCAGACACAAGTCACGTGATTTATGGGAGGCTTGAGAGCTGATTTCGATGGATGGCTGGTTGGCCACCCACCTCATTATTGGCCCTGGGCCTCATAACCCAGTTTGTCAAAAATGTTTCGCGCGAGTGTTCCAAATTATTCTCTCTCATACAAAAATGATAACTGCGGCGATTGTGTGCCTCCGTAAAGTGGTTCCATTCCCCAAGCTTTGAACAAAAGTGCATTCAAAGCACCTCTTTGTACGCATTTGTTAACACGTGTCCGTCACAAGAGTGGCAGATGCACAGCTCCGCACTATATTTGGTCATGGGACTACCGCTATTGCAGTAAAGCATGCACGGTGTGTTGAATCTGACAGAAAAATCTGGATAACTCAAAATGATCCCAAAACAAAAAAAATTTTTGTATCGTTCTTTGCCACCACTGGTTATTGCAATAACTTTACGCGCGTCGAGCATTGTGACGGCATTCGTGGCCGCGCTCGTGTCAAACGCTGTCACGCACCGTGTTCACACCTAGGGCGAGTGGTTTGGAGGCTGAGAAGGCAGCTGTCGCCATTAATCCACTCCAGCAAAGTCCGTCCTAGTGCGGTGTCAGTGGCTCGAGCAGAGAGGTTGAAACAACAACAAAATAATCATGTTGACCGCAACGCAGAGTGCCAAACGAAATACGATAACGGCCATCGTATTGACTGCGAAGACGTGCGTTTGAGTGTCACGAAACATTTCAGTAGGCGTGGGTCTAGAAGGGACAATGGGCAGGGGTCAAGGCGAACAACAGAGTGCCAGCTAAGGGAGTAAATGGGGCGCCGCGGTGAGATATGAATTACTTCGCCTGTAGTTTGCATGTTCTGCCCGTGGTCGCATGGAGCTTATGGTCTCTGGTACACCAGTCAGTCTAGATAAAAGCCATCTTATTAAGTCATTCTTTCTCTTGATCTGTAGATAACCACAGCCGCTAAAACCAGAGAATAAAATATCAGTTTTAAAGCAATGTGCAGCTCCTCGAGTATGTATGTAGAACTGCTGTCGTGCCGTACGTAACCAACCATGCTAATCAGAGGTGCGGGGGAAGGACAACAAACTAAACACAAAAGCAGTTCTAAAAAAATTAGTTTTCAATCTAGATTTAAAAGTGGATGTCTCTGGTGGATTCCTAATATCGAAAGGAAGAAGATTCCAGACGGCACTGGGCTCTACGCCAGTTCCGAATGGCTGTTTCTTCATCTGGTGACTTGATGCCAAAAGCACAAATGTGCATAAAATTGAGAGATATAGAAAAATAGCAAAAAAATTCTGGGATTGCCTGATAAACATGCAGTAGCTCTTAGAAACACGAATGCCAAACACACAAGTGGAATGGCCCTTGCAACCAAAAAAAATCTGTATCTAATTTTTACAGACAAGACAACCCAGTCTGCTACTAACCAGTAACAGATGACTACATCTGGGGTTTCTGTATGATGTGTTTTTGTGCTGGGAATTATGCACGCTTCGGTTTACAAACAAGAAAACGTGTTTTAAATTTCAATTGATTGTGTTATTTAGCACTGAGCACACATGCACCTACTGACCTAAATGTTGAAAAAAAAGGAAGAAAATGCAATATCATAGCACGCACGACATATTGTGCAGATTGTATTGGTCACTTGCATTGCTGTACAAGTATTACGTGTGATTTTAATATCAGTTAATATCATTAAAATCAAATTTAAATTGGCAATTAAAAAAACATAGGTCAAAGGGCGTAGTAGTAGTCGCGAAGGTGGTTTATGAGCTGTGCTTTGATCAAACAAATGCGATGACCAAAGGCATGGAAGGCCTTCATCCAATAGTGGATTTACAAAGTACTGTAATTTCCAAAATGTTTTATACGTTTGATGAAATGAAGAAAAACGAACTCTCATGATTTTCATGTGCCTCCAATTCTACATTCTGACGCTACTTTGTTTTAACTTGCTCTACAGAGCACATTCCAAACACGTCATAACTTAAATGCATTCCAAACATTTACGATTGATCGATCCAACACAAAACAATAATTATTTGCAATAATACTGGGAGTTAATGCCCAACCCGATAAGAGGATGATTTCCCCGAGGGGTGAAATTATATGTAACACTTACCTCGCTAAACTGGGTGAGTGCAAATGTGTTTCAGTGGCCTTGGGGCGATTGCTTGGTAGTTATTTTTCATCTTCAAGGAGGCCCTCCCAGTTCCTCGTAATGGGTGCGATGCAGATATCTTACACATGTTGGACTTTTTTTCCCACAGTACGTGGCCAACCGTGCTAATTAGAGGTGCGGGGGAAGGACAACAAGCTAAACACAAAAAGCATTAAAAAAATGAGTTTCCAATCTATATTTAAAAGTGCACCGCTCCAGTGGCTTCCGAATATCGGAAGAGCGTTCCAGACGGCCGCAGAAGCGCATCTGAAATCGCGCGATGATGCGGTAACCGCCATCTGTGTTCGATGGTTAGCCAGAAGCCGCCGCTGCGAGGATGACCGTGGGTAAAGCTCACGTGGATCGCAGCTGATACCGAGTGCGGAAACTTTGTGGCGCAAAGCCTGTGGGCAGTGGGGCTGAGCTGGCCGGACACCTTGACACGTTTTCACATCAATCACGGGGAACCGTGGATGTGCGTCGTCCCTGCCTGCCTCAGGGCTAGAGCTGGACGCTTTTAAAACTTAGGGCACCACCCAGCCAGCCGCAAGCCGTGCTGCTCGTGAGGTCTAAAGGATCGTGGGGGGCAAATACCGCTCCCCAAAATACCACGCCCAGGTGTTTAGGGTGGCCTCTAGTTGAACACCATCGGAGCCCTGGCAGTCTCCGATGAGATGTTAATTACAGCTCATCGCTTTTTTTTTGCGGAGCATTTATTACAAGAATAATAATAATAAACAGCCCTTTGACAAATGTTCCAACATGGGGTGTTCAGTTTAACACGTAGATTGTAAATGTTGTGGATTCACTCTCCAAGACACCGGTGGGCTGAAGTAGTAACTATTTGGCGTTTTGTTTACGTGACAAATGCCTTACTGATTGGCCATGTCGGGTGGTGGAGGTGTTCGTTTAAAGGCACCACAGTTTACGATTTGAAGACTTTAAAGGAAGTAAAGTAATCGCGAAAATAAAAATCCTGAAACAGAGTTTAAAACGCACAACGACATACCAATAACGTTCACTTTGAAATCCGTTCCCAGTTGTATATTCAAATGGGCCCATATTACAAAACGACATTTCACTTGGGATTTCATTGCATTCCAATTGGTCACGCCTGTTTATTAATTCATGAAGGGCGTATCCTATCCCGCCCACGTGGGGCGTGTCTCGCCTGGCTATTACCATATATGAATATTCATCGCGTGGGAGGGACGCCCGATTTTTTTTACGTTTGGATACTCCCACATGACTTGAGTCTTAGACAAGATCTCAGTTCGGTTTTTGGACACTTACACACCTCTCAAAACAGCAACAAAAGTTGCATTTTTTTTTATTCCCCCCCCACTCACCCATTGATTAAATACGCTAAACATTTATATTGCATCATTGTTCGTAATAGTACTCACAATACCCACGAAATCACATCCTTCACCTGCTTTCTAAGTGCATGGTGACTGACTACAGTACAGTATATGATTCACTCTCATGTCATCGTCACACACACTACACAACCCGCGTGCAAACGTCTCATCATGAAGCTGAATTATTTACAACCGTGCATTTCGTGGATTAATATGTTCGTAGTCCACAACCGAATAAAGCATTGCATTGGTCTGATGTCACTTGTAATACGTTAATACATACCATACATAAAGTAGGTCGCTGTGAGTGCATGTAACTGTCTCTTAACTGTCCAGCAACGCTACTACATAGCACGGGCGACGATTGCTGATGATAACGTGACCAATGACACGGATGACATTCACACAGACACATGAGTGATTCTGATGGAGCAGTCGTTGGCGCACCGCACTACGCAGCCCGGATGACCGAGTTCAATTCCAGCCCACGGCGAAACAATCGGTGGCCCCCCACTCTTCGCCAACGCGGCGCTGACCAGCGCGGTGAAGTATGGCCAAACAACCCCCCGTGATCGACGCGGCCTTCGTCCAGCAGTGGAATGACACCAGTCTGCACATCACGAAAACTTTTTGTTGTTGTACGGATAACGGAGGTTATTGCAAGTGCTTATACTCACCGCATTGGCAGTGCTCGTGCAGAGTGCTAACGCGATCAGCACGGCCACCCTGTAAGCCGACAGACGGTGGGGGGGGGGGGGCAGTTTAAAATAAATACATCACAAACACAAAGTATTACCGTCAACTCGCACAGGACAACGGGCATACGCTCATCGTGCCGTCTGTGATGTCGTTTCTCTCGACGACTGAGGCTGAACGCGGACAGGCGAAATGAGTTATGGATACATTAAAGAAGGTTCACCGATGGATGTAACACACACACACACCAACATACACACCCCCCCGCACACTGCAACTCACCACCGCATCTTTGCGAGCCTCTGCCGACTGCGAGGCGCTGCCTATGACTCGCTGCTTGCCTCTCCTCTCCGATACCCCCGTCGACGCTTCTCCAGTCTGCCGCTGCTGTTGAGCGGCTGACGTTGTTCGGCCCCCTCCAAGGGAACAACAAACAGCAGCAGCAGCAGCAACTTTCGTGAGAACAAGCGCAGCCGACGGCGTCGATAAGTTCACGAGTAAAAGTTGTGCGGCGTGTGTCTGAGCGAGCGAGGCGAGGAGAGAGAGGAGAGAGAGAGAGTGATCGCACCGCTTGCGACGCACAGAGAGAAGGGAGATAGACGCTCACCGATTTCACCTCTCCAGCCAACAACCACCAACAAACCCCCCCCCCTTCCTCCTCCTCTGTGTATCACGAAACGACTCCAGCAACACGTTCACAAGAGGTTCGCCCCCCCCACCCCGCCGTCAGCCGTATACGCCGATTGCAGAACGGCGATACGTGCGCGCGCGCGCGTGTGTGTGCTGGTCGAGGAGTTATGGAAGGGAGTCGAAGGGAGCAGCAAAGTTCGCAAGAGGAAAGGAGCGGTGGGGTGGTGGTGGGGTGGTGGTGGTGGGGGGGAAGAGTAAGAGACAAGCACAGCTCCCTCCCTCCCACGCTCGCAACCCGCAGCACGGGAGGAGGAGGTGGGTGGAGGGGGTGGTGGACACGTCACTGGTAGAGAGAGGCCAGCCAACCCGCAGCGGCACACTCAGTGCGCACGTTCCACAGAGAACACACAGAGACGGAGACTGGGAGCCGGGGAGATGATGGCTTGTGCACGCCGTTGTTCGTCGTGAGCCCCGCGGTTGAATCCGCTGCTGGACGGAGGCTTCAGACGACGGATCAGCCCCTAGCGCCCGAGCCCCGCTCATCGAGCGTTGGATGCGTCGTGCTCGCCCGCCTGAGCGCGTTTCCCGTCCTTGAGCTGTCGTTCCGTTGCGATGATCGACCAAAGCGTCGAGGCGGCGGGCATAGCACGGCTACACGTGTGTGGCACGCGTGTGATGAGTGCGTTTGCTATTTACGCATGGGGGGGCCCCCCCCCACGTTGTGTGTTATTAAATGTATCTAATGCCAGGCGGATCTCCGTTGAAAAAAAATCACGTTTGGAATGCTACCTAATCACAATTAAAGGGAATTCCAACTTATCACTACGGATTGCAATTTATCTCTGGCTCATATATATCAACATTTGACCAAACATTGCAAGTTCTTGGGGTATGATGTGGACTGTAGGTCACGTCTATAAACTGCAGGGGTGTTTAACGTCAAGTTTGTAGAGGTGCGGCAAAATAACATGTTGTATTGTACTTCTATGCTCCGCCGTCTATGCTGGCCCTGGCTTCACCAACCCGCCCTGACCAGCCGTGAACTGTGTTCACAAGGGGTTCATACTGAGCCTAACATCATTAAGGAAACAACACGTGGCAATGATCACACCTTTTAAGTTCACACGTTGAGACTCACATAAAATGCGAAGCATATAAACGCATGCCAAATCAAACCCAAATCACAATGCAACTGACAGTTTGCACCCATTGTGTAACCTTAGTTGACCGTTACAGACCAATACTTGCTATACTTTAGGAAGGGGTTAAAGGGTTTGCGCTTAATGGGCGCTGAAACGCATCACCGTCTCACACGTATGTTGGACTTCTTTCACACCGTACGTAGCCAACCGTGCTAATCGGAGTTGCGATACCGCAACATCTCACCTCGAATTCCCCCTTTATCCTTCGGCAGTCGAGCCCAGGACCCCCCCCCCACCGCACCCCCGTGGCAAGCATCTTTACGCAACACGAGGTGATGTAGTAATTCAATCTATTCACGAAGTTTCGTCCGAATCCACAAACCGTTCAGCCAACAAACCCCTGCAATTTAATCGCGTCGAGCAACCAGAAGCGACAATACCAACACTCACACACACGAAAAAAACTTGCCGCTCCTGCCAAAAAAATGATGGTTTTGGACGAGGTGTTGAAGCAACTTTGTTGCGAGCAAATTACATCGGTGGGGGGGGGGGATTGGGGGGCCTATGTGTGTGTTTTGGAGGGTGGAGGGGGGCTGTGTGTGTGCGCAGCACAGCGCTCGGCAGTGTGGGTGGGGTCCGATGGTCGTGGTGAGTGGGAGGAGGGAAAGCCTCTCCCCTCCTCCCTCCTCATCCCCCCCCTCCTCCATCTCCTCGGTGGCCACTCATGGAAGCACGGCGGGGGGGGGCGAGCAGCCGCGCGAGACGAGCCACACGAGCAGAGGGAACCAGCAACGGAGTCGAAGAAGAGCCGAGGCGAAGCTGAGACGACGCAGCGCGCACAGAGCAGTTCAGATAGGTGGCCGTGAGAAGTGTTAGCAGACGCGTAATCAGTTATGGTGCTGGCTTAAGTTGCTACTACTGCTGCTGCTGCGAGAGAGAGAGAGACTACTGCCATGGCCATGAGTCGACACGAAGTGAGAGGCAAGCTGTGGTCTCTGGTTATCATGGCCAACGCTTTCGCCTGGCTCATCACCGGTGCCGAGTCCGCGGTAAGACTGTGTGTGTGTGTCTCTCTCTCTGTGTGTGTTTGTACATCCAGTCTATGTATATTTGTGTGTGTGTGTGGAGGCATCACACGAGCGCGTATCACCGAGCTGACGCGCATTTGGCTGAGCAAATACGACACACGTCTTCGCCGCCCGTCAAGCAAAACGTGCATATACCCCCGCGCGCGCACAGACAACACACAGACAACACACAGACGCACACAAGATATTGGGATCATAACGCGGAGAAAAGTTTTATGAGACGAGATGACACCCCCCCCCTCCCCCCAGTGCTGTGGCGATGTTCGAGAGTAGCTTTTTCGTTCGGCGTTTCGTTTTTCTGTAGTACTTGGTGATGTGAGTGTGCTTAGCGGTTATCCTTTAGACGTGTCCGTGTTAGTGGTGCTGTTGTACAAGACGTAGGTAATTCCTTCTGCGCATTGGGTACAATTCAGGATTTTCATCCTCCGTGAAAGAATGTAAACGCTAAATCATAGCACCGCCCCGCATAAAGCTGCCTGCGTGCAAGCGAGCCTTCGTCGGATGATTGAATTCGTGTTATCTATTCAGCTGTAGCGGTCTGCCTATGGCCGTTAACCTTTAATGTCGCTGCAATCTTACGTATGAATTTGGTCATAACTCTCATCGAGACATGGTCTATCCACTGCCGGATGGAAGCCTCCCAATTAGGCGGGGAGATAGGGGGAGGGATGATTAAATTCGCTAGTGTGCAGTTATTAGGTGGATGATTATTAAAATTATAATTAGAATTTTATGACATCACCGCTCAATGAGAATTATCTCCTCGCATTCTTAAACACAAAACGCAGATTATAATTATTAGACTTTGATTGACAGCAATTTGCTCCTATGCAGCTAGCAAAGCGCGTAGATACAATCCAGCACATGTACCTGGTGTTATAAATGAAAGCAAGATGTACTAAAACAACCTTCCAAAATATGCGAAATATGCACGCGTGACTCACGGCAGCATGCACACTTATCGCGGCGTGTGCGGGGATATAGCGACTCGAAGAGGTGTACCGATCAGGGCAAAGGCTTTTCTGTCATGTACTTTTAATAATAATAATAATACATCCCTTAAAATCCAATATCCGCTTTGGGTGATGTGATTTTAAACACGTGTGTTGACTCGCGGATACCTATTCATGCTTGGGGCTTACTACCTCATGATGTACGTGCGACGAGATTACTGCTCGAACGGGCAAGCTCTGCCAGTGCACGTCAACTTTTGTGAGCAACATCAACCGTGAATGCCATCAGACAACAAAAAACACAAAACCCCAAACTCTGTTGTAAACCTCCTATTTACCCGCGACGGAACGGTGGTACAGCGAGTGGTCACTCCGAGTTGGATTCCAGACCACGGGTAACATTCGTGCTGAGTGATATCCGAACAGCTCCCGACCAAACTACACTGACCGGCGTGGTGAAGTATGGTTAGACTACCCCCTCCTCCCCCATTTACCGACATGGCTTGGGTATGTATGTATGTTGAACTTCTTTCGCACCGTACATAGCCAAAGCGTGCTACTCGGAGCTGCGGGGAGATCCCCTCATCCATTGGTGGACTGAGAATGGCTGGAATATATTCACGTTTTATTTATTGCAAGTACACATTGAAAGATAGCTGTCAATATGGTTTAGGATGCAGATTTGCAGCGTTAGGGTGTACCTCTGAAGCTAAGCAGGCGTTGAGCCTGGTTCGTACTTGGATGGAGAGTCCATCAGTGCTTGCCAGGTGTTGTAGGCGTGGAGCTGAGGCATGGCCAGGAAAACGTCAGTGCTGACAGTCGCCCCCATCACTGGTTTCCTGCCACACGAAAGCCAATCACTCGGTTCATGGGTTTGGTCACACATCCCAGTCGGGCATGCACCACATGAACACGTCTTCAGACTCACTGAAGCTTCTCTGGGATGAATATTATGCAATGTATGTTGAACTTCTTTCGCACCGTACGTAGCCAACCATGCATGATGCACACGCTGTGAACGACCATGCATTTTCTGTAGCGCGCAGTTGCAAGATGTACGGTTGACTACGTACGGTGCAAAATAAGTTCAACACAGTATCTGCATTCGGGTTTTACCAAGTCCCTATATAGCGAGCCGAAACACAACCAATGTCACTGTCCTGTAAAGCTTCTCGATAGCTCAGGGGAGTGGGGCTCTACTTAAATCGAACCGGGTTTTCGTTGACTTTTTTATGTTGCAGTTTCATAGTTTCTCCTTCAGTTTTCTCAAAAGGCACAACGGACAGACAGCAGCAGGGTGGAGCATTGCTTGCGTTGCTGTACTCTTTAAGAGACATTGCTTTACTTGTTCATGCAATTTTTTTTATTTGTTGTAAAGTGGCATGGCACGATGGCATGTTCGTCTTTCCGCAGAGCGTGTGTGGCTTTTCAAACCGTTCCCTGCGTTATTGGAAAATGTGTAAGGCTGGTGGGGGTGATGATGATGATAGTAACTGTGGGTTGGCTGTCCCCGCCTACGAGGTGAATATGTAATAGCTAGGCGTGGCTTTGTGTCGTTTGTTCAATATTCATAACTCAGGGTGTGGTTGGGGCGTTCACTGTCTTAATATAATTATTAAATACATCTACTCCCTTTATGAGAAAGCAGGTGAGAGCCACTGGAACTATAACTACAATAAAGTAGTTGAGTTAACAAAATGCATTGCGTTTTGTAATCACCAAGTCACTGCTTTATTTAATCTTCCAAACCTGAACGAGGTGATTTTCGCTTGAGCACTGCATTGGCCTCCTGCGGCAAGAGACTCTTAATATTAACAGCCTCTCAACTGGCTTTTGAAGAAAGAACATCGATTGATTGATTCTCAATATTCCCTGCACATTATATCCTCATGGGGGGAGCGGTGGCAGAGCGGTTAAGTGCACTGCACGATGATTCCCGGTCGCGGCTAATGGCAGTGGCAAGCGAAATCTTCACCCGCCCCCCTTCACTAACACGCACTGGGCAGCATGGTGATGGTTGGTTAAACAAACTCCGTGACAGCGATGGCACGGGTAGGCCTTCAAACCATCAATGGATTGACAAAGGGCTGCACATAATTATTAATATTCTTAGACCGCTAATCCCCTCGTTGATAAAAACCCGTGGCGCCTGCAAAAGAATGTTTCCATATATCTTTTTTTTCAAAACACGTGTGCTTGTGTACCAGCTACATTAAAGTAGGCATTCCTTTCAGTTGCAGTGCATTAAATCAAACCGCAGAACAATTTGTGGCATTTTCAAAGTTATCTTTGCACAGAATGTCAGTGCAGGGTGAGCCTTGCCCTTTGATTTAGTTGCTTTAGAAGTTTGACATGGTGGGTGGTAACATTTGCGGTGCAGCTGGCAATTGCACTTTTCCCACGGGGCATACTCTGTCTCTCGATATCCTCGGGAAATTGTGTTACTTGTCGGCAGGCATAGTTGGCTACAGCTACATGTTTTTTTTTCTTCCACTGGACAACCGAATCTTGTCGCGGCAGTGCTTATTAAATCTAGAATGAAAACTCATGTCCTTAAGAACTACCTTTTGTTTTTACATTGTTGTCTTTCCCCTGCACATACGATTAGCGCGATTGTCTAGACACGGTGCGAAATAAGTTAAACATGTCCTACATACAATAGCCCAGACCATACGTGCCTCAGGGAGGCACCGGGATGTTTTTTTTTTCCCACTGCAGGAATGGAGCCGTGCTACTGACATCACACAAGTGAACAGGCTCATACTTGGCTCAGGGAGTCACTAGGAATTTTTTTACACTGCAGATAACCTAGCCGTGCTACTGACATCACACAAGTGAACGTGCCCATGCGTAGCTCAAGGAGGCACCAGGATGTGTTTTTCCATTGCAGGAACCGAGCCGTGCCACTGACATCACACACACAGTGAACGAG
>CM025622.2:4928516-4945839 GCA_014621495.2 Entosphenus tridentatus | reverse complement strand
CGTGCCACTGACATCACACACACAGTGAACGAGGCCATACGTGGCTCAGGGAGGCACCAGGATATATTTTTTTCCACTGCAGAGAACCGAGCTGCGCCACTGAATGAGCCGAGACCCATGACGCTGTGTTGGAGTTGAACCGACTGACAGTGCACACGCAAGGAGTCGTTATCCCCGCCCATTGGCTCCGCTCGGGCTCCCAGCCAAGTTGAGATGTCTCGTGAGGCTAGGAGCTTAGTGCGGGGATGGAGGTCCTCCACCACCCCCCCCCCCGGAGAGATGGGATCGAGACGATACCGCAGATGCCTCGTCGTCGGAATGAAACATTGTCTATTGTGCGGAGAAGCTATAGCCGAGGGGGATAGCGATGCAAGGTGACTTCGTTTAACGCACAAGACGGCAGGGGTTCGAACCACGTGCTCTAACCACGGGCTCAGATGTTGTCTCCTATCACGCCGCTCCCTCGGCTGCAGTGTCTCTCCACTGAACATCTAAAACATTTTTGGACATTTTCAGAGTGTACTGTACTCGGTGGCACATTTGAGTGGAGACGTAGGCAGTTAAACTCACGTTTCCCGGTGAGCCAACAACAGTCGCCCTTCGTTATTCGGATTTGCGACAATGAAATTGAGGATAATGTCTTCCGAGGGTGCAAATAATTGTGATGTGTGGATTCACCTCGCTTAAGGACATGTATAACATGTAGTCTAGGTGTCAGTTTATTGCTTCTGCTCCCACTTACTCGGGCTACCCCGTCGATGTTATTGTAACAGTACAAAGTACATTACGTGGGAACGATACATTCATTCCAGTATCGAAATAGTCACCTTTGTATACCTGTCCTGTATACCTGTCCATAGAGGTTTTAGTGGAGGGTTGGCTATAGTCTATTGTATGCCTCTACGGTGTGACCAGTTGTGTGGGTGACCGCCTCCTTGCCCAGACCTATGAAAAAGAGCTTTATAGCTCATCGGATTCCTCCAGTATAAATAGATATTTTGATTATGTTGCTGTCCATGGAATCAACTCAAAAGAGGACCTGCACAGGAGCCAGTCGCAATCTCAATGCCCTCCCACCTATATCAACAACTGTTCTGAGCACACTGCTCATAAATAAATTCACACGTGGCTTTGAATTCACTTTGATTATTTTTTTCTACTCCATTCCCCGCTCCCTTCAGCAACCACTACTGGCCTATTTTCGGCCAGTCGGCACGGTGTAGAACGGTCAAACAACTCCCGCGACCCACGCACATAGCAAGGGGATGCTTTCATCAAGCAGTCGATCACAAAAGGGTCGTATATTTCCGTTATTTATTTGGCCATTGGCTGGCCTGCAAGAACGCACTCGCGCTATCAAGCTCATTTGGAAGCCAATGAGGTTTGGGTGGGGGGGCGATTGAGATGGCATGGGAAATTGAGGCTCGGCGTTGGAATGGTTGCTCATAGGACAGCGCTGCCTCGTTGATAAATGTAACTGGACATCTGAGAAAAAGCTTCGTAGCTCATCGGATTCCTCCAGTCCAAATTAAAGATTCTGATTCTGTAACACTGACATTCGCTCGTGTAAAGGCGGGCGGGGGGGGGGGTCTGTGAGTCCGCTTAAAGTCCAGATTGAGACCACATGAATAGTGCCTTAGTCCAGTAAACCCGCCATGCCGGGTCTTGATGGCAATGCCATGGGTGAGAATCTGGCTCCCAGCCAAGCGCAAACCTGATGACTATGCAGGCATGCTGGGCAGATTAAGATCGTCTTTTTTTTACTTGTAAACTTCTGGATTTTGGGTCTGCAAGTTTTCCTTTGTTAAAGATTGCCATGTATTCCCGAGCCAGACGAGGAATGGGTAGGTGCTCTGGAATTGAGAAGCCTCGGCAGTCGGTGTACCGTATAGCGCATTCTTTGGGCAACACGCGCGTGAAATGTTTGCTTTCAGGCGAATTAGCAAAGGGATTTTAAGGCTGCCCGCTAAGTTTGAGTGATGGTCCACTTGTTACGTTGATGTGAGGGGCAAAATGTTTGTCAAACGCTCAAATTTCACTGCTCAAATTCACTTTGGCTGTTACTTCTCGCGTCACTTTCATCGTCCACGACGGGCACTCAATGCCCGCACGGAAACGAGAGTGGACATCTTAAGGCGGCAGTGGTGGCGCAGTGGGAACGCTCCGCGCCTCGCAGCAAGAAGGGCCTGGGTTTTATTCCTGACTGGGACGCCCCTTACTGCCTCGGTTGTTCTGCGCAGCCCCCCCCCCACAGCTGAAATAAATTCCATACAATGCAAACTGATTTCGGCCAGACATCCCAATGCTGAACTATTGACACTGCAAATTATTCAATTGTAATTACACGCGGCTACATCGCCCCCTAACGGGAAAACGTGGCAGGTGCCTCCTGAATAGCAGTCTTGAGACTCCTTGAGGCTTTTCCAGGGTAGACAAAGCATACTAAATAATAGTTTAGACGGATGCATGTTGAACTTATTTCGCACCGTACGTACCCAACCACGCTAAATTGAAGGTGCGGGGGAAGGACAACAAAAGTAAATGCAAAAAGCAGTTCAAAATAAATGAGATTTCAATCTAGGCTTAAAAGGTGCTTTTGAGGCCTTGCGGGAATTGTGCTGTAGAAAGCCGAATTCATTGCTATGTTTATACAGCGTAGAGCATTTTAGTTTATCAAACTTGCCTCCACACATGAATCATTCTGGTACGCCGAAAGCAGCTCCTGTGTAATATCCCACATAATCCAGCCACGTGCGGTTAGACCCCAAACGACCTCGGTCAGTTTGTGGGTTTCCCCCCCAAAAATCTCAGGGTTTGTTTGTGGTTGGACTGCGAGTTTGTTCCTCTGGGGATTTCGGACCTGTTGCCTGTCTGTTGAAAAGTTTGCTAAAGCTGTTGCGGATGTTTCACGAAGCCAAAAATGACCAAAGCGAACGATGTAGGAATAATTGTTTTTTCCACAGGAGCTGGAAGGAACACAGGTGGGTGGCAAGCAGGGCCAGGCGTGGATTGTGTCAGTGGATAGGGTGGAGGAGGTTAGTTGATTTGTATGGTGGTTGGACAATTCGAATGGCTTCAGAGTGGACCTGCGATTTCTTTGCGTTCGTTTGCTGCGTTCTTAATCATATTCATTCCATTTGCATCATCGGCATCGTGCCATGAGATGATGTGTCCCTTTACAATGCTCGCAGGGCTGTGCGTCTTCCCGTGTTGGAGAATTCCCCACAGAATGCGATTTAACGGAACTCTTTTTGAAATACTTTCTTCACCTGACTGATTTTTTTTTATCCACGCACCAATTTCCCAGCTCAAATGAGCAATGAGGTGGCGGTTCTCATCTCCTCTTTACAACCCTGGTGGAAATTCCGCAACCCTATGACGGGAGCGGGTTCGACGAATAGGACAACAGCTGTTGTCGCCCCCACAGAGCGGTACCTATTTTATCGATCTTCAAAAGGATGATGGGCCAAGTAGACCCCCAATCAGGATCTAAATTCACAACCTTCCAAGCGCGAGCCTACACGCCCTGGGGGTACAGTCTTCCACACCCTGCGACCAAGACACGTTGAAAGCATGGCCATCACACCAAAAACATTTAACATTTTCCCAGCTGAAATTGTCAAAATTTAAGTGAAAACAAAGTTAACCGTGGATCTTTTTTTAATAGGCATTCATTGTTGGCCTGCCTGAGTGCACCAACTCTCGGCTCTGGAGAGAACCCTACTTAATCGTGGGCCATCGCCTGAAACCTTATTCGAACCCAGGATCTCTGTGGTGTTGGCTCAATTTTCCAACACCTCAACCACCTGGCCACCTCCAGCACACCTGCAGTTGCTGAGATTCGAAATTGCATTCCCCTTTAAAAGGGCTGCCCGCGTTACACACAAGGGATATGGCAACACAGGAGAGCCATCGCGAAGACCGGCGCGTGCCACAATGTTTGACCTTTTTCAGTTCACCTCAATGGCTCTCCCACATTAGCAAGTCCGGCGGAAAAATAGACAAGAGGTGGCTTGGGATTTACACCCTTTAATTGCATGCGAGCATAATTACCGACAACACTGTAAGCTATTTTAATTTGAGGAAACATTACACACATACAGCTTCGGAAACCCAGCCTTAACACACTTAGTTATGTGTCATATCTAGTGATATAATCGTTGTCCCTGTGCCTTAAAAAAATGTCCAAGTGTTGCTTATGAGCTTCAAATGTTTGTTGACTGTGTAACCATGGGTTTGTCCTCCCACACGCTGAGCACTCATCAGCAGAACTGGCCAAACCTTCTACGACCAAAATACACCTAGTCTCATCATTTCTTGGACGCTAAGCAAGGTTGAGCCTGGTTAGTATTTGGATGGGTGACTGCCATCACCACCTTGGCCAGGTGCTATGGGCACGGGTCCGCAAGGTGTGGCAGTGCTGGGTGTAACTCCCTCGTGTGTGTGTCTGGTGGGTTTTCTCCAGGTTCTCCAGTTTCTTGCCGCATGAATCCAAACTCTAATTATTGGAATTGACCAAGCATTCCAATTGGAGCAGCACCCTCCTGCGAAAGAGTCTTGAGACTCGGAGAGGCTTTCCTGGAAACATAATGGACATTATTTCTGAGTAAGATTTGATAACTTTTAAACTCGCTGAGATAAGCAACAGGTGACAACCCTAGATTCAAAGGAGCAGATGCACAGCACAGTCGCTGCTTGTGCTGACTGGGAATCGCATCGCGAGGGATCGTCAAGCGAAAAG
Organism: Entosphenus tridentatus; assembly: GCA_014621495.2. Classification (NCBI taxonomy): domain Eukaryota; kingdom Metazoa; phylum Chordata; class Hyperoartia; order Petromyzontiformes; family Petromyzontidae; genus Entosphenus; species Entosphenus tridentatus. The sequence goes on along the minus strand of CM025622.2, from coordinate 4,941,098 downwards.
CGTATCTGTGAAAAACTGTTTGGCGTTACAACATGCGCCCGTAACACTACTCCTTGCCTAAAAATACATTTGTTCTCCTGAAAACAATCGGCCCTTGCCAGCCTGCGTGTGGGTGACGGATGCCACAGCAGCCAGCCATGGTGTATTCTGGGGGAAAGAAAAAAAAACATACGCCCGGTCAGAACTCATGCCAAGTTCCCCCCTTTGGCACTTTGACATAAAAACACACACACGCACATTGGGAAACTGTATTCAGCAAAGGCTGTCCAGAGAGAGTTGCTGTGTAGAAGTTGATGTTTTGTATGCAAATGTAGTGTAAATTGGATCGGTGCGGTGTTCTTGATTCTCTATATTGCGAGCAGGGTGGACTGTACCGCGCTACGAACCCGCCGACCTGAGTTCGATTTCTCGGACGTGGCTCACGTCGGTGGCTGGTGACATCTGCACCGGTCCCGTTTCAAATAAACCCCATGACCAGCGCAGCATGGCAAGGCCCTCATCCAGCAGTGGATTGACACAAAGGGGCTGTACCCATACAAGTGTAACGGAGCTCACCGTGTGTCGGCGTACTGTATTATATAATGCCGCAGATTCTATCGTAAGCCGGGAAAAGTGACTTTAGGCTAGAGATTAAAATAACTTTTTTTTTTACGGCCTAGCAAGCATCTCTCTTGTTAACGACAACTGCACTGTACCTGCGTATTAATAGATCGTCTTCAGTGCAGAAAGAATGGGCCACAAAGTAAATTTAGGCTGTGGCCTTACAAGTCAGCACTATCCCACACACACACGCAGAGACCAGAACCCTGTGGGTTTATGCAGCGTCTAAATGAGACAGCATCCCAGGGTCGCTGTACAGAAACAGCCACCATCAATAATTTTGTAGAGAACAAGAGGCAGTGGGTCTTGGGCAGAGGTGATGCAGAAGGTGTTAAGTGTGGACTTGAACAGGGACAGTGAGTTGACAGCATGGATGGCTGGGGGAAGAGAGGTTCAGACTTCTTAGGCAGTAGAGCAGAATGAGTGACCTTCCACTGAGTTAGCCGGTGGCTTCTACAGGAATCAATCCTTTTATTTCTGGAATGGATATAATCTGTGGAGGACAGTAGAGATGAGAGCGGAGAGGTAGGGGAGTGCGTGGAGGCGAGTAGAATGTTATGAGAGGGGAGAGGTGGGAGAGTGCGTGGAGGGGAGAAGAGTGGGATGAGAGGGAGTAGAGTGAGATGAGAGGGGAGTAGAGTGAGATGAGAGGGGAGAGGTGGGAGAGTGCGTGGAGGGGAGAAGAGTGGGATGAGAGGGGAGTAGAGTGAGATGAGAGGGGAGTAGAGTGAGATGAGAGGGGAGAAATAATTCTAGATGTGAAGCTTTCGTGACTGCAAGGATTCATATTCTTAGGTTTTTTCGGTAAAGTCACGTAGGTATTAGGGGAGAAATAGGTCGGGTCCAGTCCGTGGAGGACCTTGAAGAGTGTGAGTGCGATAGTGACATTAATCCACAAGTTGATCGGAAGGCAGCGGGCGAGACGCAGTGCGCTCAGATTCATGGGGACAAGTGACAGGAAGATCTGGCCACTCTGATTCTCCCCCCTCCTTCTCCTCCTCTATCCCCCACCCCACCGAACGAGGTGCGGCGACGACGCTCGATAAGAACGCAGCCGAGTTTGAAACGTCGCCTTCGAATGACGACAAATTTCTCTCTGAAGCGAGGGCACGCGCCGCTGCTTACTCGCCTCTCTCTGCCGCTGTCCCCGTTGTGCTAGCGAGGGACCGATCGCCACGACACGCGGGTTTTAAATGTCCCCCCCCCAACGTTTGCCTACTGTAGTGTGGCAGCAACGCGTGTGCGGAGGCTTGTGGAGTTGGCAGCCCATTCATCTTCAGAGGGGACCCCGCGTTCGCTTTTCTTTCTTGGCTAGAGCCGTCCTTGAATTTTGTGACGTTTCGGCCCTCGTCGTAACAAAAAGTCAAACGTATTAAAAATATATATTCCTTTGTGCCCAATTGTGAAAAAAAGTATAACGTATAAAAAATGTTTTAAATTCCTTTGTGCACAATTGTGATGGACGCTTGTGTTGCGCCCGAAACGTCGTGATTTATTTTTATTTTATACCTACGTGACTTTACCGAAAGAACCAAAGAGTATAGTATAACGTATAAAAAAAATTATTCCTTTGCTCCCAATTTTTGTAACAAAAAGTATGACGTATATCAAAAAAATGAATTCCTTTGCTCCCAATTGTTGTCCTCTCCGATGGCAGTGCGGTGACTCCAGCGGGCCCCCTACCCGGAGGCGCATCGCTCCGGGTTTGTTGTGCGCCCACGCCCCTGCGCCACCCTCTCTCTGATGCTTGCGTTGTGTATATGGATCCTTGGCATTGATTCAAACAAAAACAAATCCTAGCACTTCAGATACTTCAATTGCATGTACGTATTGTTGACGCTCGGTATAAACTGGATGCATCATGATCATAATCGTCATCGGCCATGATTCATCTACTGCTGGATGAAGGCCGCCCCAGCCCCGCCACCTCTCACGATCCCGCGATGCAACTATCGGCCGCGCATGTGCACACGAGCTGATCTCACCGTTCCATCTCCTAGGCGGACGTCCACTCGGATGCCGTTCCATTCCCCTGGCTGCCACTGTTATTACACTTGACCATTGTTCGTCATCCCTTCTAGCCGTGACGCGTCCTGCCCGAGCCCACTTCCTTTTTTTAGCCGCACGAAAGGACGTCACGAACCTTCAAACGTTCTCTAATCCACGTGTTCCTCCTCCTGCGTCTCGGTGTAATTCGTAGCGCGCAGCAGCATGAATCAAACTCGGGTCGCCGGGTTCGTTGTGCCGCGCGCTGAACCGTCCGCATCGTCGCTCCGCCCGACAATTGCCAACACGTTAAATTTCGATTTAAAGCTTTCGTGACTGCAGGGATTCATCTTCTTGGTTCTTTCGGTAAAGTCACGTAGAATGGAAATAATAAAATAATACAAATAAGACAGAGTCTGAATTCAGACTCTGTCTTCTCGACAGACCTGTTCTCCACCTGAGGACGGCTGCTTGCGTTGTGGCCGAAACGTCTTGAGAATTTATTTTATTATGTTTTATGTTTATTATTTTATTATTTCCATTCTACGTGACTTTACCGAAAGAACCAAGAAGATGCCAATACGTTTTTAAGTTAAAGATTGTTTTGTTGAGCCAGATGAGAACCTTAGAGACCGGTGATTAGCCTCCCTTTGGCGAGAATGACCTGGGTCAGCAAAATAAAGTACGGCAATGAAGCGAAGAGAAATCGGAACGATAAAAGCTGTCGCGTGAGATCCCCACCACTTTTTTCTGCACGAACTTAAAATCGATGTTCACGTATTCCCGGTCGCACAAGTTGGCTTTCGGCAGATATTTTTTTAGACTAATTAAAGTGCACTATGCTCAAGAAACATTGAAGAGACAGGGTGACTATTGTACCAACATGTTAACAGACAAGGTTAAATTGCAAAGATATAAAATACACAATATGTCTGTGTCTGTTTACATATTAGTACGATAGTCATCCACATTAACTCTGTATGGTATATGGCCATTGGTTCATGGATCAACCAAATTACAACTCCTGTCCAGGATACCAACAAATGTTCACAGCGCATTACTCTGTATCATGGCCTTGTATATCTTTTGGCTGGGACGCCGATTGTTTTGTTTTTTTGTCTCGTGTTTTATGGATACGCCCTTTCATTTGGTTTGAATGTTATCACGTTGCAGAGTCATCAAAAGCCTTGTCAGGAGCAGCAAGAGATCTTCTTCAGTTTCAGAAGCCCAAATTTGGCGCCGGCTTGCTCACGCACCTTTTGCCGAGCCGCGCCACACCGTCGTGGCGTCTCCCTTCCTTCCTGCTCATCGCGGCATCGATCGTCCAACTTTGCGATCGCGGCTGCGATTTAAAGGGGGCCTGCGTTTTTTTTAATCGTATTCCGTGCCTGTCGGGTTTTTGGGAGCCCCTTACTTCGCCATCCACCTTTGTCGGGGGGGTTTTTATCTCGCCGGTCGAGTCCACGGTTGGCTCCAATAGGACAACCCGAGAGAGAAAGAGAGACGTCTCCTTGCTATTTGAAAATGACGGCGCCGATAAAGAGGGGTTTTCGTTGTATTGCTTGAGATTGTGGTCATGCCACACCGCCGCTGCATTTCGGCGGAGCGCGTGTTGTGGCTGTCGGAGGGGGGTTAGTCACAACACACCGTCTCCAGCTCGTGGCATTTTAAAGTCAAAAGCGACTCTTTTGAGATTCATGCCGCTGATAGCGCCACGATCAAGGGCCAATGCGAAAATGTCACATTTATAACCGCGCGGTCGTAAACGCAGTGAGTCTTTCTTGCCTTCGTGGAGTTCAACGTGCTCTTGGAAAAGGTACATGCAGCTTTTGCTCAAAATGTTTCAGTCGCGTAGTTTCACGTGCATTGGATTCAATGCCGCAATGGGATTTCTTACAGCTGATGCTGGAGCAGTGATCGGGAGCGGAAAACCATTCACGCCGCTGGCGATTCGATGAAAATGCACGATTCGATTCAAGATTCAATTTTTTGTAGGTCTGTTCTCGTCATCCTGTTTGTAATTCGGGTGGTATTGTCGTGCACTCCGATCCACGGACGGTGGCGTGGCCTGGCAGCATTACGCTAGCCGCTTGTCACAGAGGTAAAAAAAAACATAACGTCGCCGGCGACGACTTCCAGAAAACCTGCCAAAGTCATTAAATATTCCCGTCGGCTTAATCTTGATTTTTCCTCCTGCTAATCGCAGCAGATCTGAGCTTGAGATATCTGCTTGTGGCACACTCTCCAGAGAGACCCTAGCCCTGGCCACTAAACAAATTGCGGAAAAATCTAATTTAAGTAAGGAATATGTTTTTTTTTGCTCCGCAAGATTGGCAGTTCTTCAGCATGGTTTTAAGGAAGCCAGACTGCTGATGAGACGCTGTGTGTCGAAACCGGTAAAGAGTATGCTCGCCTGGAAACATTGCTGCTGATATGCACTCCCAGAAGGCAATGTGGCTGATGGGCTGCATAAGAAATACTTTGTATTTTTCCACGTGGAGTAGACATCTTGTCTCCTTAGTTATTGTGTAATTTAAGTAAAGTATTGTCATTTACCGTGCACGGTAAGCAGTGCTCGGACTGTCAGGAGATGCTCGAGTCTGTTTCCTGTCCCATCAAGCTGAATTAGTGGCAACCAACGGTGGACAAACTTGCAAATCCTTGCACGAATACGTTTTAACGCAGAACGGGCATTATCATTAACATGGATGTAAGGCTCATCGGAGTTATTTCCGTATTTCCAATCACACTTCCAGGTAGAATCTCAGAACCGTTTTTTGAAAGTCTCGTCGCAGGCACGTCGGTTGCATGCGGTGCGAAAGAAGTTCATACATACTGTACGTAACATCTCTCTTACGTTCAACGAGAGATTGAGGTGGAACTTTATTTCCGGAGACAGAATCAGAATATTTATGCCGGAGGAATCATCCAATGAGATACAGCGCTCTTTTTGACAGATGCCCAGCGTTGTCGGAAGGAGCAGAGGGCAACGCGCTTTGGAGTGTGGGCACCATCTCTTGCACTGTCCCCCATGCGACTCCGATGAGCACGTTTGCACGCGCGTACGCTGGACTTCTTTCGCACCGTACGTAGCCGACCGTGCTCATCGGAGGTGCGTGGAAGGACCGTAGCGGTGTGAAACAAGTCCAATGTACATACATACATGCTCACGGGGTTCTCAATGTGCCTTGTATTTCATCTTTACTGTGCGTGTTGTTGTCACTGGCAACATCATGGCCATGATGCATGCCCTCTTCGTGCCGAACGGGCAAACCTTCCAACGGGCAGCCGGCCTTCGCATTAGGGGTCCTTTCTGTTTAATCGATAGCGCGTGACCACTTTTAATTGCCACGCCATTGTTAATGGAGGATTTACGGAGTTTAAAGGGAATCGTGTGAATGCCAAAATTCATGCTTTTGATGCCACACTGAAACGCCCCCCCCCCCCATATTCTATTACCGTATATCGTGCGTTCCAAAACGAGCCATTGTGATTTTCGTGAACACGCAACCCCATTGGCCAAACTGCAGCGCCATAACCTCCGAATTCCTCCACGTGATAAAGTCCGTTTCGCTCAGTGATGAATACTACGAGAGCGATGGCGGTTCAATTATTTATTTTGTACTTATAGATGGGGAGGAGGGGGGGTTATTGGGCGGGTAGGGTTTTTTTTTAGATGAGCGTGCTGAGTGAATGGGAGGGTTTGTCTCTCTGCCGATGACACTGCCTGTGTTGCTGAGGAGCGTGAATACAGCAGGCGGAGGAGGTGGTGGCGGCGGCAATGAATTGGCTGGCCTGGTCCCTGCGTGGCCTCACAAAAGATGCCTCAAGACAGTCGCACGCATTCTGTCTGTGTGTGGGTGAGCGCGTGGGTGCGCAGGGAGCGGTGGTGCGGCGGTTAGCGCACTGCACTACGAAACCCGGTGACCCGAGTTCGATTCCCACTCACGGCCAACACCAGCGACGATTATTTGAACCAGTCCTGGGCCTCCCCTAGGTCGACTCTGCCTCAAATAATTGAGACAAAGGCGGTTGGGCGTGGTGCCAGCCATCCACCCCCTCGCGTGCCATCCTGGTCTTCATAGGTGCTCGTGAACAGCACTTGCCCCTACAGTCTGTTAAAGCTATACGGGGATCTTTGTCTTTCTCTGTGTGTGGTTTTGTGGAGTGGTAGTGTAGTGGTAAACGCACCGCGCTATGAACCCATAGACCTTAATTAAATTCCTGATCATTACCAATAACGTTGGGGGAATATTTGAACCAGTACTGCGCCTCCCCTAGGTCGACTCAGCCTTAAATGAGTGCCCTGCGCGCTGTTTAAAGATCAGCACTGGGGAGACAAAGGCGTCCAGGCGTGGTGCTGGCCACATCTCCCTCGTGCGCCATTATGGCCTTCGTAGGTGCTGCTCGCTAAACCCGCACTTGCCCCCGACAGTCTGCTGAGGCTACCCGGGGGATCTTTGCATTGTTGCGCTTGTCGCCATGGCAATGGCCAGGAACTAAGCACGCCCACGAGCGTTCCATTCTGACTCTCGCATTCATTTAAATAGGGGCGACCTTCGTTCACTTTGATCCTTTATCCTATTTGACCGTAACCCCCCCAACCCCAAGCCCCTTCAGCCCAGGGCCTTTAAAAATTGGATGTTTGGCCTCGCATTTGTATTCTTTGCTGCAGAAGCAGCAGCGATAAATTGCCATTGTTTAGTTTGTTGTCCTTCCTCCCCTCCCCACCAGCACCTGCACCTTCGATTAACACGCTTGGCTTCGTACGGTGCTAAAGAAGTTCAACATATACATACAGTCAGCTGTTTTCGCGGGGAAAAACGTGTGTATGTTCTGAACACAGGAACCCTGTCCGGTCAGTTTGTAGGGACATTGTGTTGTTGTGTGTCGTTGTGTACACTCCGACCACTGAAGTATGTATTGATACGTAGAGATCCTACCACGGGACTGTGAAAAGAGACTTGCCTGTTTGAGGTGTAAGGACATTTTTAAGACGATGTATTGTGTGTATGTACTCAAGTCAAGCAATGTTTCATTGTTTAGACAGGTGAGGAGTCAAGATACCCCTCATTTGCGAGGTTAACTTGAATGGGTCACCGACATGACAAAGGCCAAAAGAAATGAAATCAAGTACGGCAATGAAAACAAATAGACATCGGAACAAAAACAATTGCGTCTCGTAAAAATATATATATCTTCCGCCATTTTTCTCTGGCGCACGTGGATGCACTCCGCTGCGAGATTTCCTTGGCCTTGTTCAAATCTTGCGAATGGGACTGTATCATGAATTTCTTGGATTCTCACCTGGTTAAACAAAATAGAGTCGAACTTAAAATGTGTTTTTTTTACCGTATCCATTACACAGCAAGGGATTGCACGTTCCCACGCACTCTACCCTGAGAAATGTTGTCCCATTACACAATTCTCAGGAGGCAGGAGTTAAGCCGAAGCCAAATTTATCGTGATTTTTTTTTTCACGTGCAGTCATATGGTGACGGAGCAGAGATGGTCAACTTGCTACACTTGAGAACCTGGCTTCCTTACGGGCAGCCAAAACCCTGAATCGAACCTAGGGTCTCAGTGGTGCAAGCTTAGCCACCCGGCTACATCCACTGAATTATATTACGTTAATAACTACTGTACTTTAGGATGTATTTGCTCGTGGATATCGATCTAGGGCACAGCACACAGTACAGTGGTTTCATTACAGAATACATTTTGTTATTTAATTTATTATTATGTATTTTTGCTTCTCATAACCACCACATTTCATGTTTCACAATGATCACGTGACAAACTTGGACCGACTACAAAGTTGTTTGTTGTCAAAAAAGCCCCTCTTTGTTCGACGTGAAATACCAAGCGTGCATTATTAAAGTTATCTCCCGGTGCTTTAGCTGACATTCCCATGAAATGCACACGAGAGAGAGAGAGAGAAAAAAAAGAACGCGGGCAAATGTTCAAGCCGCTGCATTCTGACTCACGGCTCCGCGGATCAAGGAGTTAAGTAGAAAAAAAGCGCAAATTTGTGGATGTTTAACGAAACGTTACGATGCTGTGTTTTGCGCCAACTTGGGTCGCTCGCTTGACTGCTCGGCGAGCGAGCACTCCCCCCTTGCCGTCTGGAATAGACGCAAATGGAAACCTCGCTCCGGTCACACAGCTCTCATCCGCGCTTTCCTGTTATCCACGACATGTACACGTACTCACGTTGAACCTCGTTTCGCGCCACCGTACGTAGCCAACTGTGCTCGTCGGAGGTGCGTGGGGAAGGACAACAAACTAAAGACATAACGCAGTTCTTAAGCCATGAGTTTTTCAATCTAGATGATGTCGGATGGCCAGCCAAAATCCGCTGCTGTGAGGATGACCGGAGTTCGCGTGGAGGTGGTTTATGCCCCTGGACGAGATCAGCAGCAAGGTTCGACGCCCGTTAATGGCGGCCCGAAATTGCGCCTTCGTTTTCTGTGGCCATTTAGTCCAGGGGATGAGCCTCGGCCCGCAAAATGATTCCCTCTCGTAATGGCAAATTATCCGTGTGCGTGTTGAGTGCCACTGCGGGCACTGCCCCGTTATCCACCCCGGGTATTTCCAGACAAAAGGAGTCGCGTGCCCAGTTCAGGTTCTCACTCATCCGTGGATGTCAGTCCCTCCCGAAGTGATGCATTCTACTTGTTTTCCACGAGTGCTTTCTAGATGATCGCAGTCACCCAGCAGTGAGGATACATTCATCCTATTATCCGTGCTGATCACGCCTGTGATTAGCACACCTGTGAATATCACGGTTGGCTACGTCCGGTGCGACATAAGTTCTACAAACATACGTGTGACCATGCTGACGAGAGGAATTATTTTTATCCAATAAACGCGGATAGTAGGATCTGCCATATGGACAAAGATCAAAGGTATAATTTATTAAAAGATATTTGCAAGGATCTCGGCATTAGCGATCACTGCGCCACCATCATCAGCCATAATCAATCCACTGTTGGATGAATCCTCCTGGTGCCTTCACACAAACTAATTTCATCGCTCCATCTCCGAGGTGGACGCTTTCCGTACCTTGGCTGCAATCATTGGAACCTCCACGCACCGTGGAGTGAATTCGGTCGCTGGTAGTCAACCTCCGAAAGAATGGAATGAGAGAACCCCACTCCCTACACTGCCGGCAGCCATTTTCCCACCCGAGTTACCTCTTAAAAAAATCTCACGTTGCTTGAAACAAGTTCGGCGAATTTTTTTCTGACCTTTGGATGATTTGTAAAAAAAAACAACTCACCACCACAAGGTGACCCCCTCCACTCCGCCCCAAGCCCCAACTTGTATTGGAGCACGACCATCGTTCAAGCTGCCTGGCTCTTTTAAGGGACTGCTTCGTGGCGTTCTTCTACGTGCAATTTGCGGCTTTTGAAAGATTTTAGATTTTTTGTGTTTACCGAATTTGACAAACAAATGGCCCTGGGCTTAAACTTCCTTGTAAAAGCACCTCGCTTGTGAGTTGTGGAATATTCCTCGAGTTGAAGTTGATTTTTATTTGTTAGACAACTGATCCTGTTCGGCCAATTGCCTGGCTATTTTAGAACGGTAGATCCGTGGTACGTGAGCACAGCAGCAGCAGCAGCAGCAACAACAACCAAAAACAAAAACATCGACGTTGCAGAGGACAGCAGCGGGGGGGGGGGGGGCCCCCCGTAAGGAATCTTGCACATCCAGCAAATGGGAGTTCTTGATGGTGGTAAATGAGACGCACGTGAAAAAAATATATGTATCTACGATTGTAAAATGTTATCTTGGTTGCCGATTCCTGACGTAGGGCAACGATGCTAAAAACGTAACCAAGCTGATTTTATTTTATTTTTCCAGCTAAGGCTCACTCGGCTATAGCTATTTTTCAGAAGCGACCTGGCTATCACATATGATAGCTCAACGAAGTGGCTTATCATTACGTGGACATTTATAGGAGCTAAATACTCTAAGCGCATATTGATTCTAAATATGGAGGGAAAGACCGGGAGGACCTGGAGAAAAATCCGAGTGACCACGGGGAGAACATGCAAACTCCAAATATACAGCAGCAGGCATCAGGGTCGGGATCGAACCGACGACCTCCTGCATACCAAGCGAGGTAGTCAACATCTCGATGCAGGTGCAAGTTTTTTTATTACTTTTGACCGTGCACGGCCATGACGATCCGGTTTAAATCCGGACGAGCGCTCGGACAAGCCGGAGGGTTTCCTCAACGTCTCCACGCAACGAGGCCGTGTTCCACGGGAGTTGATTTTCCCGGACGCACGCCACCTTGCGCCAGGGATTTCGTTTTCCTTCCTGTGGCCCAGTTAACGGGCGGGCGGCGAGCGAGCGGCAAGGTCACGCCGCGCAAACGGGCTCGCCTCGTTTTCTTCGCCCTGCTGACGACACTTCTCATCAACGCGACATTCTCCGCACAGACCGCCCGAGCAGAAGTCTCGTGTGCTGGATCTATTTTAGGTTTCATCCTCACACCTTTGTCAAAAAAAAAGAACGGCAAGTGATAATGAACGTGTTTTTAAGTGATCATTGAGGCAGTGCTCCATCTCCATTTTACAGCCCTGAGCCAGTGATGGAAATTCCTTCATACGTCTGTCTCTCCAGACATACATCTGTCTGGAGATTATGTTTTGAGAGACAGATTTGTCTGGAGAGACAGAGTAAATGCTTATCCATCAACGTAGCTTGAACCGGTTCTGCTGCAATCTCCTACAGCATGCACGAGTCTGAGTTTGTAGCACGTGGATCGTGACAGCCTTCGCCCAGCAACTGATCCGTTATGCAAGTAGCCTCCTGCAGCTGGACTCCCCCCTTTGCCCCCCCCCCCCCCCCCAATATCTGTTAACATTGACCACTGAGGTTTGGTCGGGCAAGTGCAATAGGTTCACGAGTAATGTATTCCACGACGAGGATTAACGATGAAAGCACTCGCTAACTTTTCACGTGCGCGTGAAATATTTAACTCGTCGTGACCTGAGCACCCGAGTGTCCAAGGGACCCTAACCGTGTGCATCGGTGTGCCGGGCAGCTGCCCGAAACGTCGTCTGACGTTCCACGCGGCGCCACACGCTGGCCCGGGGCGAAGCCGGAGAGCGAAAAACGTCGGACATGCTTCCGAGGGGGCACCGCGGCACGACTCGACAGGAACACCGGAATGTGTGGGAGCGTCTTGCCGAACGTGATCGTGAGCGATGGCTTCAGCGAAACACGACGCAGTACAAACTCATCTTGGCTGGCTGCTTCTGCCGCGCACAAACGGTGCGGCCAGGTCACCGATCTGTAGATGCATGCGGATAATGGGACAAATTTGGCAACACTTGTCGGTCGGTTGCTCTTCTCCGCTAAAACGTGTGGATAATATGAAGAGTCCGTCTGGGCTTGCGATGATGTCGTCTGGAGGAAAGGGGGCAGCGTTTCAGATGACCGTGCGTACACATGTATACACTCGATCAAGACATTTGCATCTCCGTGAAGTTTAACGAAGAATGAGCGAACGGTGGACATTTTTTTTTTTGGCACGAGGGTGTTCCGTCGTCATCCGCGTCGCTCATCGTCACTTTCCCCACGGGCGATCGGATTCGCAGGTGACGTGGGGGGCGGGCGGCGGGGGGGTCTGCAGATGAGAGCGGTGTCCAGTGCGCTACAGCACCTCCGTTCGCTCGCCAAACCCGTCTGCTTTCAAAGACTCGCTCCCTCTCTATATATAATCGGGCACGCCGTGTCGCGACACTTGACTATTTCTCCGGACGTTCAGTGTGCCCCCCCTCCTCCTCTCCCCGCTTGAGCGAGTGATTCGCAGAGCATTCATTGCGGCGCTGGAACGGGACACCGCGGCAATATTGCCTTTCCGCTCTTCTCGCTCTCGGCTGGCGGCTTTGAGTCTGTGCTTTGGGGAACCACCACCACCACCACCTCCCTCCCCCTAGAGTCAGGCTAGGAGGAGAGGGCCCCAGACTCCCCCCCCCC
>CM025622.2:4892832-4927703 GCA_014621495.2 Entosphenus tridentatus | reverse complement strand
TAAGAAATGTGACGTCACATCAAAATGCGCAATTTTAAATTAATATAGACAACACGTTCTACTTAAATAGACTTTTTAATAAATGTTTTCTCCTACAACATCAACGTGCAGCGCCACATTAAATACGCACTACAATGACAATAGTTTAAAGAGATTTTAAGCATGTTTAATATTTTTTCGGGGGGGGGGGCAGAGCTTTGGGACGTCATATTTGAGGGGGGTCTGACTTTTTGTGACGCCGTGTGACGGGGGGGTCAATATCGTCCAAAATCGCATGACGTCATTTATGGACGGCCCCTTATTACTTTTGTAGCCGTTTGTACCGTGATCGACGTGGGCAGGAGATGGCGGTGCAGCCATCGATTGTGTGGAGTTGAACACCTGTGCATAAATAGCTTTGTAGCACCATCGGATTCCTCCAGTATACATCAACATTCTGATTCTCTGTTGTATATGGAGTGTCGTTGATGTGGGTACCGTTGTATAGAGACAGCACCGTGTGGTACTGAAGAGGCAGAGCCTCTCCTTGACATCGGATGGGCATACCAGGGGAGGCTGGGTAAACAGGAAGGAGCACGTGATGTGGTGTGGACTGGGGGGGGGACCAGGGTTGAGGAACACGTGAGGTGTGTCCTGAACCCTCACGAAGGATCTGGAAAAGAGGCGTGGCTAAGGGCGTGGCCTGGCCACGCCTCTAGGATAAAAGCTGAGCCCCGGGAGGGGGGGGACTGGGGTTTCGTCCTGGCTGGGAAGAATCCATCATCGGCGGTCTGTCTTCGGGTCTCCGGGCGTCTCACACGTGGACCAGGCAGCATGTTGGCTGGTCCACCTGGGTCCCATTTGTAGTTGCCCCATCCGGAACGTAAATAACCATACTCCGGTGTACATAGCGAAGCGTAGGAACGGTGGGTTACCACCTTACGTTGTTATTCCATTAACAGTTATGTGGTGTTGGTTAATAAAACGTGTTGCCTCCAAGTTTTAGTGTGCGCCCTGATTGTATCCATTACATGTGCATGGGATGTTTTTTTTTACCCTCATAAGTAGGTTATCTCCCACATGAAGTCGAACGCACGCCAAGTGAATTTGAAAAACGTCTTGACATTGTAGGAACAATCTGAAAAAGAGTCTTCAGACTCACTGAGCCCTTCCAGAATAAAATAATACATGCAAGGAAAATAACCAACGTACAAATGTGAACACGTGCCCTCCAGAGTTGCCATTGCTGTGATTCCAGCAGCATGAGTTTGATTCCTGGTCACGGATAACGAGGTAGAGAGCGATATCTGTATTTATTGTGGGCCATCTCCACCTCTGGTGTCACGGTGGCGAGATGTTAACTACCTCGCCTGGTATATAGGAGGTTATGGGTTCGATCCCGAGCCTGACGCCTGCTGTATATTTGGAGTTTCCATGGATGGTGTGGGAAGCGTTGAGGTTTTGGTCATCACTGGACATAAGGCAGATTCTTGGCATGCAATACAACGCCCTGTACTCTGCCGTGTTTCTCTAAACAGGCATACCAATGAGTAAAAGTCTACTCAGTTTCTTTCTCACCAGGAAACATGTCCACTGTAACAGACAAATTGTTTTCAATAGGTAATTGCCGAGCAGCTCCATTAACTGGGCCCCGTTTGGGATGGACACCTTTCATTGCTCATCGGGTTCTTCCAGCTTAAATATATTAAAACGAATTTATTTGGTGATACTGCGTTGGCAGTGGTGCACAAGCACAAACACACCTCAACACATTCGTCAATCACACTGTGGCCTTAAAAGGCTTTGGACCTTTCTCGTGTACGTGTGGCGCACCATGTCGCCTAATATAAATTTTTCCGTTTAAAGCCGCAGTGCTATTCATGAATGTTTTGAGTTTACTGCACGCATCATAGAAGATGACGCAGTGGTACAGTCAATTCCAAATGAAGTCACGGCTAAAAACGGTGGCGTGTCATACTACAACAAACTATTTCCCGCACCTCCGATTATCACGGTTCGCTATGTAAGGTGTTAAATAAATTCAACATGCATGCTAAACTACTGAACTATTTTTATTTAACCAGGTCAGGCACACTGAGCTAAGTATCTCATTTTTAGAAGTGACCTGGCTATCACAAATGATTGCTCAACGAAGTGGTTTGTAATGTGGAAATGTTTAGCAGCCAAATACTCTAAACGCGTGTTGATTCTAAATGTGGAGGGAAAAACCGGATGACCCAGAGAAAAATCCACGCGATCACGGAGAGAACATGGAACCTTCAAATATACAGCAGGCGTCAGGGTTGGGATCAAACTCACGACCTCCTGTATACCAGGCGAGGTAGTTAACATCTCGCCACCATGACACCAGTACCTGGTACCATGTGGGAACATCACAATGCCGGCAAACACGTAACAACGGTTACGCCTCCTAACGGCGCATTCACGCGTGGCATCATTCGCAGAACAACACTGGTCAACACACTTTTTCTGGCATAAGGTATTCCAAAGGTTCTAAAGTAATTTTGGGGTGCTGATTCCAAATCTGGTATCAGTTTTTGTCTATCACATCAGATTTTTGAGATATCAAATATTGCATTTTCAATAAAAACTGCAGAAGAAAAATATTAAATAAATGTGGATATCTACATAAAATTATATTATAAACACACTATCCTAAAGATACAGCACCCCATATTTTAACACTAAAGCAGTCACTGACTCGCAACAACTTGCAATCATAAGTGACAGAGTTAATTTCGGGTAAAATCAATGAAAATGGGGTATGCCGATAGCATAAAAATGAGATGTGATAGAGCAAATCGGAGACCAGATTTGGAATCAGCACCCTGAAATTGGTCTAAAACAGCTGCAAAAGTCCAGGCCAGAAAAAAATGTTTTTTTTTGTTGACCAGTGTAATAATAACGAAAATAACGATGAAAATCCGCGACGCTATAGACGGAGAGTCCGAGGTTGACGGTGCGTGTCGTGCACGTGTCTCCGCTCTCGAGGCTTCTTGACGATCCCCCTCCCCCCACTGCCGGATTTGCTCCAAACGGCTAAAGGAGAGAACAAAAAAATTCCAGACGGTCATTGCGTACGGGAGCATCTCCTTAATAGGTCTTGCGGTGAGTATTTTTTTTTGACCTGCCGAGAAAGTCTGCGGTTGCAACGAAATTCCTTTTTAGGCCAAAAAGCGCTTCGAGCCCCGGCGGCTGAAATTGGTGGCGGTCGAGATCGCAAGAATGCAAGGTGCGCGTTTGCGCGGCGAAGCATCGACTTAAATAGTCACGATGCGCTTTGTTCGCACACGCTGCTAAAATACGCGGCGTGCCCACCGTCGGACGGTGTTTTATCATCCGTTTAGGTGCGGGGGGGGGGGGAGATTACGGAACGGCGACGCGTACGCGGCGGCACGGATAAACCCCGGCGAGGTTCCAGCTGGCCACTTTTCGGCGCCGCGCAGAAAATGTCGGCGAACGTTCGGCTTTCAAAGCCGTCACAGGTTTCCGGCAGGCACAGCGACTTTGGACGATCGTCGCCGCGGCTCCGGGGAGACGGAACCGTTCTGACGGCCTCCGGATTCGCGAGCTCAGCTACGCTCGCGAATCATTCAAGGCGGCATCCCCATTGACATCAAATATTAACGGCTTAATACGATCATGGGGGAAAAAAAGTGTTTCTTTAATGGAGTGAGGCTGCTGGGAAATGATCACATAAGAGCTTCTTATCTTAACCAAATTCTTTGGCCTGTGATCTGTCGTCTGGCGGGTGACGATTGGCTGATTTCTTGACGCTGCCAGCTTTGGATCTCAGACACCTGTTTTCTGAAAACCCCAGACGCGGGTGCATACTTTGAAAGGAGGGAACGGGTTGTCGAGGAAACACAACGTCGTACATTCTCACACTCGCTATTGTGCAATTCAGATACTTCCAGATACATAGACCGAGCTAAACCGCAAGCGTTTTGAATGAGCCCATTTAGACAGACTGCAGGCAGCTATTGCGTGTATAGATTTGCAATGAAATGATCGAAAACATAATAATTTGTAACGTTCAGCCCTTTTGCAATCCAATTCGCAACGAAGACATTCCCCACACTGTCACCCAGGATGTCACCCAGGGGATATCATTTGATCGTACGGCACCACGCTAAATAAATCACGAGTGTTGTTGCGGAGAATGTAAGTAACAGAATAAACATGCGGGCAATATATATCCTTCGTAGAGAAGGCCTTCTCTTCCCACCGACCACACGTCCTCGCGAGAGAGCGTGGTGCCCCATTAACAGAGTCCAGTTCACTTGAACCAATTCTGGTGAAACTGGCAGATGTTACAGGCAAAGTGATTTATTGCTCAAATGATCATTGAGGTGGTGCTCGTAGAGTCCGAAGCCAGTCGTGTACATTCCACATTCCTATGGTTGGGGGTAATTTCCCCCACGAAGTGGTATGATGAGCGGAGTCAAGTCTTCAGCCAGAATTTAAACTCCCAAACTCCCTCTTGTGAGCCGCTCGCTCTAGCGCTGAGTCAACCTGGCCAGTTGATATGCACAGTATATAAAAAACAAATTTCGAAGCTTTTTTACAATCTAGCGAGCGTGCCTGCCTTGCCACGGCACGTAAAGACAAACGCTTGTAAAAGGAGATGTTTGCAGCGGAAAGCAAACTTCGTCCCAATCGGGGATTTATTTATCCGAGTCTCAGACACTGGCTCCGTGTGCAATAGGGGAAGCCGCGTAATTGGCATGGATCTCATTTCAAGGTTCACGGCTTTGAAACTCTATCCCGTCCGCCACGCTCACAGGGGCAGCCACAGCGTCGCGGTGGAGCGGACCCCTCCTGAGGCCGCCACCCTTCCGGAACAAACGCAGCACCCGGGTATCCCGTCGATGTGCGGGTTCACCCACCCACCCCCCCCAAAAAAGAGAAAAAAAAAACCTCGAAATTTTTTTTTACCTTCAGACGGCACCATTTTCCAAGCACGAAGCCATTGTTTTCTGACACCGTGCTCAACAAAATGCGGATTTACCCACGAAGTTTTACGTCGATTAGCGTAATCCGCAAGCTCCCACGGCCGATGTTGTGATGCATAGTAAGTGACAGCTCGGCTTCATTGGGTTCTGCCGCGTGATGGAGGGTTATAGTTAAACATGTAGATTATGCCAACTGTGTTAAATTTGTTGTCCTTCCCCGCGCCTCCAATTAGCACGGCTGGCTATGTACGGTGCGATAGAAGTTCAACGAGCATACGTACGTGAGTGAAGCCAAAAAAGAAACTAATTATGAATCAGTTTGAGTTATGTCAATGATTTTCCTCGATAACATACGACTGCCACTTGTCGGCCGTCTGTAACGATTGTCTCTACTACTCTGTGAGCGTATTCGTTCATATGCTCCTCTTCATCATCATCATCATGTTCTATCCACTGCTGAATAAGAGCCTTGCACCACAACCATCCATCCTGGTCCTCTGTAGCCACAATCCATCTCCCTCATGCACACGAACCCCATTGCTAGATCTTGTATATATAGATGCGTACACTCGTGTACAAAGTCTTGAGACTCAGTGAGGAACTGGATAGAATTAGCCAAGATATCTCTTCAAGTCGTGCCAAGCAGAAGACTAATTGTGTATCTGCTGACTTTAAGCTAGAATAGTTATTTTTTGCAAAGGAGCAAACACCGTTGACGGCTACTCAATACATGGTTGGTAACACTTTGAAACTTTAGAAGAAGAAAAAAAGATGTGTATATAAGATGTTGCACAGTATGTATAAATATTTAAATTAATTGCCGCACATTGCGTTTCTGCCAGGGCTGTGTCAGTGTTTACTGCTTGAAACGTTCCATGTGCTCTGCAACATTGTGAAGCCGTCCATGTGGATTCGGGGGTTAAAAATGCAAGTTGCCTTGGTTGCCAGGATAACACTAACATAATGGACTGCTTGTCCATTCATTCGGTACCAAATCCCCAACTCAAGTATGCAGATGAAACATGCCCCACGGTCTATGTGCAGCCTCTTGCCACGCATGGTCCCAAGTGGACGTCCGCTTGTGACGAACCCTGCGTGGTAGTTGTTTGAATCGCGTTTGAGAAACGTGTGTTTAGATTATTTAGATTATTTGACTGCTTAAGAAAAAAATCCCACGTCGTAAGCTTCTGGAAAGGAAGAAGCTACGAGCTCAGTGGGCTTTGCCAGGTATAATAAACATATACATTTTGTATGTTGTTTACCTTTCGTATACTTTGCACTCTTATCGCGTTTTCGTATTGCCTGTTGTTGTAACTTTCTGACCCGCCCCTACCTGCCATCTGTGAAAAAGAGCTTTATGGTTCATCGGATTTCTCAAGTATCACTCAAGATTATGATTTTGACTCTGATTCCCGCACCGAGTCACAGGTTCTATCCTGTGACCCGGGACGGTAAAACCTGCCAGGGTCACAGGACGAGGCTTCGAGGTGGCCCTCGTCAGCTGGAAAGGGAAGCCGTGTGGTGCGAGCCGACGAGGCTTGCTCGGTCAGTCGCCGGATATCCCAGATGAGCAGGTGGCGCATGGACCGTCTCAGAATGCCGGTGGAACACTCACCGCAGAGTGGGGCAAGTAATGAATGCGGTTCAGAGGGCTCCGTACAGCTGTCGAGGGAGGCACGTCGGAAAACCGCCTCGACTGCGCTCCACCCCATGAACACGACGGCTACGTAACCTGCATAAATACTTCTCATAAGCTGTACTCCCTCTGCCGGTAACTGGCGATCATTGCCCAATGTGAAGAAGGCCTCCCAGAGTGATGAACCTTCAGTTCACCTGTCACGTGTGTCCGCGTGGAATCGCTTTGCCGCTGGCTGTGGGTAGAACTTAAGGCAGCAGTCTCAGCGGTTTGGTCCAGTTGAACTGTGTCGTGCAGTGGTGGCCGTAGTAGTAGTTGAGCACACTGCACTGTGATTCTGGCACCCGAGGTTCGTTTCCAGCCACGTCTAACATCGGTGTCAATCTTCTTGGTTCTTTCGATAAAGTCACGTAGAAGGGAAATAATAAAATATTAAAAATAGAACATAATACAATAATTCTGAGAATTATTTTATTATGTTTTATTATGTTTTATTTTATTATTTCCCTTCTACGTGACTTTACCGAAAGAACCAAGAATATTAATTCCTGCAGTCATGAAAGCTTTAAATCGAAATCGGTGTCAATGTAATATTTGTGACCACCTCTTCAACAACCCGTCCCACTGACCAGCCTGGTCAAGAATTATCATACCATTTGACATGATTGACAGGCCAGCAGTAGATTGACAAAGGCATGTCGATTATTGAACTGGGGCAGCATGAAATCATAATAATAAATATACAATTTACAACAAGCGGAGCGAAACCGATCTCAGTGTGAAATAGCGTCGCACACTTCCAGGGAGACTCGAGCTGAAGAGAGGCGCCTTGAGATGGTTTTTGAATGAAGAAAATTATTTATCGTTGCAATTTCCACCTTGACTGCAGATGATGAGCCACTTCGCTGGAACTTGGAGTCTGGTTTTAGTTGGCGTTTCCACATTGATGATGATGATGATGAGTATATATTTGCCTTGCTGCATTGGCACAGGAAATATTGTCCCTGGCCAATATTTGCCAATTTTAGTTTGCCTCGTATAAACCACACTTGGCATGCATCGTTAATCGAGTTCAGATTATGCAGCTCTCTCTACGTTGTTTTATATGACCTGTAAGGCGTTTGCGCATGATGGGGCAGCAGAGTCCGGTTGCCAAGACGAGCATTGGACTGGTCTTCACGCATGCCGTTACCAAGGGGAAGAGAAGATCTAGGTGTAAGAGCAGTTCTCTGTGTGTATCCGAGTCCGTGGGTGAGTTTGCGAGTCTATGGCTCTCCGTGCTTGTCTACGGCTCTCTGCGAAGTCTGTGGACCGTGCGAGTCTTAGAAGCAGACGGTGGGAGTCTGTCAGGGCAGGTGTTGGAGGTCGCTGCGTGCGTTTACCGTGCAGCAGCTGCGCGGTAGCCGCATGGTGAAAGATGTTGGCAGTGATGTGCGGTGGCATCAACGGCTGTGCCCACGATGGCAACGCGATCTTGATAGGCATTCAGCGGCACGACACGCCACACCCCTGGGCCAGATAATGGCCAGTGGATGCGACCTGGCGATGGAACGGCAGCCAAGAGAGTGAACGCGCACACGAGGACGATCGCCGATGGAGATGGAGCGAAGAGATCGGCTCGTGTGCCAGGTGTGGACTCGTTGTGGCATCGCAGGACCATGAGGAGGGATCGCGGCAAGGCGCGCCTGAATCGAGCAGTTGGATAGAGAGTCGCTGGTGATGAATTAAACGTTGCTGAGAAACCGACAATATTTAACTTTCGGAAAAACTGCCATCAATGACCATGAACCATACTCTTTGGTTCTTTCGGTAAAGTCACCTGATGACGGAGACTTGTGTTGCCTCCGAAACGTCGTGATTTACTATTTTATTTTATTTCCATTATTACTTTTATTAACTTTTAATTTAATTTTTTACCTACGTGACTTTACCGAAAAAACCTAAGAGTATGAATCCTTGCAGTCACGGAAGCTTCAAATCGAGGACCATGCACCATCCGAGGAAGGAAAATTAATTACGGAATGGAATGTGACGTTTGATGAGTCTTTCTTGAGTCATTTCATAATGTTCTCCAAACAAACTAAACTGCTTCCTAAAACGCGCTAATTAATATACACCCACTCGATCCACTGAGAGACCACTCCAAAAGTGCCTTTGGGTTGCTGGGGAAAGAGTAGAGAGAGGGAGGCTTGAACTTTTTTGCGAAATAAATATTCAATTCAGGAATACATCATTATGTGATTTTTTCCTTTTTGGAGCTGAAAATCTTGGCCAAGTTACGGAATGTGCGCGGGCGTACTCTTTGCGTGGGTGATTGTTTGATTGTCGCCAGAGTACTCGTCCAAGAAGGATCCTTAACAGGGTGAACAGAGTGTGCTGGTAGCAGGCAGCTGTAGGGTAGTCATGGCTGGGAATCCTTTACATAACTCTGTTACATTAACAGCACGCATGAGCAAACTACGTAGGCGCATGTACGCTCGGAGCCTTGCGCGTCTCATGTGTCCTGGCCAATTCTGCCCTGTTTTGTCTACTGCCGAATGCACGTGAACTGCAGTAACCTCTGTTGCTGGCAAGTATGCGGAACGTACGGTCTATATATTTAGTAATTTTCACGATAAACTGCTTAATAATTTGCCTAATTCTCCAGTTTGTTAAAAAAAATGTTAATTGTAATTATGTAATAATGAAACTTTTTTTTCTTCCAGTCTTTAGTTAATTCATTGATGAATGAACAATGCCTGTCCCATGCCCCTTCAGTCATGAAGGCTGTTTTGGTGATAGTCCAGTGGGGGTCTATGAAGGGTGGTGGCCAGGATCGGATATCGCTTGCCACTTGATGTGAGCCGCGTTTGTGTGTTAGTTTGTTGTCCATCCCCCGCACCTCCGATTTAGCACGGCTGGCGACATACGGTGCAAAAGAAGTCCAACGTGCATACATGCAGCCGTGGTTGGAAATTATAGCAATGATCACTCTGACACCTTCTGGCACACTAATCCCCGATTGTCGGGCCAGGTACCAAGTTACCTCGTGCCTACAGGGGGACATTTACCACTGGGGGGGGGGTGCGCACATTAAACATGTGTTGACATGAGATGAGACTCAAGTCGCTTGCCGAGTGGAAAGCGCTCGGGCAGCGGCTCTATGAAAAAAAAAGAAATTATTGTCGGAATGATTTTGAACTCGCGTTAATTTTATACGTAGGCTTTCACCGCCAATATTATGATTCACAATTGGCCCCACAATCAAATTGTTTCACGACCAATTATTCTTCAGCACACCGGTGGAGGCTGCTGCTGAAGCGGTGATAAATTTGGTATGTTCAATTCACGGGACAGCTTTATGAATTGGTTTTGTTGGGTGGAGGGAGAGTTTATGACACACATTTTCACACAAAGACCTCAACCCTAAAGAAACCGACTGTGAATCATAAACTCATGTTGCTCAGTTCGCAGCCAGGTGCGTGAGCTACAGTGCCACCATGCTGGCCACCCATGATCAAATATCCCGTTACGAGGGCATTTATTTAAGCAGATTATTTTGCGCAATGAAAAATCATGCAGGTTACGGTAGTTTTTTTCAAGCGCCGATTTTTTGTTCCCCCTTTCAAAATTAAAATCTGCGTAACAAAAAAAAACCTCCGTGCCAAAGAGCGGTAACCCATTCTTTGTAAAACCGCTCCTCCGATCTTTACTGCCCCAGTGCCTGACAGAGCCACTTCCGTCTGTTTTCTGTGCACGAGCAGAGTGCCTGAAGGCGTTTAGCGAGAGAGTCGTGTTGGTCGGCGATAATAGGCTTGTGAATGCTGGAATGCAACTTTTTCTCGTGGAAAGAAAGCCCTTCGTGATTTGCAAAGACTTTGTTTTGTATCTTCCTTCGGTGCCCAAGGTCTCACGATTAACATTTTGTTTTGCAGTTTTGAGGTTTACTGTTTCACGGACTGTGGACGCTCATTACTTGCAGAGCACTGGACACGCCAAGGATTTTTTAACCCAGCTGGGAAATTAACAAATTAAGCTTCGCTTGTTTCCTTCAAACTATGTGTAAAGTCTTAGTTTTGGGAACGGAATGGAGATATATTGCTCTCATTAAGAGTTGCAGTTGCCCAGCGAAATGCACGATTGATGCTTGTTCAATTAAAACAAATGTGCCCTTGTTCAGCCAACAATACAGCAACAGCAAAATTGGTGGTAAAGTAATATATTATAGCCAGGTGCTTGTGGTGCACACGATTCATCCAGCAGTGTGGAGGTAAGGGTCGGTGGATCACACACATTTTGTGTGAAGTGCCATACCCTGGCTTGCCAGGAAAAGGCAATGAGGCAAATGTGGACTCCACTTTCTTCCATCTGTACGGGATAGAGCGTTGCCCCTTTGCACGCGTGGCTGTCCTCCGGGTGCTCCGGTTTTCTCCCGCGATGTATAAACTCCCATGAATTGGCTGAAAACATCTTCTAGTGACCTGCTGAGCGTGGGCAACAATTGTTGGTAGCGCCGGTCCGTCTGTGGTTTCTCCTCGTGTCTCCGGGTTGATCTTTTTCTTTCTTAGAGGGTCAGTGAATCCTGTGCGGTGGCGGGGCATCACAAAGTTAAATTATTGTTGTTATGAATGCAATATGCACATCATCGTAATCCTATATTGGTAAAGCAGGCTACTTGTACACATACCATCGCACGAGATTACATTTTTAAACACACTTATTGACCATTTTCAAATGTATTATCCTACATAGAATGCGGCAGCGTCAGTACAATTGTGGCTCATTCATACTAGGGTATTAAACCCTATGCACAAATTGTGAAAAGTTTAAAACTATACTACATTTTGGAGTTGTATTGCATCGAAAAGCAGCTAAATGCCAAGATGCAGCACAGAAACAGTGGGCATATATAGATCTTTATGGGAGGAGAGAGGCAAGTCAGTCATGAGCAGAGAAAATAAGGAAGGTCTCGAGCCTGTACAGAGTTATGGAGTGGCCAGCACGGATCGCTAGGGGAGAAGGGAGTTCCAGACAATGGGGGCAGCAGAGGATAATGAGCGACAGCCCACGTGAGCGGTTGGCCGGGGCCTTCGACAGAAAGCCTTGGTTGCTGAAACACAATGAGGGGCATGGAGGGGAGTAGAGTGAGATGGGAGGGGAGAGGATCTTGAAGATTGTGAGCACAATCTTGCAATTGATCCGGCGTCGTATTGGGAGCCAGTGGAGGGATCGGAGGATTGGGACAATGTGTTCTCATTTACAGTCACGGGTGAACGACTTTCAGCACAATCGTTGTCCTGTTTGCTTGCCGAAATAAGGAAAAAGCGCACTCACAAGTTGGTGCACTTCCACGTAACTCACGAGTTCCACAAGTAGCAGGGCAGTGTCTGGAAAAAAAGATCTGTTCATGGTTCTCCCCCCTGGCCAGCACTGCTTCCCTCCCACCACTGTCCGCCTCCTCTGCACCTGGCGAGAGCTTCTCATTTGTTCCGACACGCTGGCCAGCGCGTTTGTTTTGACCTCCGCCGCTCGCGTAGGTTGCTGGCGTAGTTTGCCGAATGTTCCGATTTAATGGGGCGTCCTTCATGTTTAGGAGAGTATGCCCCCCGTGGCCAGATTTTAGTTTTGGAAGCGCTCCACGCTGGAATGAAATGGAGCTGCGAAGCTCACCGCGAACAAAGTCCCAATTTGTCCAAGGTCAAGAGGTCGTTCTGGATAATGCCATGGATTCCACCACATGTTTGCCATCACTTCCTTCCTTCCGCGAGATCCCACAAAGTCGCCTCTCAACCGCAAGGGCTCTGCTTTCACAGCCTCATCGCCACTGCCGCCGCCACCACCGTCGTCATCACAATATCGCAATTATATGGGCCTCATTCATCGAAACACTATTCATTGTGAAATGTTCCACGTACAAAATAATGGGCCCTGACTTGCTCACAAGCCAAGTGGATTAAATTGGGTTAACAGTTAGCGAATATAATGTTACACATGACTCAAGGGTGTAGGATTTTAGCCGCAAGGTGTGCCTGAATACCGCGGTATTTAAGGGGCTGTCTGGTGAATATATTTATTTGGTGCAATTGAACAAAAGCTGTCTGAAGCCCCGAAGCAGTAACGGTGCGACAGACTGCGACACTTAAACCATGTCTGGATGCGGGAGTGAAGCCACAAAGTGTAATTTAGGGTACGGATAAAATACATGAATGTAATATTCGAAATGTCTGCATTTATATTGGGCCCATAACTGAACGAAATGTCTCTGAGCGATGTTTTTTTTGGTTTGCATAGTTGGGGGGGGGGGCAGTGGCAGCTGTCCCAGTTTGGCGCAAGGTGAGCCGGAGCCGAGCTGAAAGTAGACAAAAGCAGCAACCGTGGCACAAACTCCAAAATTCTCGAAAGTACCACTCAACAGCATTTAGATATCACACCCCAGAGGGAGTCCTCTTGTCGTGGAGATGGAGCAGTGAGATTGGCTCATACACTGGTTAGGGTTGCTCATTTTAGTTTTTTTTTTAGCGTTGCCATTAATGTAATGCAAAACGAAGATGCACTTATTTCATTGGCTATATCAGTTTGTCGCGCATAGCGAAAAGTTGGGAAAATGTAACTTTAAGTCCAGCGCTGCAAGCGTGTGCGTGTGCCTGTTGACTCAGCCGCAGATGAGTGCCCGGTGCGCCGTGCGAACATCGAAACGTGGGAGACAAAGGCAGCCGGGCGTGGTGTTGGCCACCCACCCCCTCGTGTGCCGCGTCAGCCTTCTCAGGTGCTCGCTAACAGCACTTGCCCGATCAGTCTGTTCAAGGCTATATGGGGGGGGGGGGGGGGGGTTGTTTTTGCTGGAACTGACCACGCAGTGACTTATGAGCCCTACCACTGGAGCTTCGCGTGCGTGGTACGGTTTGAGTGTTCGCGCGGGCCAATGGGCGCGTCCGTTACAAATATTAAACTGTCTCTTGATTTACGTGATTGTAGAAGGAGCAGTGCCCGAAACAACATCTATATTTCTTAATTTAAGGCAGGGTTGTCAATTCTGCTTGTACATCGATGCCAATGCAGTAGCTTGACCAAACAATTGGTTTCATATTAAGCTACATTAAATTATGAATTCCGTGGATTTTTAAAATCCATGATCTTGACAAAATAGCCACAAAATACCATAAAAACTATAAATGCCCTTCCATTTAATATGAACTGTATATTGTTAAACATTTGAAAGTTTTTTTGCTAAACAATGTCATTACATATCTTCAGTTAATCCTCGGAAAATTGTGGCATTTTCCCCAGATCAGCAGTAACTTGGAAACAGCAAAGAACCCTGAACCACAAAAGGCCCTAACTCCCCCGCTTTGCCTGACTCCTCTGCCCCCACCCCTTGCTTTCCTCTAGGTTATCACTTCTGTTTCCCGCTTAGGTCTCTCGGGGCGCCAAAACGTTTCTAACTACTTTCCACACAATAGCACTTTTGGCAGATATGTTTTCCAATTTGTGTCACTGTTGGCCAAGAGACGTTATGTTTCACTACTTTTTTTTGGGAAATTCACGACGACACGTCCAAACAAACTTTTGCTCGCTTATCACGGCCTGAGTTTTAACAGGAAAAGGTTACGTGGAGTTTAGAGTTTGCGCGAGGCAAACAGACGACTGTGAAACAGGCGACTGATCTATCCGCTGCTGGATGAAGGCTGCCCCAAGCCTACACCGTCACTCACGATCCTGAATACGAACGCTCAATTGGGGCCCTGCATCTTCTTGGTTCTTTCGGTAAAGTCACGTAGAATGGAAATAATACAATTATAAAAATAAAACATAATAAAATAATTCTCACAACGTTTCGGCCACAACGCAAGCAGCCGTCCTCAGGTGAAGAACATGTCTATCGAGAAGAAGGGCCATTGTACAAAACGTCACCTAATATTTTTTTCCCTGTTAAGGCCACGCCCAGTGTTATTGAGGAACGTGTCGAGTGTTTAGTAATTGTTTAATAATCGCTTTAATCGTGGGAGTGTGACATGCGGGATGAGAGTGGGCATCGTTATTAATCACCCTTGGCATGCACGAGGTTTTGGTGGAGAGCCCAAACCACCGGACATTGTGGCAAAGGTGCAGCACTGTGCGGTTGAACAGCTGTTTTGCATGACAGCGTCCCCGCAGACAGCGGATGCGGTGGCCAACACCTCGCTGCGCGACTGTTCCCCGCACGCGCATCAATCGTTTGTCCGACTCGTGCGGTCGAGTGAGAGTCGGCGGCCAGCCACTCGCGCGACGGCACCCAGGCTGCGTTACCGCTCGGAGTGAGTGGCTCGCAATCGGAAGGTCGCGAGTTCAAATCCTGCCTGGGCCGCCGGCGCGGTTCGTTCCGCTCATCGTCCCTGCAGATTCGATTTAAGCGACCGCCACTCCGTGGTGGAAGTCGACAGTGGTTTATGTACAGACTAGCCCCTGCCTTAGGAATGTGGACTGCTATTTTGTCCAGATGTATTGCAATTGTGCCGTCAGTGTCTTGTGAGGAGACGACAAAGTGTCCACTCGGACATCCCCTCGTGCTGGAGAGCGGCCCCGCAAGAGGCGACATCACAGAGCTGCTTCTGAGCTCCTCTCAAGTGACCTCTGTGATCTGCGAACAAAGAGGCGCTGCACTTATCTTTGCAAAAGTATCGATGAAACCGATATATATGTCATTTAATGTCAAGAACTGGAGTTTCACCAAATTGAATGAAAAAACTAAATTGATGTCATTATTTTTTCATTGCCGACCGACCTTAGGCTTTCAACTCCGCTACACTTGAGAACCTGTTTTTAATGGGTGCCCTGGAGGCGAGATGTTAACTACCTCACCTTGTATACAGGAGGTCATGGATTCAATCCCGACCCTGACTCCCGTGTTTTTGGAGTTTTCATGTTCTCCCCGTGGTCGCATGTATTTTTCTCCGGGTCCTCCGGTTTTTCCCTGCACATTTAGATACATGCATTGAGAGTATATGGCTGCTATAAATTAATAAAATGATAAGCCACTTCGTTGAACTATCATTTGTGGCCAGGTCGCTTCTACTAAAATCAAATAAAAATCCTAGTTTTAATCATAGGCAGTTGAAAAACACAAGATTCGATCCCAGGATTTCGACAGTGTCAGTTCAGTGGCCTAATCCCAGAGCCCCCACCCCCCGGCCACACCTCTGGTGCAGTGAGCTCAAGCAAAGAGAATTTAGAGATTCTCCTCTAAGGGGCGAGCCTTACCTGCCCTGCCTTCGTGTCGGGTCCCCGTGCATTCTCGCCAACATGTATGCACAGGTACGATGTCCAGCGATTTGCCTGTGTCAACTCAACTGCCCAGACCGCATGTTCGTGCTTGCGACGGTGAATGAGATGCGTTAAACCCCGACGAATACCTCCGCTCAGATTGTTTTTTGGCCCGCGGTGTGTGAAGGATGAATGCTGTATGACAGATTTGCAAGCGCCGGCATTTCCCCCTCCGTACATCGCACCTGCCGATTTAATTCAGTTAGGATCGCGCCCCGGCGTTTTGTTTTTGTTTTAAAGCTTTAGTTTCTTTTACGCTTCCTTTATTTCAAAGTAGCACCCGTCGCGGAATTCTGAAAAGCGTGGCCGCCTGGGTTTCTCAGGCGGATCCCCTGGGACCTGACTTTTAGCTCACGGCCTCTGTGGGCCGTCATGCCAGACACGGCTTCGTGGCGAAACTTCCCGAGGGACAGAGCTCGTCGCAGTTTAAAAAAGGGTGCAATGAATCGACAGCATCACCTGTCGCGCTTAGAAGGAGGCTCAGCTCGCAACTTAGCCGCCCCCCCACCCCTCCACCCCCCCGTTGCTTTTTGAATGTGGACGCATTAGCCAGTGTGAGCGAGTAACCGTCATGCGGAGGTGTTGGCCCGTTGAAATGACACAAGCGGTTGGTTCTGGTGAGGGCCTCACACGAGTACGATTAGGGCACCCCCTATCGGTGAGGTCCAATGTCGCGACACGAGGATTTTCCGTGGCTGGGGTCGGTGGTGTTGGGCCGAACATCTTTCAAATGAAATGTCAGCCGTGCCGACAGGTACGGATTTTCGAGAGAGAAAAAATAAAATATATATAAATATAGCCATGTTTGTGACAGTTGGAATGCGTGCTAAAAGGCGTTGTAACTAGGCAGAATGGTTCAGAATATTATATTTCAGTCCATTATAATACAAACAAAAACTTAAACAGATGCATTCAATGGTTGATGAGCGCAGTGGAGGGAGGAAACACGGTCAGGGTGAATGCAGCGGTGTGCTCAGCGTTGCAAGAGATTTTGATAAGAATCATAACAGCAGTTGTTTGTATTATTTTTTCTTCAAATCTTGCTCCAAAAGTTTTGACATTGTTGCCAAGTTGATGGCGCTGTGTTCGCACGCTGTGGTAGACACACCAGTGCGAGGGTTCCCATTACTAAACTAAAAAACGAAACAGTTTTTTTTGTTATTTGACAGGTAGTGCCCACTGAGCTGTATAGCTATTTTTCAAAAAGGTACCTGGCCACAAATGTTAAGCTCAACAAAGTGGCTTATCATGTGGAAATGTACAGTGGCCAAATACTCTCAACGAGTGTTTATAAATGTGGAGCAAAAAGGAGAGAGACACATGCAAACTCCAAGTATGCAGGCATCAGGGTTCGGATTGAGCCCACGATTTCTTGTATGCCAGGCGAGGTAGTTAACATCTTGCCACAGTGGCAGCGTCCACAGGTCTTATTATTATAGACAGCACAGTACTTTAGTCTCTGCAAAGGCGAAACAGCAATGGTAGTCTATGACAGACACACGGCAGGGCCTTTTCTAAAGTATATATAATTAAAAATAAGACGTGGACTATGGCATTGACTGCAAAAAAAAAGAAAGATTTTTACAAAAAAACGAATATTTATTTTCCCCAGAAGGTTTAATAGATCTCCCCGGGTCGCAGTTACCTGGACAAAAGGATGATATTGGGGAAACCAGGTGGCAACCACTCTCACCAGTGATTTATGTGGTGTTGCTTGTTCTTTGGGGTGTACGATGGATTCGAAAATTCATGCAGAGAATTTCCATACAGGGTTCCATTGACGAACAGAATCCATAAAACAAAAACATCTTCTCCCCAATTAAGTTAACGTGACACCAGAGGTAGGAATTCTGTCTCATTGATCGTCTACGATATCCTATGTGGAGATGTCTACAATCTTGAAAAGAGAAATTCACGTGTCCTAAAATTTCTAACCTCCACCGATAACCCTAACCCTGGTAGATCTTGAGCAGATCATTACGAGAAGAATATTGGCGATTCCACATTCTCATGGCAGCAGTCAATCTCTCCGTAGGACTTACCGAGAAGTGGCACTCGTTTACAGAGTTCTCGCTGGTAATTGAATGCCTACCATCCTTGCCCCTTTGGCTGTCTTCTCCTCTCTCCCTTTCACGGACAGCAAGAGGGCTTACTATGTCTGCCACGAGGGACAGGCAACTCACCGACTAAAATATTTCTGTCTGCTCGCAAAAATATATATTTTTTCTTATTTTTAAACTGCGAAAACTTCAGCCAGGTGCATAGTTTGAAAGGATCATTAATCATTGTGTTTGCATTCGAGGGACAAGGTCATGCCCACTTTGGTCTTTGAGTTTGTTGATACGTTGGAAATGATGGGGGAAGGAAGATGTCACTGGAAGAAAAACAAGCGAACGTCTCTGTCCTTGACTCGTCTGCGTCTTTATGAACATGCTTGACAGATTCCAGCAGTCCTAAGAAATATTGCAACAAATACATCTATAAACAAATACATTTAATTTTTTTTGCCAGGTAAGGCCAACTGGGCTATATGGCTCTATTCACAAGCGATCTGGCCACAAATGATAGCCTAATGAAGTGGCTTATCAATTGGAAATGTACAGTGGGCAAAAACTATAAACGGGTGTTTCTGAATGTGGAGGGAAAAACCAAAGGACCTGAAGAAAAAATCCATGCTATCACGGGGAAAGAGACACACAAACTCCAAATATACAGCAGGCGTCTTTCAGGACTGGGATTGAACCCACGACCTCCTGTATACCAGGCGAGGTAGTTAACATCTCGCCACTGTGATCATGAGATACGCAAACTCCAAATATACAGCAGGCGTTGTCAGGATCGAGATCGAACCCACGACCTCCTGTGTACCAGGCGAGGTAGTTGACATCTGCGCTCAGTGGTGAAATCTGTCCGTGACTGTTTCTGGATTCATGAAATGTTCCGTAAAGGCAAAATTAGCTCTCTTTTTTTTCACATTTTCTTTGAATGCCATACCTTGTACATGTGAACAGTGCATATTTACTGGACTTGTACGACTATTTTTTGTCAATCGACTGCTGGATAAGGGCCTCACCGCAGCGTGCAAGTGGTGGGGGGTGATTTGACAATACTTCATCGTGCTCGAACGGGGTGGTGCAGACGAACAGCATTGAAGTACAGTAAAAAAATTGTACAATGTACACTTGAAGAATTATGATTCTTTGTGCACTTCAATTGATTAAGTGCTCTGCTCTGTAAGATCAGTTATCAGCTTCCTGATAAAAGATTAGTGCTAACCCTCGATTAAGTTACGTTTTAAGTATCATTATTTTGATTAAGTTAACAAATTGTAGTAAAAAAAGATGGTAACTTTACCTTAGTAACATGTTGTCATAGAAGCGATGACCAAACCAGGATGGGTTTTCACGTGTTTTTTTTAGGCGAAAAAGGTCAAAGGTCTATCAGGCCAATATATAAACTTTATTTTACATATGATCGTATATTGGAAGTTAAATAGTCTCAGAGGGGAAAGTAGACAGATGTAGATTTTTATCTCATTGCATATTTTTATTGGTTGCTAATCCTCTACAGTTGCTAAGTGGTGTGAGCTATAAGTCCACCGATAACATTTCCTGAAGCATCCGGCAAAAGTTTGAAATACCTCCAAGTGAGATGCTGAGTATTGGTAAATGATCATGATTGTTATTTACCGTATTCTCTGGATTATCAGACTCTTCGGGAATTACGACAAACCTTTTCTTGTGGCGATTGTCAAAATAGTTACACATACATGTCAACCCCTTATCAGTGCCTACCTTATTACAGGCCAATTCAGACCTTATTGGTCACCCCATGCCTTTATAAATCTCAACGTTCATCCTACAAAGTTCCATTACAAGGGAGAAACACAAATAGACAAAAAATTGCCCGAATTGAAACGGCTGTACGCCGTATGGACCTGAAAATGCAATTCCCCTGTACAAGAATATGGGTAAACCTTATGGGTTGACAGGTATGGTTACATAACACCAGCCGCCATTCCCCATTAAGGGTTTTTCCCACCACATTTAAAATCAACGTGCGTTTATAGAAATTTCCACTCGATAAGCCACTTCGTTGAGCTATTATTTGTGGCCAGGTCGCTTCTGAAAAAGAGCTGGACAGCTCAGTGGGCCTTACCTAGTAATATAAAAAAATTAGTTTAAGTGGCGGTGATGTCACTACGGTGCTTGTGCCAGGCTAGGTGCACTTTGAATCCATCATGTAAAGTGTCGAAGGCTCGCAGGCAGGAGGTCACGGGACAGACTTAGGTGCCATGGGTTGACTGACTGAGATGACTAGCAGATGCACCACCTATGCTCTTTACTGTGCCAACTTGCTGCATTTTGGCCACACACCCACACCAACTGTTTCTTTAAAGTACGGGGGGAATAAACGAGCATCATAATCCAAAGAAATACGGTGTTATGTGTGCACGGCATTTAATCCTTCGAATTTAGCTATCATATTGAATGCGCAAATGTGTGCGTGATAGTGCTGTGAATCGAGAAATTCAAGGCTGACATTGCACACGATGTGATAAAGCACCAGCGGTCAACGTTTATTTTCTTCCCATCTCATTAATTAGTTTGTTTTGAGACTGACAAATTGGTGTGATGCAATATTTGCATTTAATGTACATATTATATATAAAAAATGGTGATTGTTGACGGAGCCAGAAAGCATGGAACGATAGGAGATACTTTGAGTTGTCTGCTGTAAGGGGGACGCATCGTTCTCATGGTTGACCCTGGAGCTGCTGAGGGGGGTTTTGGTTTTTCACGTCAGATGTTTCCCACGCGTTGCTTTGGCGGGATGATTCCCTATGCCGTACTTTATCCTTGCATTGGTGAAATATTTTCCATTTGCCTTCGAGAGCCTTCTTTGGGGTTGTTGTTTTTCTTCCAAGTCTCTGGAAATATGTCACGATGAATGTGAATTAGAGTTTCACTCGGTTGAAAAGGTTCAACGGTTTAAAAAAAAAATTTGTTGAGCGAAAAACAACATTTGTGAGAAGATTCTTTTTTTCTTTATTTGCCCCATTCATTCGTGTGAGGTACGGTGAAGGTAACCTTGATTTTAATCGTACCATTTGAAACACACCAACCACTCAATTATATGTATTGCTTGCATAGAGAAAAAAAAACACATCAAAAAAGTGATATCTCTTGGAGGCGCTCCCAACACTCTGAATGCATTTCCTCATACAAAAGCCAAAGTGAGAAATTCTGACCACAAACATCTTAATGGATCGCCGCTGTTCCAGCACACACCTTCGTTGGAAGCGTTATGCAACTTGAAGAGTTGAGAGAGCGATAAAAAAAGGTACGGCAGCATCTGTCACCGCCGGCCGCTCCCCATGTGGCATGCAAGTCTGTTATCGTCTTTAGAAGAGTGAAGCCTTCTTCTCCTTTATATGTTCTATTTCACTATCGGGAAGCATAAAAGGAACACAAAAGCTCTGTCGTCGCTGCTTTCAAAGTGCGGTCTCCATCTGTGAGCCATGCTGACAAGGGCCCTGGCTGCTGACGAAGGTTAAACACGCTCAGCGGAGGATTTTTCTTCTCGCGTGCACATTTTTTATATTATTTGTACACGACACATTATGGAAGGATATTTGTTTACGATGATGTAGCATCCAAAAGGTTCAGTTAAAATTAGTGTCCTTATGTTTGTATCCATTTTGTAGAAATCGTAAATAATATTACAGTGCTCTTGGCAAGCCGGGATAATGTGAACCAAATACATATGGGACGTAAAAATAACAGCCATGTACTTTATTCGAAAAAAAGTTTGGCTGGCTGGCTGGCTAGTTTCCTGGATGGCACGCAGGCATGCAAGTGTACGTGAGCAGTGGCGATGTCACCTGAATCCCACCGTGTACCATCGAGTACTATCATACTACTGTTTGACAGATTAAGATAGATGTTTCCTGTTACAAGATGCATGTGCTTGAGTGTGTATGTTGATCCTCTTTTCGCCACTTATGAAAGCACTTTCAGTGTAAAGCATTAATCCACAACCCCATGTCCTCGCTGACTTGCAGTGTCGTTTGCGTTTACATATCGTCGGGTAATTTCCTCGTCTACTTGAAGCGCTGCACTGATGGTTAGGTAATAAAAAATAATTGGTATATTAATATTTACACTCAAAAATTATACAGTATTCGAACAAAAAGTTTGGCTGACTGGCAGCAGGGAGAAAAGGAGGGGGAGGGATGGATGGGCAGTTACGTCCAAAGAACGTGTGGGCCTGTTCGCAATAATAATAAACATGTACCCCACTTTGTCAATCCACTGCTGGATGAAGGCCTTCCAATGCCGTGTCAGTCATTGGGGGGGCTGTTTGACAGTGGAGTACTTGAGTCCTTTGGCCAGTGCGGTGTTTGTGAACGGGGAGGGACAAGACCCAGGCAAGATATCACTCTCCGCTGATGTCAGCTCAGGCCAGGAATTCAACTCAAGAGTTGCCTGCTTCATGGCACAGTGCACTGAACCACTGCACCACGGCCCCACACACCAGGTACACACGCACGGATCCGATGCCAGCATCGTGAGCTCAAGAATCAATTGCAGTCGGCGAATCGACGCGTTGTTACGTCCATAAATTCCGCACAGCAAGCGACTCGCAATGGGGAAGTTCGCGAGTTCAGGTCCTGGTCGAGGGTTGACGCAGCTCATTATCTCTTCAGGGATGATACAGGTAGGAACAATGTTCCACACTGCCCACCAGGGATTTATTGTCTGTCTGTCGTGCATAAATAAATATATAATACACACAGCTCTTTGATTGGTGGAGACCTTACAAACAGCTCTTTGATTGGTGGAGACCTACTGCCGGGTACGGAGAGCGGAGGTGCCTAAGGGAGGAGGGTCAGGGGAGGGGCCAAAGGAAGGGGGGAGTCATGAAAGGGGCCTGAGGGGGGGGGGGGGGTTCAGAGGGGGGGCAAAAGGGAGGGGGGGTCAGGGGAGGGGCCTAAGGATATGGGGGGTTGGTCAGGGGAGGGGCCTAATGGAGGGGGGTAATGGGAGGGGCCTAAGCAAGGGGGAGGGGCCGATAGTTAAGGGGGCTGGCTACCTGGCTGACTGCCTGGCTACCTGGCTGGCTGCCTGGCTACCTCAAGTCAAGTTATCTTTTTATACAGGTAGGAACAACAGGTTCCACACTGCCCACCAGGGATTATTTGTCTGTCTGTCGTGCACGAATGCACTGTCCAACCATGTTCCTATCTGCCCACTCCGAAGGAACGTGTTGTTTAATGAGTAGCACTGTATGGGGAAGTCTTCAGTGATTGTTCTATGGATAGACTCACCCCCGCAATTGGAATGTGGAATTACTACCACTGGCACGAGGTTTTAAAGAGATTTGCTTGAATGCACGATTGTGTGATGATCTACGTATGGCAAGCTGGAATTAAGCTCAGTAGTGGCAGTTCCCACCCTTAATATTCACTCACGGTTTACTGTATGTCTCCCCTGCTGGTTCAAGCACATATGGGGCATATGCATATGTTTTTCATTACATTGATGTGAAGTGAGAAAATATTTGTCTGGAAATATTAACGTCTCTCCTTGGGGCTTCCGAATAAGGAGGCATTCCTCAATGTCCATTTGTCATTCACGGCGATAAACGGAGACGCAAAGTTGCGCTTAAGCGAAAACGTGACGGGAATTCTCGCAACTTTCTCAGCAAAGTCACACAGTGGGACATTACGCCCTGAAAATGTTTGAGAAATAGACCACGTTGCCACATTATGTAAGTACAAATGTAATGTATTCATTTCACAAACCAGCACTCACCAGCACGGTGAAACACCGTCAAGCAAACCCTTTCCATCAACACGGCATGGGGAGGTCTTCGTGCAGCAGCGGATTATTATTAATACCGGTTATAATTTTACGGATGATAGTCAAAAAAATATTTAAAGTGGGTTTAACTCGGTGGTTCTTAACCTGGGGTACACGCACCTCCTGGGAGTGTGAGACATGGCCAAAGTAAGTAACACTACTTTATATTCTTGGTTCTTTCGGCAAAGTCACATAGAAGGGAAATAGTAAAATAATAAAAACACAACACAATAATATATATTTGTATTATGTTATTATTTCCCTTCTACGTGACTTTACCGAAAGAACCAAGAAGATGAATCCCTGCAGTCACGAAAGCTTTAAATCAAAATGTCACACTGCTTTGTTTCATCAAACTTTTGTATTTATTAACATTATGGTTTTTTTACGATTGACAACCAAAGGGGTGCAAGGCTGCAGTAAAGGTTAAGAACCACTGGTTGAAGTGTTAGAACATAAAAAGATGGAATGTCTCCAACATCCAAGCTAAGTTCACAAGCAAAGCACAAAGAAAGGACGGTGGCCGGCAGTCGAGACTAACGGCGGAGTGGCTGGACAACGGTGAGGAGCGCGCCCGACATAGAGACGGAGCGATGGAACCGGCTCGCATTCAGATGCAAGTCGGTTGGATTTTCGCATCGCAGGGCTGCGAGAGATGGGGATGGCCTGCTGTGTTTCGAGTGCTTGCATTGTTTGTTTGACGCCGACGAAGATTGATGTTTCCTCTTACAACATGCATGTGCGTGTGCGTGTATGCTGAACCTCTTTTCGCCACTTATGAGACCACTTTCAGTGTGAAGAGTTCATCCATAACCCCATGCCTCGCTGACGTGCCATAAGCATTGACATATTGTCGTCTAATGCCTTGTCTACTTGAAGCGCTGCACTGATGGTTGGTGAATAAAAACATTTGGTATATTAATATTGACAATTAAAAAGTAGCAAATGCAAGCTCGCAAATATACATCACATCCCAGCATCACTTCATAATGGACGTAACGGCAGGTAGCAAAACGGGGGGGGGGGGGGGGTGTTGTTACCTTCAAAAGGGAGAAACGCTGACGCAAAATAGGTAGTATTAGTGTTGCGTAACGTTTAAGCCTTTGCATTGCCTATAGAGCCGCACTACACTCATGAAT
The DNA here is from genome assembly GCA_014621495.2 of Entosphenus tridentatus. Classification (NCBI taxonomy): domain Eukaryota; kingdom Metazoa; phylum Chordata; class Hyperoartia; order Petromyzontiformes; family Petromyzontidae; genus Entosphenus; species Entosphenus tridentatus. The sequence continues at coordinate 4,902,829 of CM025622.2, read as the reverse complement.
TGGCTTAAAATGTGTTCATATATAATGTAAGAACTGCAGAGCTTGGGCAATTGTGAGTTGTGCTGACTCACCGCCTGGCCCGCTGCCTTCCAGCTGCCGGTGGTTCCTGCACGATTGTGGGAGTTGCAAATGACGTGAATAGCGACGGTACTGGCCATAAACTCAACATTATCATTGCTATACGCTTTGGCTCTTTTGGTGAAGTCAAGTAGGTATAAAATAAATCACGACGTTTCGGGCGCAACACAAGCGTCCGTCATCAGGTGACTTTACCGAAAGAACCAGAGTATGGATTCCTGCAGTCACGAAAGCTTCAAGTCAAGATTATTATTGGTATTGTAATTATTATTTGTCAACAACACTGACCTTAAAATTGAAAAATAAAATCGCACTTCCGATTAGCGCGGTTGGCTATGCGCGGTGCGAAGGAAGTTCAACGTACATACGTATACATTTCGATTTAAAGCTTTCGTGACGGCAGGGATTCATATTCTTGGTTCTTTCGGTAAAGCCACGTAGAAGGGAAATAATAAAAATATAAAACAAGAAAAAATTCTCGCAACACAGGTGTGAATTTCACACCTGATGATGATTGCTTGTGTTGCAGTCGAAACGTCGTGAGAATTTTTTATTGTTTGATATTTTTATTATTTTATTATTTCCCTTCTACGTGACTTTACTGAAAGAAACAAAAATATGTACATACGTATGTTTCCTGAAACGTTACCGACTATTTTTTTTGCAGGCATGTACGTACGTACGCGTGCTACAAATACACTCGGAGATTCATGTAATGGCTATTTTCTTTTGTGATACAGAGTATAGAGGCAATCGTTACGTGCAGCCGACAAGTGGGGAGTCATTAATGTAAGACGAACCGATTCGTAATTAGTTTTTTTTTGGCTTCACTCGTGTGCGTACGTACGTTGAACTTCTTTCGCTCCGTGGTGAAGTCAACCGTGCTGGGAAGTTCAAGTTCATTTCAAGTTCATTTATTAGGTATAGCCCTGTGAGCCATTCGGCTCTTGAATCGGGTGCAACCGCAACAAACAAAAAACAAAAACATGAACAAAAAACATCTTAAATGAATATGTGACTGAGTGCAAACAGAAAATCCAAGAAAAGACAGCAAAATATTTGACGAAAAAACACCGTACACCAACGCTTTGTGCAAAAATCCCAGTGGGATGCAAGTCAAACAACCAACAACAACCACAAGACAACTTAGATTAAGGCCATCAGTCTAACTCTGTACTACAACAAACAAACATGCCTAAACCAATACACTTTTCGAAATCACCAAAATAAAGCCATGAAAGCAATGACACAGTGATCATAGGAAGGGCAACAAGGCAGTGAGTATTGTTGAGAAGTGAGGTTATTGTTATTAGTTGTGCTTGTGCACCACTGCCAATGCAGCAGCAGCAGCACCCAATAATGATGTTATTAGTATCCTCATTGATCGTCTCATTTGATAAGTTCAAGAAAAATCCCCCATACCACGTTGATGCAATTCACATAATTTATTTTTTACATTTTCCCAAATGTTCCATTATGGTGACTTAACGTATTTAACACATCTTCCACTTCACCAAGATAAGGGGGAAATGGTATTCATCAATAATTATCTTGACACTTATACACAATCTAGCTACTATCTGAGCAGCTCACAAACCTGGTTTGGGATTGACTCGGCCCATCATCCCTCCGGGGTCATTAAAACAAATACCACGTTGTAGAGAGGTCAACTGTGCTTGTCCTATGGATAGACTCGGCCCAACCATAGGATAGTGGAATTTCCACCACTGGTTTAGGGCTGTAAATGGCAGATGAACATTGCCTACATTTCTCATTTGAAAAACAAACAAACCTTGACTTCACTTTGACTATAATGGCAATATCTAGTAAATAACAAAAAATTAGAATAAAAAATGCGAAGTTGAAAAGTTTTAGCAGCTGCCCTGTTCCGTGTTTGTGTTGACAGACTACTTGGAGCGGTGGAACTTGTTGGGATTGGCTGGGCGGGCGTATACGCACTGCCTTGAATGAGTTAGGATATCCTGGGGGAGCATTGAATGTTCCAGTGCTTGTTGGTGTGAGCGGTACTTGAGGTGATGTTGCTCGCGCTGCTGCACAGCTGCAAGCAACGAGCGCGGAAAGCGGCGACGGTGGATATCAGAGCCGCGGGAAAATCGATCACACGCTGTAGCTGCACAGCACACTGGGGATGCACGCGCACACAACACACACACGCACATGCATAGACAAAGATCACCCATATAGCCTACACCGGCTGTTGGGGCGAGTGCTCTTAGCGAGCACCTCTATAGGGCAGCATCACATTCGGGTGCCTTTTTCTCCCCAGCGCTGATGTTTACGCACTGCCATCAGGTGCTAACTTTTAAGGCTGAGTCGACGAAGAGGAAGCCTCAAGACTGGTTTAGATATTCGTCACCGATGTGGGAATCGAACTCAATTCGTTTACAAAGACGGCCACTGCATCGTGCCCTTTTAGTTGCGCTTCTGCGGCCGTCTGGAACGCTCTTCTGATATTAGGAAGCCACTGGAGCTACGCACTTTTAAATCTCAATTGAAAACTAATTTCTTTAGAACTGATTTTTTTGTCTTCAGTTCATAGTCCTTCCCCAGCACCTCAGATTTGCACAGTTGGCTACGTACGGTGCAAAAGAAGTTCAGCATACATACACACGTTGGGTTAATGGCGCAGTGCGCTAACCACTGTGACACCGCTCCCCACGCACGTACGTACACACACACGTACACCCGTAAACATGCCAGCATATGTTCCAACTCTCGATTATGCTGACAAGCACAAACATGCGCACATGTGTAGATAGACGTAACAAGTCACACATGTAACACCATGTCCAAAACAAATGGTTTTCATGGGTTTTTTTGTGCGCACGAGCCTAACAATCCTATAACCCAGTCCAGCACACAGACCAAATCCTCCTGGGAACGAGCATGAAACAAAACACATTCAGAGCAGCTTCCCATCAAATTGCACATGGGGCCCCCACTCATCTCCTGTTCATGGCCCTGAGCCAGCGATGGACATTCCACATTCCTATGGCAAGGAAAGTCTTTTTTTTATTTCCATAGGACATCCACTATTGACCCTCCTGGCAAAGTGGTGCACATCCGTGTGACCCTGGAAGGAGGAATGGTTTGAGTCGACCACCGACCGGTGATTTGAACTGACGACCTTTCGATTGCGAGCCGCTCTCTCTACCGCAGAGTCATCCGGTTGGACATGCCGGCACGTGCGCACACGATTAGCCACTTCGTTGAGCTCTCATTTGTGGCGAGGTCGCTGCTGAAAAAGAAGCTTGTAGCTCAGTTGGCTTCACCGAGTAAAATAATAGAGTTGACTTTTATTTGGATATATTTTTGTTCGTGATGTGCTTACCTTTCCTATACTGTCTTTTTTGTTTGTTGTTGTACCATTCTGACCCCGTGCCCCTACTGGACATCTGTGAAAAAGAGCTTTACAGCTCCTCGGATTCCTCCTCCAGTACAGATAAACATTCTGATTCATGGCTCCTGCGCCGAGGGCGGTAGCTCACGCAGGGTTTGCACAGCGCCGCCACGTGCGGTAGACGGGGTCACCCTGTCACGCGTGTAAGCTGCGTGCGCACACGCGTGTACGCTGCGCGCGTACACGCGTGTACGCAGCAACCCGCCATGCCGGTAACCCCCATCAAAGATGGACAATTAAGAGTACCTCTCTGCGCATGGACCACATGGTAACGCCACTGCCTGCTTTGATCATCAGCAAAACGAATTTCAGATGTTCATCAGGTGTATGTGTTTGTGAGTGGGGAGTGGTAGTGTAGTCGTTAGCACACTGCGCTAAGAACCCAGTGACCCGAGTTCGATTCCTGCTCATGGCCTACGCCAGTGACAATTATCTGAACAATTGTGGGCCTCCCATAGGTCGGCTCAGCCTCAAATTAGTACCTAGTGTGGTGTATAAACATCGCCACTATGGAGACAAAGGCGGCCATTCGTGGTTTTGGCCACCCACCCCCTCGTGTGCCTTTCCGGCGTTCATAGGTGCCCGATAACAGTCTGTTACAGGATATATGGGGGATCTTTGTTTTTTGTGAGTCTATGGGTGTCCGTGCGAGTCTGTGGGTCTCTGTGCACATCTATGAAACTCCACGTCGGTCGAATCAAACGATGGACCACTTAGTAACACCACACCCACTTCGATCATCAACTTGCATCAACAGTGTGGTCAGGCTATATAAGCAGGATATTTGTCTTTTGTAAGTCTGTGGGTCTCTACTCACGTCTATGAATCTCCACTTGGGTCAATATCTCAAACCGCAGACCACATTGCACCGTCACCGCCCGCTTCGATCGATAATTCGACGGCAGAATTCCAGACGTTCACCACGAGGCCACTCCTGAAGCCATCCAATGGGTCACTCGCTAACCTCCACACGAACAAACGAACACCACTGATCAACTCCCCACCATCGAAGGAGGAGGAGACCCTCAAGCCAGAGAGGGGCAGGTGGACACCGGTGGAGTGGTGGATGCAGACGCCCGACCAGACGACGCAGATGCACACGGGCAAATAACAATCACAACAAAAATAACAATGGCCATTTGTGACGCACGTGTCTGATCCATTCTCTCCTAAGGGCCATAACTGTTTTAAAAGCCAGCCCCGAGTATTATACTTTTTGCCCTGTAGTGAAATTTCCAGATGTGATATTCTCAACAAATTCTGTTTGTCTCCTTCCATGCCTCTTGCTCCTGTTCCTCTTCCTGCCTGCTCCACCTCCCACATTTCTGCGCCATGGAAATCAAATAATTTACGTCCCAGGAATGTTTACCCAAGCGCTCCGTGGGCGTCAAAACGTTTCATTATTTTGGAAGCAGTTTTTTCTGTTTAATGGGTTTGAACTTAAATGTGAACTCTAGTGTACTATGTCACCTGTCCAGAAGTCCAATAAATGTAATTTAGAAAAATTATTTGCTGTCAAACCCTGCTTGTTTCAGATTCACGTGTTGCAGCTGCATGATTTAAATTCTACGAAGCTCCACTGCGATGGGAATTTCACACTTGTGCAACCATGGCAGCTGACAGCCTATCAGATGTAATACCCTGATAGCGGTGGCATTAACTTCACGTGTATTTTCATGTATGTCAGTGAGGCAAGAATAATCAGAAGCAAACGTACGGATAACAAAAAATTAAAGTCAAAAAGTGGGTTCCTCCCCGAGTTAGCTTTGAGATGGACAGTGCTCATCTCCCGTTCAGTCTTGAGCCAATGGTGGAAATTCCACATTCTTGTGACAGCATCAAGTCTCTCCACGGGACAAACACTGTCCCTACTCATTTGTATCAACTATGGAGAGATGATGCGCTGAGCCAACACCCGACCGGGATTTGAACTTTCAACCTTCCAATTACAATACCTTGTTTATATTAAATTGACATATCGGATGTACACACTTCGACGCAGCAAGACGTACAGATATACATATTACGCACCCACCCGTCCCCCTCCCCCCGACATTCCACTCTGTTAAGCCACATTGTTGTTATTCTTTGCGCGAGTGTGTTCGCTTGGAAGTGCGTCGCGTGGCGTTGCGTTCACCACACAGGAGAACGTCCCACACCCCACCACCACCACCAAGCCCCCTCGCTTGGTAACGAGCCACACGGAGGGCCGCGATAGTTGCACCGCGGACCGGAGCGCCGCCGGAGCGCGCAAAGTCGTTTGTGGAACATTTCCCCTGGCTTCGGTGCCACGGAACGCACTTTCGGCATCGATCGGTGTCGGGGGAGGCCGCGGCTCCTACGTGCGTCGGGGAAATTTAGTCGCACGGCGCTGTGGGGGAGGGCTGAACGATGAATCGGTTTCTAATCGAAATCGCTATTTGAAACAATGCGATTAGCGAATCGCAAAGGCTGCGATTTTTTCTGCGATTTGAAAAGTCCTGTTACTTTTTTATTGGAATTGTTTTATTTTGTATTATTATAACTTTCGATTTAAAGCTTTCGTGACTGCAGGGATTCATCTTCTTGGTTCTTTCGGTAAAGTCACGTAGAAGGGAAATAATAGTATTTTATTATGTTTATTTAATTTTATTATTTCCCTTCTACGTGACTTTACCGAAAGAACCAATAAGATATTATAACTTAATTTATTTTACTTAATTGTTCTATGTTTGATTGTTCTATTTCAATGAAAACAGTTAAATAAATACATGTGGGAAGCAATTCATATATTTTAAGTTCTCATCCTTGCATTGGAATATGTAGATAGAGCAGTTCATGTTTTGGTGGTGTCACGTGGTAATGCTCCATCACATGTTTAAAATCTATGACACAGTGAATATTGAACTGAAGCTTGACTTTTAAAAAATGTAATCGCAAATCGAATCGCAATATCTGTCAGAAAAATCGCAATTAGATATTTTTCCCCAAAGCGTTCCGCCCTCGTGCGGAGGGAGGGACTTGTACGGCGAATGGCGACACGTCAGAGCGACTCCTCGGGGCAATCGACCTTCACCCTTGCGACGGCGTATTTCGTGTGGGGGGGGGGGGGGAGGAGGGACGCGAACCCCCCCGCCTCGGAGCGCTTTGCATAAACTTGACACAATTGTGTAAAGTTTAAGCGAATAAAACGACTCGAATAGTTGCAAGAGAAAGATTAAGAACGAAGTGTCGAGCGACGAAGATGTGGAAATTGCATGCGTAATTGAGTAGAATGATGTCAATCTTACTTTAAATACAGCAACAGAAGGAGCCTCCATTGCAAATCGTAGCAGCTTATTACACAGTCTAGGGATGAATGCCCTGTAGGCCAATTAAAACAATTATTCTGTAATACTGCAACAAAAACCCAACATCAATTTCAAGGTGTTTTTCGGCCAATTTCCGAGTGTTTCTTCACGCTCATCACTGCAAGCCCACGGATCGCGATTGCACAGTTGAATAGCGAGGAGATGAATGCAGGGCGGATGCAAATACGATGGCCACCATCCATCCATTTCCAAACAAACGCTGCGATTCATGCCAATTTCTGTGTCATATTGGGGGGGTGGGGGGTGGTGGGCAAAGCCGTGCAGCGTACTGTGCGCTTCGCTCGCCTGATTTGCCATGAGGGCCTTTTTCAAAAGTGCCTCTGCTTTCCGTACGGAAAACATATTCATTACCGTTGCAGGGGAGCCGGGACGCTTGAACGCATGGCAGACGATCACAAAAGTACATTTCCCAACCCTGAGCGGCGCTTATTCAGATGTGCACCTGAAAAGAAAAAAAAATCCACATCATCATTTGCGATGTTTCACAATTGGCTCGCTGCGGGCGATTGCCGCGGTGAAAACGCACGCAGCCTGGGAACCGGGAGATTCGCATTGAAATGTGGTTGCGATTCAGCCCGTGGTACTCGCCCGCCTGCAGCTGCCACGCACATTTGTTGTTCTGTCAACCCCGTGTTGAGCGTTCGATTGGAAAATGTTCCACATCTGGGAGCATTTCCGCCCCGGTTGAAACATAACGGTTGTTCCAAAGCACCCTGTGATGTCTCCGTGGTGTTTTCCCAGCTCAAACGGGTGTTGATGATCCCACATTGTTTTTTTGTGAAAATGTATTTTTTTTTCCCATTGACAGCTGCATTGCATTATAGACCGTTCAAATCATCTCCAAAACAAGTTGTAAAGGGAATTCAATGTCATTCCAAGGGGATTATTTTTTTGTGTCCATTCCACTTTTTCTTTTTTGGGAAAGAAAGTGATATTAAACTTCTGGTGTTGTCTAGGCTGCTTATGAAGGTTTCGTTGCAGTGCAAGTGGACACTATCCATTGCACATGTTGTTGATTGTGTGGGCTTTCCTATCCCATCAAACAAGTCTGAGAATGACTACTAGCTCGAAATTGGACGAACATTTTTGAAGGGATTTGACGTTGCCAGCCGTGCGCAGGCGTAGCTCAAAAAGAAAACTCTCAGCGGATTCAAAGTCACTTGCCTCACAATGAGAAATATACACAACGGCGGCCTGATGCTTTGTGCATCGAGCCTCTCTTCAGAGAAGATCGAGATGGGGGCAGATCAGGAGCCGGGGGGGGGGGGAGATTAACAAACGAGATCACAGTTTATTTATACTGCGAGGCTTGGGTAGAACACGAACGAGTTTTGTAAGAAAGTCGATAATGAACAGTGTTCCCAAGTTTTCTCAAGGCCCCGCGGTATGAAAGATAATCTGCAAGTTGACGTCGGTCGACCTCTTTGCTCCGCAACTCTCTCCACTCTGATGAAGAGATATTGCCTGAAATCATCATCATCGTCGTCGTCGTCGTCATCGTCATCTTCATCTGACTGAAACATCATTCTGCTATTATAAAGGGGTGCTTATCTTGAGTCATCTTAAATCGCAGCTCTTTTTCCCCGTTCAGTACGTTACAGAAATAAAAATAAGTACCCCCCCCCACCACCGACCCTCCCCCCCCCTCCAACGATGTTAGCCTCGAGCGGTAAGCACGACGTACGGAGTCGGCCAAGTTGCCCCTCCGTGCGTGCCTTGGAACCATAGGAGATGTTATCGCCACGGTTTATCGTGTTTCTTCGTTCGCAGGCAGCCTGCCCTACGGGGGGGGGGGGGCGGTGGAGAAGGTCAAACATGGCCCGGTCGGGTGGGCCGGATCGGCAAAATGGAACCACGGTGTAAAATTCCAGCTGCGAACGCTTTCGGCGTTAAGCACCGGTTGACGGTGATCGCAAACGCCAATGCCGTCAAAGCGGCCAAACGCAGTTCTAACTCAGCTCGCCGAGGGGGCGGTGTGGGAAGAGAGGGGGGCCCCACAATTCCCGTAGGATCGCTTTTCCCATCGCGTGGGGGATCAGTTTCTGAAGGCTTGTCACCGTTGCGTGTGCTGGTTTTCATTGTAAAATGTAACCCCCGTTTGGGTTGAAGGTTTCGCAGGAGAATGAGCACTGATGATTTTGACGTGGTTTTGTTTTGCAGGCGTGCCATGGCTGCTCTCCGGGGTCTAAATGTGACTGCAGCGGAGTGAAAGGAGACCGGGTAAGTGCTTTAGCCGTCGTTGTTCTAAGCGGTTATTTGTTTAACTAAATCAGTGTTGAGTTTCTCACTTCTAACGGAGCGGAACTCATCGCGCGAGTGTTCGCGTGTACGTTTTTACGCGCGTGACCTGTGTGTGCATGTGCGCCTGCGCTAACACCGTGAATTTGACTGACCTTCGTTTTGACCTCGGGGCCTTCGCCAAGGCTCGGTGGAGATTTACAACGCTCAGTGTCGCAATCGTGACCCATGGGCTACGTTGACTTGCAGCAAATCGAGCAGCTGTTAGTGACAGTTATCAGCTATCGTAGCTAACACAAAGAGAAAGATTCCCCGTAACAGATTGTTGGGGCAAGTGATGTTAGCGAGCACCTATCACGGTCGGCACGACATACGAGGGGTCGGTTGGCCAGCACTATGCCCGGCCGTGGCCATGTTTACACATCACACCAGGTACTCAATTGACGCTGAGTCGACCAGAAGCTAACACACACACACGTATATATATACTATTATGTAGTAGCATCTTCACTCGGAAAATATAACAGTTATCCCAGAATTGTTTGCATGTCAAGATCACGTTGCCAATCTGGATTTAAATTCATGACATCGGCTCAATGACGGTATTAGTTGTGTTGAAGGCAACGTGAAAACGTATAATCGGTGGCGCCAGCGCGAGAAGGGGCTTACCGTCTTCCACCCATCCCAGCATCGTTTGCACGTCAGGATCATCTCCTTCGCGAATGGGAAATTAAAGACAAAGCCACATTAATCTTGATTTGAAGCTTTCGTGACTGCAGGAATCCATGCTCTTTGGTTCTTTCGGTAAAGTCACGTAGGTAACATTTTTATTTTATTATATTTTTCTACCTACGTGACCTTACCGAAAGAACCAAAGAGTACAAAGCCACATTGCAGCCCAAACTGTGGA
>CM025622.2:4874196-4892822 GCA_014621495.2 Entosphenus tridentatus | reverse complement strand
AACTATGGACCGCACAGGAAACCCGCTGTGGTCTGCGCTCCTTCAACGCAGGAGGAGGAAGAGCAACACAACATGGACTCTCTTTTTCTGCTGAAGCCCTCTCATCGTGACCAGCAGTAGACCTCGACAATAGGATTTAGCTCCTAAGCAGAGTAGAATAGACTAGAATCGCCTAGCTTAGACAACTTCGTTGCGCATATGCTATCGTTTGTTTATTTCGCGTGCACATTTTTGTTCTGGCTGTTGATGTGCCTGTTCAGAGAGAGAGAAACTTCTGGAATTGACATCATTGTTAGCAGCTGTTGTACGCATACAGCACGTACGAAAGCCCAATATCACTTCACTGCTATCCTGCCTTTGCTCAGATACGATAGCTTAATTACATTTGTTACAGGATTGTGTTGCTGCGTGCCCAGTTAGAACAGCAGAACATCAAGTCCCTGGCTTTATCGGCAGTGCTTTTGGAGGTTAATTGAAGAGGCCGGCTGCTGTTTTTTTTAAATGCGTTACGGAGGGCGTCTGGTTGTGTGTGTGTGCACACGCGCGTATTGGAAGGACGTCTGGGATTTAGATTTAACGCAGCCTGCCAGGCGCATAAAAAAGCAGGAAACGTATACGTGCAGCACGTAAACCCTGCCTGTAGGCTTGCTGCAGGCACACAAGGCCGACGAGTAAAAAGAAATTTTTTTTTAAAGCGAAAAAGATTAAAAGATTTGTAAAACATTTTTTAGCTCAAACCGCAGGATTTGTCTGAATGTGCAATTACACGCGCGTTGCACCGCCTAACTGCGGCAATTCACTTCACGTCGTTGGCGCGATAACAGTCGGTGTTCGCGAGCAATTCAAAGGCACGGCTGCGCTATCCGGCAATAAAATCTCAACTTTCGTAAATTTTCGTCTCAAGTCCGAGAGCACCGGCGGTGGAGGGGGTAGCGGGTGGGGGTGGAGGGGGGTGGGGGTGGAGGGGGGCGGGGGTGGAGGGGGGCGGGGGTGAGGGGGGTGGGGGTGAGGTGGGCGGGGGTGAGGGGCACCAGCTGTCACACGCGCAGGTGGGCGCGCAACGCGTCCCCCCAAGTTTACCCACCGCTTTGTGATGGGTGCTGTGGGGGTGTTGGTGAAGCCGACGCCCTTGGTATGGAACGAGCATAGGCAAAGCGCGACGCCGTGCGTTGAGCCCGTTTGCAGACGTGTGTGGCTGAAGGCCAGGCGACGGGAAGCAAGCTCTGCGAAGGGGAAGTGGGACACGGCGCTCTGCATCTGATGACCCCCCAACTGTGCTCCACCCTGGAAGACTCCCATCGCGCAGCGCCGATCGGTGAAAACTCAACGCGTTTGTAAATGACGCTGCCCTATAAAGGGAGGGCCTGCCTTCGTTGCTTATGAGGACGGGACCGTCATCCTAAAATGTCACCTGTGACAGATGTTACTTATTTTAAGGCCGCGTTGTTATTGACGAATGCGTTGAGGTGTTGTTGTTGTTGATTGTGCTCGTGCACCACCACCAACGCAGCGGCGGTGGCAGCGCCAACATTTCCAAATAATAAGCTCAGCGATCTGTTGTTGGGGCATCGAACGAGTCATCATCGCGACCTTAGAATGCTAAATTTAAGCACGAGTAATACCCTCGGCTAGGCGAAAATGGACGTCATGGCTTTTAAGTCCCTCAGAATAAATGTAAATCAACGGAATCAACCTACCGGTACCCACCCAACCGTTCATCGAGTTTGGTTCGATCTCCAATGCGAAACGGCATAAAGACAAACACAGAAGGTCATGGGGGTGCGGAACAGATATCGGATACCCCGAGTTCTAACCCCTGTCCCCGCCCCCCACCCCCCTCCACAAAAGTTATCACGTAACGCACAGAGACCAAAAGTATTAATCTGCGGTGCCAAGCCTCTTGGTGAACGAGGAACAAAGAACAGCGATCGCGCTTTCTCACACCGCCGCACCGCTGCCTGCGCGCGTACACACACGCGCACCGTTCATCGTGGGTCCAAATGATTAGGAAGCTTGCGTCTTAAATCGGGCAGGCGCTCGCCGAGCTCTCGACGCAAGCAAGCCCTGGCCGGCGGTGCCGCAGTTTGGCGTCGGCTCGCTTTGCCGTGACCACATTCAAAAACTGAGGCTAATGAGAACGTGGGATAATCTCTCAATCTCTGCGGCCCTGTCAACTGTAAATTTGCCTGCGTCCATGCTGCCGTCTACCGCTCGCTTTTCTTTTTTGATCGCAATGATGAACAATCTCTGCCGGGGTCCACGGAAACGTGGATGCAAGAGAGAGTTCTTGGGGTGGGCGCTATTTCCCCCCTCTGCTCCCAATCGTTCGAATAAAATGCACAGGAGGAGCACGTGAGTCTAAGGTGTTTATCCTGAACATCTGTGACAAAGAGCTTCATAGCTCATCGGATTCCTCCAGTCTGAATGAAGATTCTGATTCTGATGTATGCGCACGTTCGAGATGTCGCATTGACCGTCAAGAAAACATACTAAATAGGGCTTGGGCAGGATTCGTTTTCTTGAATTGAATGATACATTCATAAGCAAAGTACAAATAAAAGGTGGTGGTTGAGACTCACGATGGAACGGCGGCCAAAGGAAGGAATGCACCCAGGAAGACACCGACTGGAGATGGGAGCACACATCTAGCTCCTGTGCAGTAAACTCCATTGATTGCGTTGTCCCAGTTCTGTGGGAGATGGTGACGGCTTTGCGAGGAGGCTGACATCGAGCGGTGGACCGATCATCACTGCTTCTGATTTTCTGGCCTGAAAGTGGGTAAAAAGGCTAAGGGGCAATCAGTCATAATCCTTGGAGTCTTCTTAATGAGATGAATGACTTCATTTGGATTTGTTGACACACAAGTTGCACGTTGTGAAATCCATTTGTTTGCAGCCGTCACGCAGATGGTGATGGGTTCACCCGTAATTCACAGAAACTGCTGGATCTGAAATTTCGCTACACGTCGAACATTACTGGAACCATAACACGAATGCGCAAGTGTCTCCCACAGCAAAACACACCAGGACTCTCCTGTGTTTAGTTCGTTGTCCTTCCTCCGCACCTTCGATTAGCACGGTTGGCTACGTACGGTGTGAAAGAAGTTAAACGTACATGCATGCATACATGAGGAGTCCCAGCATGCTTTGCATGTAGGAATGACCTCGCAATTCGTTGCTCGTATTCTGCACAATTGCACCACGGCACGATGTGTTGGGGGTACTGCAAGTACACCAAAGCGTGAGCGCACGCGCGACGTAAGAACACGTCCTTCTAGAGCAGTGCCCTTTAGTGCTGTGAAACACTCGGCAGATGTGGACGAATGAGATCAACACATTCTTTGTCCGCTGGAGGGATTTCCGCGCAGAATGTGAATTTTTGCAGCTGTTTGCGATTCTGCGGGAAGTCCGCGGTGTTTCTGTGGCTAATGAGTCTCAGAGCGGGGTTCTCCCGCCCCGCGTCTATCTAACGCGGTGTGTGCTGAGTGTCGTGTTTACGAATGAAGCCGAGCTTCCGATCAGACTGTCCTTGCTTGCCCTTCAGAGGTCGACAACAAAGGGTCAAAGTTATAGATTCCTTGACAATGAAAAACCCATTAAAGAACATTGAGACATTGTTGCGCTTCTCTTGTTCCTAGCTCTGAGCTAATGGTGGAAATTCCACATTCCTATGGGCGGGGGGGGGCGAGGCCATCCGTAAGAGCACCACTGCGGACTTCTCCGATTGTGAGACTTTCGCTCTCCCACTGAGCCACAGTTGGCAGAAAGTGGCCAATTCAACAAGAAATCGACTTGTTCAGTTTTTTTATACTTTAAATTGAAAGGTTAGTATTTTGAAAGCATTCTATTGTTGTATATTATGCAAAGGCCCTTTGTTTACTCCCCCAAAAAATCCTCATTGAGACTTAAGACTCTTTATTTTCAGAAGGGTCCCGCGTTATTGGGATGTTTGGCAATTTCCACTAATGAGTTTGTGTGGGGGAGGAAATCCGAGTATTCATGGAAATGTTACATACATGAGAGGTGACACTCAAAGCTTCACACAAATACATTAAAGAATCCTTTGCTGTACTGCCACCTCTTGCCCATGAAGTAGCCAAATCGTAATAACACGGGGTAATTTGGTCAAAGGGAACTCTCACTCAACAAATTATTTTTTATCAGTTTTATCATTTCATGGTAGCTTGTCAAGCATTTTCACGTATACGCAACCCCATTTTTTTCGCAAGGTCATCCAACTGCATTGGGCGAGGAAAATTTGGCTGCAAGCATTTTACTGCCGCCGTGAACCAGGGCAGACCGTGGGGACTCCACCAAAACAATTTTCCACCCCTCATATTAGTGCAATGAAAAACACATGTGTACGGATCCTATGGCACGTGGAGCATCGAACCAAACATACGGTAAACCATGTGTACAAGGGCAACGGTGGGAAAGTGCCACTGCTGAGCTGAAATCGAGCTTGCTGTGCATATTCCGTCACTCCACCGTGCGCTCCAGAAAACGGAATTTGGGGGGGCGTTTAACAATGCATCGATTAATCAATTTGAAATAGATTATTTTGCTCGGCAAAGGGCTGAGTCAAACCCCCAACCAGGATTTGAACTCGCAACCTTTGCATTGCGAAGCTGTCCGCTCTATCGCTGGGGCCACCTGGCCAGTTTTATTATCATTGAGTGTTCGGGCAGGCTGAGGTGACTGGCCAGCCCTGAGGTTAATGCCCATGTTGGGTACTGAACCAGCGCCTCTGAAACCCCAGGTCAAAGCCCCAGGGCATGTGAGTGAAATGCATGTGTGGTCAGTGTGGTGGTATCAGCCAGGTCACACATGACTGCACAAACACGCCAGTCCGTAATTGGTTGTTTGCGGTAAGTAAGGTCACAGTCAGTGCCCGGAGTACATTAACTCTTTTTAGGCCCGAGGCTTTAAATCTGAAGAGGGCCGGCGAATGAAACTAGCGGTGCCAGACCTACGGTGCAATGCAGTTTTATAGTGGCTCTAGAGCATCTAGTCCGAGGTGATCGCAGAGATGGAGCGATTTAAATCCACTCGTTTGCAGATGCCGAGTGGATTATCACATCGCAGGATCCTAAGAGGGGGTGACTGTTTGGATAGATCTTCATCCAGCAGTGGATTAACCATGGCTGCTGATGATGATCATGATTGCCTAAATGCACACGCATCTCAAGACGCTATGCAAAATGCTGGACAAGTCTATCATCGGGACGAAATGGGGGTGTTGATCATGTTTGCACTGTCCTTCTACTGTTCACCTTTTGGCTGCCTGTCCTCTATAGCATTGGTGCAGGCCAATCAGTTTCAAGGACTAATGTGTACATTATCAAAGCATATTTATTTAAATTTTCTTTTTTTTGGCCGCAAGTAGGTGTGGCTAATGCAGACTTGATGCCTCGTAATTCATGTCTCTATGGTGGTGCTTGAACATCTTTATGCCAGATAAGGGTATAGGCCTTTTTTTACACAACTCATTATCTATCCAAATAATTTGGGCGATCTCTCGTAGTTAACTCGAGACCGGATTGCGAGCTGGTGGTGGTGGGGGGGGAATCTGTGAACTGGAGTGCCATGGTTGCATTTACGGGTGAGGGTGAGGAATTTATTGCGGGGGATATTACAAATGATGTGGAGATTTTTTGAAGTGAGGGGCTTTTGTAAAGGTCTAGTCGTGAGACATTGAGGAGATGTCTGGTAGTTCTGATTCCTGAAAGCATCGCAATTTCGTTTTTCTTCCAGATTTGAGCCTGGTAGCTGCAGTCCATTTTTTTGTGTGTTGCAAACAAACTAAATGCCCCCTTGTTTGGATGCTCGAACAAAAAAAAAACTCCTCCAAAAGACAGACAGCATTGTTCCAATTGAAATGCTCCTTAACAGGATGCTGTGATGTCAGGCTAAAAATATGCACAGAGAAGGGGGCTTTCTATTTCGAGCTGTGAGCTGACCAGGATGAGAACCGGTAAATAAAAAGGGCCCGTCGGTTTGTTTGCTTTGTTTTCTCTTTTTTTGCGTGTGTGTTTGCCGCCCGTGATTTACGTTGGGTTTTTGTTGTGGGTGTTTCTGAATGCAGGGAGACAGGGGCCTTCCTGGGCTGCAGGGGCCTTCAGGCCTTCCAGGATTTCCGGGGCCCGAGGGGCAGCCGGGCCTGAGGGGTCCCAAGGCACGTTTGATCATCTCTACACCTCGCCCGTGGCCCCTTTCCTCCCGACCTCTTAACCCTTGCCAGCTCTGCGCCACTGTGGTCTCCCATCACCATTAAAACACACACACACACATGCGCCACGTTCGCTCTGACCAATTTATTTTTCTTGTGACAAAAAACTCTGTGACGGATTGGTCAATGTCAATGCTCTAAAGAGGCAAAATGTTAATCTTAGATGATGTTTTGTGCAATGGTCCTTCTAAAGGAGAATCACGGGAAGCGTTAACCAGAAAAAGCCTGACCATAGGCCTCAACACTATATTTGAATTTTATTACCATATTTAAAAACATTTTTGCTGATGAATATATTTGTACTCATAATGACTACCCCAGTTCAATAGCTATGAATGATTACATTATCATGCTCCATGAAGCAAGTTTATTATATATACTGCAAACCATGCTGTTAATGAGTGCTCTAAGAATTATTAACGAACATTTCTGGAAGGCAATGACCCAGTCTTGAAAAGTTGACATTGATTTGAAGACCTCCGCCCCCCGCCCCCGACCAAACGTTAGAGTAAAATCCTTTTTTGCAACTTCAGTAGCCTGTTACCTCCTTGGCAGACAGCGGCCTGTGGGACATATTCCAACGTTCTTGTCACGCCATCTCCTCATCCTCACTTTGAATTTGTTTGCAAAAAATATGATCTGATTCAAAAGAAACAAAAGGGGGAGGACCACATGTTTTTCAAAACAACCCGGTTGTTTGGCAGCGACGATATTTGACTCGTATGGAATTGCGAGTGGGCTTTGGGCGGGGACACATCTCGCCTATGAGACGGCTCAAGGACAAAACACTGGCGATGGAATGGCGTCCAAAGGAGAGATAGCATGGGCACACAGGACGACAGAACGTAGAATAAACGAGGAATGGCGAGAGCCGGTGAGAAGCCTTCTTTCCAGCAGTGGATAGAGCGTGGTTGACGAAGACTATTCTTTTCCCAGTGAAGCGCCACTTTAATTGTGTAGTTCACCAAACGTGCGGTTTGCTTCGATGTCCGTCCTTAAAAATTTGACTCCCATCCGTAGAGCAAGTGGGAGTTTTTCCTGGAACCCATATTGTCCCCCGCCACCCGGCCCCCAAATGCAATCGTTTATCTTCCGGCAAAACAAGTGGCGATTACATTTTTAAGTTAAGGTCAAGCAGCATGAGCTCTAAGCAGCGCCATAAAGTCAGAGCGATCAACAGCGAAATGATATTCATCGCCCGCCGGAGCGCAAGAGGCAGCAGGAGAAACAAAGTTCGCAACCTCTGCTTGTGTTCTGTCGGCGCAAACCACTCTCAACCACATGGCCACCAGGGTCAGGTTAATCAGTTGTGGGGCCCCTTTCTAAAGTTCGCTGTTGAGAAAAGTAGTTTTGCCTGCAGTATGAGGAGAGGCTCTCCTCCCATTGGCCTCTTAACGGCGTTGTTTGTGCCAAAGAAACAACGCGGCAAGCTGTGGGGCCCCTTCTGCACGACACGAGCACATGGAGTACTGGCATTCAGGGTCGCAACTATTGGGGGGGGGGGGGGCGGTTATGCTGCAGCGTTACAAGACATATAAGGGGGCCCAGTTGGCCACAAGGGGGGCCCCGAATCGACAAAAAATGTTAAGAAAAATTATTCGACAGAAAATATTCCAATGATGAACTAATGAATGCCAAAAATTGTTACAATTGAAAACACATTTACGAAGAATACACACAGCGTAAAATCAAGTAGCGCTACTGATGGTGTTTGTTACTGAAACATGCCCATTAAAGTAAGACACATGGTAACTTCATTATGAGTATTGCACCTTTAAATATTTGTTATTAATAATGTCACTGTGAGAGTGTCTTCCTCTAAACCCACTACACGGTGCAACTAGAATAACAAATATCGTTATAGCCTACATATTATTATTGTATGCGGGTTATAAAACATCCGTAGCTATTTCAGTAAAAGCGAGTCGGGAGAAAGGAGAGGAGGGTGGCACAGTCGTATCTTGCCATACCCACCCCGTTGAAAGAGGTCATTGTGCCCCTGCCGGCCTCCGTTCTGATGTTGGTAACGGCGAGATGAGCGCTGGAGTAAAACATCTGCGGGAACAGTGGCCTCTTCATCTTATTGGTTTTTTCGGTAAAGTCACGTAGAAGGAAAATAATAAAATAATAAAAATAAAACATAATAAAATAATTCTCACGACGTTTCGGCCACAACGCAAGCAGCCGTCCTCAGGTGAAGAACAGGTCTGTCGGGAAGACAGCGTCTGAATGAAACACCCCAGGCTTGGAGCGTATATTTAAGCTGGGTTGGAGGGGGAAGAGCACCTTGACAAAATAATTTGCATATCAAGAGGAATTTAGCATATTTATGGAAAATGCAGATATGGGATTAGTCACTACTTGTGAAATGCGTAGGAGGTGGGCAGGGGGTTTCAAAGTCATATTATGCCTCTTCCATTAATACATCAATAAACGGGGCGGTGTAACGTCGAACATTCGAGACACTTGGTCAAGGTTGTGTCGGGGCGACCCGCATGGCAGCAGTTTGTAACCGGCCCGCATTGTTTGCCTTGGATTCGAGTGTTTGTGGGCTGGCTCGCAGATCCTCGAAGGTGACATTAGATACCTGCTGTGCCAGATGCTCGTTTGATTGAAATTTCCGAACATTCGCTTACAGGGCTGGACTGTTTACATGCCGGTGTCAGGGTCTGCTAATGCACAGTCACAAGTTTCGTATAAGAAGGATGATCTTCTATTGCTTGTGGGACTTGTCCGCAAAGGGTGTGCCCTTAGCAAAGTGTAGAGTTTTTTTTCGTCTTCAAGAAATGTAAATAAGGAAATAAAGATGTTAAATTTGCACCCCATGAGTTTAACTTTTTTTTAACACTGAATTTTTTTACAAATCTGCTTAAGATTTAATTCGTAGGGAGTTTTATTAAGGACTCTCTCAAATTGTTTAGATTTTGGCTATTATTTATAAACACGACCCTCTATTGACAAAGGATAACTTACACGATATGAATGTTTAAATTCTGAGCTTTCTTAAGACAATGTTAAATACTTAACAGGCTGGTATTCAATGTAAGCATATACATTACCATACATTCCATAAAGTAAAAAAAAATGCTGTCATGGCCAGCTATACCAGCCTCATTTCACGTAGTAATTTAACTCATGATGAGAAACTGCCGGTTGATTGATGGTTGGCTCGAGTCAGCGAGCGATGTGGCACACCTGTAACGTAATAACAATGTGTGTGAACGTGCCTCCACTAACATTATTTGACCTTTTACTTTCAGGGCGACAGTGGAGACTCTGGCCCGTACGGACCAAAAGGAAATCGCGTAAGTTGCTTGAGTGCATTATCTTGAACGACGTCTTAAAAGTCGTTGTTCCCGCAAGTCGATTCTGAGAATTCCCATCAGTAAATACGAGGCGTGCAGTGGCTCTCCCCCCAAACTCGCGATTCGATGAATTGTCACGATTCATTTTATTGTTATTATTGGCATCGTGGTTACTGCAGTGGCGGCAGGAATCATGTGAATGAATTTCACGCGACGTCTGCAAATCTCAATCACGCACGATTTGATGTGTGCGTCGTGGGTGTGAGGATCTATTTAAGCCGATGAAATCGACGTCCGGCTACTTGCACGTTGAATCCTGCATTTTCGCAAATGCCGACAATGTCGTGTTTCACAACTTAACGTGGTCTCGTATAATTTCTATTGGCCCGCCTCTGTTTTTATCTACCCTGTATACTTGCATGGCTCAGTGTTGACATAGTTCCACAAGGTTATCCCTTAGGCAAGGCCGCAATGCTCAGTCTTGGATTTTTTTTCTCTGGTCAAAAAGCTCCGAGATTGCAATTCTCACGATGCTTACATTTTTTGTCCACGTTTTGTCATGTTTCTCCCCAACCCACACCCTCCCCGAGTAGGCAGCGACCTTTAGAATGTGGGTGTGTTGTGGCAGATGTTATGAATGCAGGGCCTCTCACAGGGGGGTGTGGGAGCGTGGCGAGGTAGGCAAAGGATCAATTTTGTCCTAGGCCTCGCACAAAATAAGGGCCCCACCATAGATAGGTCTATTTGGTTCGTTTTCTCTAATGATTAAGAGGACACACACACATAGACACATGGCATTCTGCCCCAGGCTTCCCAGGTAATGAACGTAACCAATGCCTTCTCAGGAGACGGAACGCCGATATGGAGCAAAAATGTGCGTGTAATCCGAGTCGGGACTGCCTGGCAAAAAAAATTAATCGTAATCACTGGAGATCTTCCAGAAGCAGGGGCGAGTGGGGGGGTTAAATGTGTCATGTGTTATTATGTTATGCAGAGTTGTGAAATATGGCCACTACAGCCTTAATATTTTTCCAATCGGCAAATGTTATTTGGAAAAAGGCACCTCGGGTGCCTGAGATTATTTCGCTCGAATGGAACCCTTTCACAGCACCGCTTAGCGTTTTCAAATTCATGAGCAAACAGTAAGCAGTCTGTGTGTGTGTGTGGGTGGTGGCTTGGTATTTGTCCATGTGCTTTTGCTTCAATGTATTAATTTAATTATATGGGTCGGAATTATCGCGGATATAAACACGTATCGTGTAGCCAAGGTTACAACACAGGGCATCAACATTGTAACAGTCTCACGGACCTATATCTGTGCCGCGTGTACGTGTGTATGTCTTTGTCTCTTACTTAAGTAGGAAGCGGTAGTGCAGCGTTTAGCGCTACGAACCCGGCTACCCGAGTTCGATTCCCGCTCGCGGCCAAAATCAGCGACGATTATCTGAACCGGTCCTGGGCATCCCCTAGGTCGACTCAGCCCCAAATGAGTACCTGGTGCGGTGTGCCGTGCCAGCCTTCGTAGGTGCTCGCTAACAGCACTTGCCCCAACAGTCTGTTAGGGCTATATGGAGGACTTTTGTCTCTTATTGAAAAGCCTGCGTTTGCTGTAATAGACCCATTTCGCATGATTACAAATGTTTACAAAGTGTACCACAAGAAGTGTTGCAGGATCACGTGCGAATCCACCTCTTTTCTAGGATGTTACACGGCGCTTTGCAAGAATTATAAATTGGACATTAGTTATTGGCTGATGGCGAAAAGAGGATGGAGTTTAAGTGTTGGGAAGGCGAAGGGATGACAAGGGAGGGTGATGATAGCAATAGGGAGGCGAGGTGAGGAAGGATAGTTAATGTTTTAAGGATGCGGACAGGACAAGAGTTTAAGGGATACACTATTGCAAAAAATATGAGTTAAAAAAATCAAGTTTAAGGGAGAAGAGCTAGTAAGAGGAATAGATCAATATAAAGAAGGGAAGAGAGGGAGGGTGGTGAGGGAGGCGGAGCGCTGGAGCCTGCTGTCAACGCTGCGCCATTCCTGCAGCTGCGCCCTTTAGAATCTCGATAGAATTTTTATTTATTTACAACTGATTTTTCTTGTTTATTTTGTTGTCCTTCTGCCGTACCTCCGATTATCACGGTTGGCTGCGTACCATGGTGCGAAAGAAGTTAAACATGCATACATAGTCCTCTTTAATGCGGTTTTAATTTTTTTAAAGTAACAAGTGTTTTGTATATATTTAGCGGAAAAAAAAATCAACACCGGATAATTTGCATGCCCTGGGGCTCGTTAGTGCTGCCCTGCATGCCCCTGAGGATCATCGTCAATTGTTGTTTTTGTTGGTGGTGGTGCGTAGGCCCCGGTTGCTCTGACGTTTCCCCTCCTGCCCTGAGCCTCACTTGTGGTTTTTTTTGTTTTAAATTTAGTTGAAATTTTTTTTATTTAGATAAAGTATACATGTGAATGTTGTTTTTTTGTTTCCTTCAGGGTGCTCCAGGAATGCCAGGATTTCCTGGGACACCGGGTATCCCGGTAAGATTTATATATATATACATATTAAACGCAACACAATATTTTAGCTTAAATATGTAAATACAAATGAGCAAAGTGGAAATATTTTTGGACTAGATATGAAAATGTACAATATCAAACTTTGAGTTGTTTTTTTACATTTAATTTATTTTCAGGGTTTGCCGGGACAAGATGGCCCTCAGGGGCCTCACGGTATCCCAGGATGCAATGGGACTAAGGTAAGGCCCCCAGTCTGGCTTTTAAGTGTTGTTTTTACTTGCGTGCACCGTTTGAGTTTGAGATTATTCGATTTGCACGGATGGTCCCGCTGAGCCAGTGGCCCGGGTATTTCTGTACCGTTTCATCGAGTGGCACATGACCAATTTAAAGCGAGTGCTAAAGAATTATGCCTGGGGGGATGTTTTGTAGAGAGTTTTGCGCAAATGCAATCAGGAAGGCATGCTCATTTTGCAAAGTGCATCCATCATTATTTAATCACGTGCTAAATATTTGACTCTTGTTAACATAAATTACCGTGCCATGTCCGTAACGTCCATTAAATTATAATGATAGCGTCTGAGAAACATTCCAGGCTTGCAGGAGGTGAATGAAATACAAATACTGTATCCGGCGGGGGGGGGGGGGAAGAAACATGAAAAACATTGCGAGGCAAGATAAAATAAATGAAATGTATGAGATTTCTAGATACCATAGGGTATATATTTGGACAAGGTGCTAAGTGAGGCTGATAAGTGATAAGGTATGGGTTAGGTTGGCTTTGAAGAGGCATGGGAAGGGGCGAGGAGATGCAGGACAAGTCAACTCTGGGCCCTCTTGAGTTTATTTGGAACACGTAGAGCCCCATTGCAATTCTACTGCCTTACCCCTCTAAAGCAACACGCAGGAGGATTATCACCATTCCAAGTCTGAGCCTTTAACCTCCTTAGAAACCCATTGGCTGACGGTTTAAAATAGCTTGAGAAGAGGTCCATATATGTGTGTATGTTGGATTCGCAGAGCTCCACAACAATAACTAATGAGTTTGTTTACCAAGAAGTTTGCTCAGCCTTATCTTGAAAACGATACCCTTACTAGCAATGGTAATAACTCTATTTTGCCACACTGCTTCATTGAGATTCATATCTCGGGGGGTTATGCAACCTTCAAGTGGTGTCCCACAGTCTGTGTGTGTAACGTGCCTATATGCTACGAATTGGCCATGTTGTAAACTAATCGCATGCCGTTTCTCTCTTGAAAACCATGAGCTGATGTATTCCATAAACCCCCTTTGCCTTGCGAATCATGGATTGTTTACGTTGTGTACACGATTCTAATATCGCGACATTGTTGTCTTATAAGTAAGTCCAACTTTTAAAGGCCGTACCCCCAATAACTCCGAACCAATTATTTGACCACTGATCGATGACCCACACATCTTATTACAGTACCATGCATCGTACGACTTGCATTCACACAGTGCCTGAATGCAGCTGCTACTTCACTTAGTGCACCGAAATAAATATAGGACACAAAGCCTTAGCCGGCGGTAGGGCGAGTGGCTCGCAATCGGAAGGTTGCAAGTTCAACTCCTGGTTGGGGGTCGACTCAGCCCATATCTTCTCGAGGATCGATAAAATAGGCACCACTTTTTGGGGACGTTGGCAGCAGTTGTCATATGGGGACGACCCCCCACTCTCCGAATGTGGAATTTCTACGAATTTGCCCAAGGCTGTAGATTGGGAAATGAGCAGCAGTCTTGGCGATCAATTGAAATAACTTAAACTTGTTTTAAAAGTCATCCTTTCAACAAAGTCCTAAGCTGCACAATAACAACAACAACAGCATTCTTGTTTCAGGAGTGTTGTCGTAGCCTGCGTACACACAGCAGGCTAGGCGGTGGCTAACCCTCGTGAGTAAACGTTTTAACAGAGGGATTAGTGCTGCACACAAAACTAGAGCCACAGACCAGAAAAGTTTCGTCTCAAGTTTACACCACTGGCTTTTGCCCTGTTTGCCACAGGGAGAGAGAGGATATCCTGGCGGTTCGGGATTACCAGGATTACTGGGCCCAACGGTAAGTGCTTTCCGTCTTTTAAATCCTTTGAAGGTTAAAGACCCTGAAAAAGATAAAATAAACAT
The DNA here is from genome assembly GCA_014621495.2 of Entosphenus tridentatus. Classification (NCBI taxonomy): domain Eukaryota; kingdom Metazoa; phylum Chordata; class Hyperoartia; order Petromyzontiformes; family Petromyzontidae; genus Entosphenus; species Entosphenus tridentatus. The sequence goes on along the minus strand of CM025622.2, from coordinate 4,878,639 downwards.
CTCCACTTCCCTGTTCTGCATCTCCACGTAATTTTTTTTTATAATAAAAAAACTATTATAATTAAGACAGCATTACAAAATTAATGAAACATGCTTTCATTTTTTTATTATAGTTAAGACATTCCTAATTATAATTATCACAGCATGAAAAAAATTATTATACGTGCATTTCATTGTTTTATTATAATGAAGAGTCCTAATTATAATTAAGAGAGTATTAAAAAGTGATTCGTACATTTATGGATAGTTTTCATTGTAATGTTTACTACCCATAATGCTCCGCAATATTCCATCACCCATAATTCCCCCATGACCCATAATTCTACACACCAGTGCAGAATAAGCTCTTAAAAGATATGCTGCTCGTGCAAGTCACTTTCTTATTTTATGTAATTGTGACTGAACAATTACTATTGGGAGGCTATTGTTGAAAGAAAATATACATTAAAGTAAAAACTTAAACTTTTGATTTTACCAGGTAAGGCACATCATTTGTAGACAAGCGACCTGTCCACAAATGATATCTCACCGAAGTGGCTTATCACGTGGAAATGTATAGCAGCCAAATACTCTAAACGAAAGTTGATTCTAAATGTGGGGGGAATAACCGGAGGACCCGGAGAAAAATCCACACAATCACGGGGGGGGGGGGGGGGGGGAAAAACCAAAACACAAAAATTCAACAGCAGGCGTCAGGGTTGGGATCAGAGGTCGCAACTGGGTACCCGATACCCGTACCCTACTCGATACCTGGCTACCCGTACCCGGGTAGCGTTTGCGACCCTGGTGCGGCCGGGTACGGGTAGGCCGTGAGTCACTGGTGAGTAACCGTTTGTCACTCATTTCGGGTAGGGTACGGGTAGGGAACGGGTACCCGTACCCGGCCGGGTACGGGTACGGGTACCCATTTGCGACCCTGGTGCGGCCGGGTACAGGTACGGGTAAGGAATCAAAACCCGTTTGCGACCTCTGGTTCGGATCGAACTAACAACGGGGCGAGGAAGATATCATCTCGCCACTGTGCCCCAAAGCAGCTTCACGTTTGCACAGGCGCAGTGTGTACTTGTTTAGAATTACAATCTTTGGCCCAACATCAAAACAATTACTCGAGGCATCCCTGGCATGCAGACGGGGCATTTGGGTGAATTAAAGCCAGCCTAGCTTAATGAAATCGACACGTACAGGAATGAAAACAACTTTTTTGTATTCTTGCAGCATTTGCATGTGTGCGAGTTGCGAACAAAGTGATGGCGTAGTGGTGGGCGGTGGGGAAGTGGTTTTTAGCTCCCTGCGCGAGTTCAATTGTCGTTCGCGTCCAACAGCTGTGGTGAATATCTGAACCAGTTCTGGGCTCCCACTCGACAATACGTCAATGAGTGGAAGCCGCAATGGCAGTGGCGAACAAGCTCTATAAAGAAACAACAACAACAAAAAAACCCAACACTTCGGCCTGAAAAGAAAAAAATTATCTGTACAATTTCGATTTAAAGCTTTCGTGACTGCAGGGATTCATCTTCTTGGTTCTTTCGGTAAAGTCACGTAGAATGGAAATAATAAAATAATCTGTTATTATGTTTTATTTATTTTATTTTATTATTTCTATTCTACGTGACTTTACCGAAAGAACCAAGAAGATGATTCTATACAACTATTATTGATGAATGAGCTATCAGGCCTCCACTTGGTAAACTCGGCCTTAATAAACGACCGCATCTCGCGGTGCGTAAACATCAGCGGCGAGGAGACGGCGGATGGCTTGGCTGTGGCTCATGCCCCGCCACCTCCTCGTGGACCGTGCCGGCCTTCAATAAGCCGCTCGCTTAACAGCACTTGCCCCAACAAGCCTATTCGGCTGCAAAGGGGACCTTTGCCATCGTAATTATAGACAGAATAACGAGGCCATCGTGGCGAGCTGTTTCTGACTGGCGTGTGTCTCTGTTGTCGCGTCACGATATTTGTTTTTCTCTTTGCAGGGAATACCGGGACTGCCAGGCATGAAGGTAAAGCCGTCTGTCGGTCATGTGTTTCTACGATTAAAACACCAACCGCAGCTATCGTGCTCCGAGACGCCGTGGCACACAATTGTGTAAATGTAATTTAGACTACGTTGCCACCTTGTGTCCGTGTCTTGTCAATGCAGGCGCGCCAAGATATTACGTTTACGAAATCATACCGACAACTCCCATGTAATAAAACCATGGGCGGAGTTTGAGGGAGGCGGGGGGCAATGCCCCCCACAAACTGGACACAATTATGAATTTTATTTTCAGTAGTTTATAATTATAATAAAAAATAAATGAATTAATCGTATGCACCCGCGATTGCGGATGTGAGGGACAAAGCGAACCGCCTGTCCCGCCACCCCCCCAAATATAGAAGTCAAACTCCACCTACGAATACAACTCTATAGTTTGCATAAGCACAAACGTGTTCACATTCGATGAACGTTTGCACGCGTAATTCTAAAGCGCCCTTCACTACCAATCAGTGGGGGGGTCTCTTATTGCCAGCTCGGCTGATGGCAGTGTGAGCGCAATTGTTTATTGACCCCTGAATATTGGGTAGGGGCGGCACGAGGATGGATTAACGCAGGGGCCTCCGGGAGCAATTGTGTTTTAAGGAGCCTGCAAAAATCCAAATAAAAACGCCGTCATGACGGTCGAAATGCAAAACCGTGGCACCAGCGCCATTTGGTCGATGAGGCCATAACCGTTCGCGCGTGCGTCGACTTTTAAACGTAACCCCCTTTTGGATTCTTACGTCGCACTTAAAAGCGAGACCTGCAGTGGCCGGGGCGAATAGCGTCGGGGCGCGCTTGGCATTCGGCGTGGGTGGCGGTAAAACGGCAAAAGGAAGGAATTGAAAAGACAAACAAAGAGGGCGTCCCCACCCACCCCACATGCAATGCGGCCCAGGGTGTAAAAGCCTGCCATGGGTTCGATCAAACCCCCCCGCCCCCCCCCCCAACTCAAAATCCAAGCGTCGTCTGTCTGGGTGGTGCTGCGCATTGAGCATTTAACTTCTTGCTGTGCGTTACGGCGCCGGCGGTGTGCGCGTCGATGACAAACGCACATGGGCCGACCCGGGAAATGCGCCGTTGGATTCCGGGCACGGTTTAGCGAGCGCCGCGCTACGGAACCCAGTCGCCCAAGTTCGATTCCCGCTCACGGCCAACGCCAGTGATGATTATCTGAACCAGTCCTGGGCCCTCCCTTAGGTCGAATCGGTCTCAACTGAGTACACTGGTGCGGCGTGTAAACGTCGCGACGCGGGAGGCCAATGGTGGCCGGGCGGGGTGTTGGCCACCCACGGCCTCGTGTGCCGTGCCGGCCTTCGTAAGTGCTGCTCGTGAAGAGCACTTGGCCCCAACGGTCTAAGGCTACATGGGGGATCTTTTTGTTTGTTTGCTGTTAACAAAACGCAACCGAAATAATTTTTTTGTTCCGCATCTCAATTTTGCAGTGGCCTTGTTTGCCCCATTCTACGTCGATTGCTTGGCAAACGCCTCGTGACAAAAGCAGAACTTTCCGAACAAAATTTTGGCGAGGCCGTGAGAGACCCTGGGGCAAGGATATAAAACTCTTGCCTGGGGCGCTGTAAAACGCGATCGCTTACTTTGGTTAACCTTGAGGACGAATTGGTCCGCCACTTAGGAAGTTATCGTCATGAAAAAGCCCACGGGTCTTCCGTCACATCGGCAGTAGCAGTGGGTTCGTATGCGGGGGCCGCGAGCCTGCCGCTGCAACAATAAGAGGATGTTGAATGAGGCCCCCACTTCGTCTTTGTGTTTGTTTGTCTTTTCCCGCAGGGCGATCCTGGAGAGTTCTTTTCTTCGTTTCCGGGGCAGAAGGGCGACGCTGGTTTTCCTGGAACTCCGGGGCAGCCCGTGAGTTTCGCTTGCTGGTGGTGCACGAGGTCACACATTTATACTTTTTACAAATGTTCACACAGTTGCTGAACGCAGGCTCTGAGGCCCAAATAACATCAAGCGGATTTACATTGTCCCGGCGATGAAGAGCAACACGTTCATGAGAAGCGGTGGGGGTGACGCGGCCCAGCGGAGGTTCTTAGATTGAGCCCCACGCCTTTTAAAGATCCCGAGAGGAGGCCATGTGTGTTGGTGCTATGATCGATATTTGCCAAATATATATATTTTTTACTCCATTGTAAACACGTAGCATCATCGCCCCCTACTGGGACAACTTAGCAGAACCCTTCTGGAAGCGAGTTGATAATGACATAAATGTTACGTTATTTCATTTATATATTAGTATGATCGTAACAGTAAACTAAATACTTACATGTATATCTCTGCTTGAGAGACGTAGAGAGATATCTCTGCTTTCGGGTGCCGCAGTGGCTTGATGTTAGGGGCCGTCCATAAATGACGTCACGTACCTGGGGGGGGGGGGTCAGACATTTGTGACGATGTGTGACGAGGGG
>CM025622.2:4827872-4851413 GCA_014621495.2 Entosphenus tridentatus | reverse complement strand
TCTGGTTGTAGCTGAGGAGCCGGGACAGGAAGTAGCAGTAGTCGTATTGGAGGAACAGAAGCCATTGAGTGCCGATGATGGCTTTATGTGCAGTGGGAGTTTAGAGGCGTTGTGCTCTCAGCGTCATGCAGCGAGACACAGTGTCCATTCTTATCTCTCGCAGGGCAGTGCATCAAGGCCGTAGCCATGGAGTCAACATTGGGGGGGACCAAATCTTCCAGGGGGTCTGGGGGTCCCCCCCCAGAAAAAAAATCTAAATTTGAAGACGAATTTCTTGCCATTTGCTGCCTAAAATTCACTGACACATAGGATGGACTTTTAATTAATTTTTTACAATAATGTCTAATAGTGTATTGTATTACAATGCTCTGTTTTTTTCTTTTTTACCTTTTCTTGTTTCATTGTATGTAATGGCAGAGATTAGGGATTAACAAAGTACAACCATAACCACAATAATTTCAACAGAAATCTATCTGATAGCGATATATTTGGGGGGACATTTTGAGAATATTTTAATATTGGGGGATGTGTCCCCCCCTCCCAATATATATTAAAATTACGGCCTTGCAGTGCATGCTTAACCAGGCGAGAGACCGGGATAGAGTCGCATCTACAAAAACTAAATAATTACCTGAACTAAAGCAGTGGAGAAAATATAAATCGCAACTGTGTCATATGAGAAATTTAAAATATTGCACTGTTAGAAAATATACTCCCTGCAGCACAAGTTGACTCGGTCATCATTATATTTTTATAGTGATCATAGTATAATTAAGTTACAGAAAACAGGTTTGGCTACTGTTCGTAATATGCAAACGGACACGGATGTATGTGATATGTAATTGCTGTTGTTCTAATCTGTGGAACTGACCCTGGATTGTGAATCCCACTTAGGTGTGAAGGGGGAGCCAGGAAAGACAATGTCGGAGCCAGGAAAACCTGGACCTCCTGGCTTGCCTGGGTCACATGGATCCCCTGGTTCTCCAGGTGAGCGAGAGCCCCTCTGATTTCCCATCGTCTCGCACGACACCTTGGTTCTACACTTCGGTTCCGTTTGCACGGACTCGTGACTTGTGTATCACCACATCTCGGAAACTAGGCGGGTTTGAGCCTGGATAGTGCTCGAACGCCGTAGGTGGCTGCCCGGCTGTGCCACGTGGAGTTAAGCAGAGGGGGCAGTGCAGCAACATTCCTTTGTTGTACTGTGATTCTATGCCCCCACATCTATGCTCCCCACCACCGCACCTCCGATTAGCACCGCTGACTTCGTACGGTGTGAAAGAAGTTCAACATGAATGCATACGTCACAAACCCGCGCCGAACAGCACGGTGAAGTAGGCTCGCATAACCCTCGCTACCTGCGCGGCGTGAGAAGGCCATCATCATCCAGCAGTGGATTGGCACGTATTCGCACTGCCACAAGGAGTGCTCAGGCCGGCAGCAGAGAGACCTGACGTCTATCCTAATGCAGAGGTCGCGTGGTGCGCCTTGATTTGGCTCTCAGCTGGAGACCGATCGCGATCCGGAAGTTCTGTTTTCATCCCAGCGTCCTTGAACGTCGGCTCATTCCAATGGCAGGTAGCTGCTGCGTTAATATTTTCCGGGGAATAATAAAGATTTTTGGGTTATATCGCGTAAACATAAATGCGTCGTCAACCCACCACTACCCGACACAGCCAACCAGTAAGGTTTGTTACGTAAACAAAACGTGCCAATTAGTTACTACTTTAGCCCACCGGTGTGTTGGAGAGTAAATCCACAACATTTACGATTTGAGTACTGTGACGTTTTGCTGGTAACGACATCCAGCATCATCAGGCAATTTTTTTGCCACAATTGTGACAAACCTTACAAAATTTACCCCCCCCCCCCCAAAAAACCCCATTATGAATCATATTAGTCCTCAAAAGCCGCCTACGTGTCAAACTACCCTCCGGGCGTCCGATCAGTCCCTCGTCACAAGTTCTGTTCGGCGCCAAGATGTGGCGCCGTCCAGTTTGGGTGCATCTCTCGAGCGTGCAGGCCGGAGCGCCTGCACACCGCGGAGGGGAGGGGGTGGTGGCATGTCGCTGTACATGCCATTGCTCTCGCGTGAGTTCACGGTTTTCGCCTTCCGCTCTACAGGCAGCTCGGGCATCCCTGGCTCCCCTGGATTGCCAGGGTTGCAAGGGGCGAAAGGTGACGCGGGCCTGCCGGGATTTGGATCTCCTGGGCCATCTGGTCCGAAGGGTAGGACTTCCAAAAACAGTTTCTCTCTCCCCCGTGTCTCGCTCTCTCCCCGCCATGTGTTTCTCTCACTGTGTGTTCTCAATCTTTGCTGTCTCTCTCTCTCTCTGATGAAGCTGGCTGTAGTAATCTTTGCTACTCTTAGGTTTTTTCGGTAAGGTCACGTAGGTAAAAGTAAAAAATATATATATAAATAATAATAGAAATAAAATTATAAATCGCGACGTTTCGGAGGCAACACAAGTCTCCGTCATCAGGTGGGATCGTCACAGCGGCTTTCTATTATTTATATTTTTTATTTTTACCTACGTGACTTTACGGAAAAAACCTAAGAGTATGAATCCTTGCAGTCACGAAAGCTTCAAATCTAGAAGTAATCTTTGCTGTTACTCTCTCTCTGATGTAGCTGGTTGTAGTAATCGTTGCTGTGTCTCTCTCTTCCTCCTTCTCCTTGTGCTCAATCCACACTTTTGCTCTTTTTCTATTCTCGCCACCCTCCTTCACTGGAACAAACTTCCCCCTCCACATTGAGCAGTCACCTTCGCTCACTAATTTCCGCTCTGCACTCAAAGCGCACTTATTGTTACCCCTAGCTTACCCCACGACCTCCTTAATCTCTCCCTCATAACCGCCACCCTCTTCATATTCCCATTATACGGCTTTCACTCATTAACGCCCGTTCACTAAATTTGTTCATCATCGTTTACTGTCATCAATTTCGCTTTCACCGAATTCACTCATCATCACAGACTCGCCCCCATTGCTTCCTCTCATCAATTTCATTCACCTCATCCTCCACCGTTACATTCATTTTTATTTCCTTGTAAAGCGCCTCGGTCAAGGCGCAATATCAATTCCTTTAAGATGAGATGAGATCTCCCCGAGTCTCTCAGCAGTCAGTGCACTTCACCACGAAACCGGAAACCGACGTCGCCAGTGCGATGCCAGCCCACAGCTCACGTTGGTGACACGTGATCATTCTGCCACCCCCGTTTTAACAATCCGCACAGACTAGCACGGTGAAGTGTGGTCAAACAACCCCAATCACCGACATGGTGCGAGGGGGCATTCATCCAGCAGTGGATTGCCAAAGGGCTTTACGATATTATTTATATATTTATCTATTTATTGAATATTATGCTTGTTTATAGAAGTACGCCTCATTGAATTTCAAGCAGGCAAACACGATATATAAACTTCATATTTATATAAAAAAATAAGGCTCTGTATAAGAAAAGATGCAGTGTATTTTTTCTGGTAAATATTAATAAAGTATTAATTTTCGAGGTTTAAGTGGGGGGGGGGGGGCACATTCACATTCCATACACCCTCTTAGCCACCCCACCCCCCTCCCCCACTGAGTCTCAAGGCAAATTTTCACGAGGTTCCTGTGAAGTTTTCGCAGAGAAGGGGGGCGGACGATTGCTCTGTGTATCCCCAATGATCTCATTTGTAATGGCCGTGTCTGCGTACTCTGCAGGTAACCAAGGCAACCCAGGGTTACCAGGACAGCCAGGAGGATCTGGGCGCCCTGGACAAGATGGATTCCCGGGGAGCCCTGGACAGCCCGGACTAAAGGTGAACTGTGACGGACACGTGCCAAGCGAGAGCAGATACACACGGATAAGAGGATATGTTTGCTGCTGCCTTCCGGTGGGAGAGATTGGTTCTGGGGGGGCAGTATATGTATCCTATTGAATATAGCAATTCCTCGTTTAATGGCGTAAATGCGTTCCTGAAAAGTGCCGTGTTAAGCAAAAAACTACGCACGATATTAATTAAAAATTATGTGTTTTTTACTACCCGTGGGATCCGGCCCCACCAGTCCGTAACGATGAACGACCATCTCACCGCTCCACCTTTGCGTCCACGTCATTGTCCCCTCACAGGGTGACGGAGGAGTTGGTTCCCCGGGCCCTCGTGGGCCTCCGGGGTCTCCTGGCCTCGACGGACTGTCCGGTTCCAAGGGAGACAGCGGCTTCCCCGGCCTGCCGGGGCAACCGGGCAGGCCAGGGCTCGACGGCGTGCCGGGAACCAAGGGTACGCAGACCACCGTGCTCGCTAGAGTCGCCACGGGGGTCTTTGTGGCCTGAGTACAGAGCGACTTGTGAAATCCTAGGAAGTGGTGCAAGTTCGGTTGAAGACAAGACATGTCATCGCTCCGGTTGGATTGGAGAGTTAAGGCAATTGCAGCGTCGTCAAGCTGGGGAGAGAACTATGGGGTGGTCGTGAACGCTCACTCGTGCGCCAATTGTCAAAGTAAAAAAAACACTAACTGATAATAAAAAAACAGAACATAATCGATGACACGATTAATTATACGTAATTCATTATTGGTAACATTAACAATGCTACTGGTGACCTTGCGCTCTCATTTTGTGGGACATTATTACTGAGGGTGTTATATTCATATATATTTCAGTTGTAAAGTGGTGCTGCAGGGTAGATTGGTGGTGCACCGGCTAGCGTGCCTCACCGCACTACCCCGGCAATTCTGACTTTTTGACGGCTGGCTCATGGCTCCCAACGTGGATGCATGCGGCCTCCTTGTCACCGGGGCTGGTGGGTGCCCTCGCTCACCAAGTCGGTACAGTGTGAAGGTCATGGGTCAATCAACTGCCGCAACCAGCGTGGAAAATGGGCGAGGCTTTCATCCCACGGTGGATGGACAGAGTGCTGTGAACGACAGGGGTTCTCTGTGTTTGTGTTAAGGCCATGTCTGTCCAGTGCTCGCTGAGCTGCAGTGACTGCCATTATAAATTCGCACTAATTACACCACCAAACTTCTTGCCACAAATGAACCACAATACCTTTCTGATATCGTCAAGGACCATAAACCATCACACAAACTCTCCTCATCCTCGCAGCGGCTTTTGGCTAACCATCGAACAAAGACGGTCAATGCATCGCACGCTTTCAGATGCGCTTTTGCGGCCCGTCTGGAACGCTCTTCCTTCCGATATTAGGAAGTCACTGGGAGCTATGCACTGTTAAATCCTAGTTTGAAAACTCAGTTCTTTAAAATTGCTTTTGGTGTATAATTTGTTGTCCTTCCCCCGCACCTGGGAAAGAGGTTCAACGTACGTACATGCAAGGCAGTGTGTTTTCACGCTGCCTTGTATGTGCGTCCACTGGCCCTATGCAGTAGACAGCACTCGGACCCGTTGCAGATGTCTCGAATAGCACGTTTTGGCTACGTGCGGTCAGAAAAGAAGTTAACCGTACATACACACGTGCATGCAAACGTCTTGTCTCTTATTCCCGTAGGAGACGGCGGGAATTCGGGATTGCCCGGTCGCCCGGGAGCCCAGGGCCCCCCTGGACAGGGATTCCCAGGGGCTCAAGGTCCCCCAGGATCTCCGGGACAAGTTGGACCTGAAGGTGACAATTTCCGCACTGACAATTATGATAACGATGATGGTGGTTATGATGATGCTTCCAACAGTAATGCTGCTTATTATAATGATGATGGCGATCATGGTAATGATGACAATGGTTATCATTATGACGATTACGATCCTGGAAGAATGAGGATTTTCATGATAATCATGATGACAACACTCGTGATGATTATGAAGATGCTTACAAAGGCAATAGTGGTGAAAATGACTATGATGACAGTGACACATGATGGTTACAATTATTATGACAATGCTGTTTATGATGATGGCAATGATGTTTGCGATGGAAACGCTTATTGTTATGACGATGGTGATGAACGGCGATAACAATAAATGTAATAGTTTAGTCATTTAACCGGGTGAGAACTCAAGAGACCAGGATTGTATGATTTGCAAGAGTGACCTGAATGACGATTGATGATGACGATCGATGTGCATGACCAGGTTCACCAGGGTCGAAAGGAGACAAGGGAGACTACGGAGCCCCAGGATTGAACATGCCGGGACCTCCGGGAGACAGGGGCAACCCTGGTTTTCCCGGCACGCCCGGTGGCATTGGATCACCAGGATCGCCGGGACAGCCCGGAAGGAATGGTTTCCCAGGCACACCAGGCAAGGCTTCCCCCCTTCCCCGTTAAATTTCGCTCGGCGATTCCACAACCCATGTAGAGGACTCGGGAAGTCAACCCGCGTCTGTTCTTGCCTTCAATGCAAACCGCTGACAGGGTTGAACGTTTCACGTGAACCCGCCGTGCCCGCTGCTTGTCCCCCCGTACGTCGCCGTTGTTTCATGCAAGCTGCCTCGGACCACTTGCTCCCATTGTGGACGCGGTGTGGATGTGCGTGACGGTGCGCGCACGTGGACCACCGTGTAGGTCGCACGTTTTTGTAGATGTGGGGTATACGGGTTCCCCTCACTTTACGCTGTCCGGTTTGTGCGATTTCGCACCGTATATGTGGCTGGAGCCTCTTTATATCCAAAATTCGATTTGTTATGCAGTTTGGATTCACTCTGCAGATATACGGTCGGACACGGGACATTGTGGACTCGGTGCATTGTGGGTTGACTTACTGTGCGGTCCACGCAATGCAATTACGCTTTGTGTGCACCATATTCTTGGAACGCATCTACCGCATAAAACAAGGGGCACCTGTACGTGTCATTACGCGTGCACTTTGTGTCACCTGACAATCTTTCTTATTTCGATTTCCGAGTTCATTGCCTGATGACGCTCGAAGCGAATCGTCGGCATCGTGCATTGCCGTTGAAAAGTTTCAGGCCAGCGGTGTGGAGGAGTAGCTTTATCGCTCAAAATTTGATCGATGCGTCGGCCATGTTTTAGAATGAGACATTAGTGGAAGGCGCCATACAAGTCATTGTAAATTATTATAATTATTATTAAATTGCATCTCTGTAAACGTGGCACCTTGGTTGGTTAGTGGAGGTATAACGACGAAGAATGTTGGCTATAAAACCACAGCTTGGTCGAAAACCTACTTTGAAAAAACCTGTGTGTAAAGTTGAACGACTTTAACGAAAGGATACTTCCCGTGTTGTTTTCTAGGTTCCAAAGGAGACATGGGAGTCATGGGGACACCTGGGTCCTCTGGTCCTCCTGGTCCTTTTGGGCAGATCGGCCCACCGGGACCCAGAGGTAGGCCTTAGTTGCACAATATTTGTAGAATGTGGACTCCGGGATCAGAATTCTATGTATTAGTTGGACCTAAAGGTATGATAAAAATACAACTCAAATCGCAATTTCTCTTTCCTCTGCTCCATCGCTCTCCCGGTAGGGGTATGGGGGGAGGAGTTCAATTATTATTTAATATTTTGACCCCGGGGTCAGAATTCTATTGGGGGTCAAATGTTATCTCGCATTTACATACATAAAACTTGGCAATTAAACAAACTATTAAACACAAAATTAAATGTCACCCCACAATCCCTTCCATATGGCTGATGCAAATCCATCAAGACCACTGCCTTCTACAGCAATTGTGGTTTCTGTGTGCGTGTATGTAACGCACGACCAGTGGGGAGCGGTAGTGTCGCGGCTAGCGCTGTGCTACAAACCCAGAGACCCGAGTCCGATTCCTGCTCACGGGCAACACCAGTGACGATTATCTGAACTGGTCCTGGGCCTCCCCTAGGACGACTCAGCCCTAAATGAACACCTGGTGCAGTGCGTAAAAAACACTGCCGCTGGGGAGACAAAGGCGGTCGGGTTTGGTGTTCGCCACCCACCCCCTGCGTATGCCATGCCGGCCTTCACAGGTGCTGCTCGCTAACGGCACTTGCCTCAACAGCCTGTTACAGGCGACACAACGGGGGTGGGGGGGAGGGGTCTTTGTTTTGTGCTGTGTACCGCACTATGAGTCTGATAGCTGGTAACCGTGGTGATGCGGCACGTGTGTGTTGTGTTCTGGCCACGCTGTGCGATCTTCACAGGCAACGAGGGGCAGCCTGGCCTGCCGGGCGAACCGGGCGACTTGGGCTTCAAGGGAAACAAAGGCGATCCTGGCATCCCCGGCCCATCCGTCCCCATTGGCACTGTGACAACGAAGGGAGAAAAGGGAGATAAAGGGTCTGGTGGTGAGTGATATAGCATAACGACGACGGTGACGACAACACGATGACGATGACGATGATGTCGACAATGTGTGCGTATACATGATAATTTAAACCTTTAGTGCACCGGCACAGTTATCCACTTGCGAATGACCTGGGAACCACAGACAAGCCAGGAAGGCTGCAAAGGCGACAAATGATGTGCCATGTATGTGCAATGGAGAAGGATCAACGCCTGTTAGATATTTTTCAATTGAAGGCCGCAGCGTTATTGACGAATGAGCTGAGTTGTGTCTTCTTCAGTTGTGCCCAGCCCCCCCCCCCCCTCTGATTTATACCTCCGCAGCCCCTCCCCTCTGTTCCTACAGCCCCGTTGTTGTCTGGTGGAATGAGACACCAAAAAGTCAACGGTCTAATTTTGCATATGTACACGTCCTTGTGCCAGTGCCAAAGCGACTTGCTAATTCCTCACGCTGGTGCTTTGTAGGTACTCCTGGCATGCCAGGCCCCAAGGGATTCCAAGGACTGCCTGGCAGCAATGGGCAGCCTGGTCAGGCGGGTCTTCCCGGGACACATGGCCAGTCAGGTAAGATCACTATCGAGCACGGGCCGAGTGTCTCGCGATGCGGCAGAGCCGTAGCCGAGTGGGTTAACACGATGGTGAAATATACTAATAGGGTTTTTCCCCTTTTTTCTGGCAACAAAACTGATACTTTTTGCAAGGAATCATGCTTATATTAACCACAATACTTGCAGTCAAATGCAAACAAAAAACAATACTCTGATAATTTATGCATTGTCTTTGAAACTGATTGGTCCACACCAGAGACAGCTTTCTTTAGAGCCTAGTCTCATATGGTGTTCGACCAGATGACGCCAAAAGGCGCACAGTTCAAAGACAATGCACTACCAGAGTGATGATGGTGAAAGTTAACAGCGCGAGGTGCGTGGGGTTTACCAACCCCCCCCCCCCACCGAACTTTTTAAGGTCACCCCGATTGATAGTAAAAAAAACTAAAATAACGTGTCAAGAGTAGTATGTACTTCCGGCAAATGACTCTGTTTAGATTTTACATCGCAATCATCGCCCATCCCCCCGCCCTCCCTCTCACCTACTGTAAAAATATGCCAAGACCCTCGTGAAAAAGAGTCATAAAAAAAAGACGCGGTCCACTGAGCTAGTTATGACTAACTAGTTATGACTAACTAGGTGACCGGTTGCCAGCAGCCTGGACGAGCGAAACAAGTTTATTTTACCGAAGTACAAAACCTTGAATTTTTTGATAATTGTTTTTTTACCCTTTTATCTGGCAACAAAACTGTAAAAAATAGGTGTCAGTTTTGTTGCCAGATAAAAGGGTAAAAAAACAATTATCATATTTTTTCTTCTGGCAAATGAGGTTCCAATGGTGTAAATGCTTACCCTAGCTCTCATACTCTGATGGTGCATTGTCTTTGAGTTGTGCGCCTTTTGGCGTCATCTGGTCCAACACCATGTGAGACTAGGCTCTAAGGAAAGCTGTCTCGGGTGTAGACCAATCAACTTCAAGGACAGTGCATACATTATCAGAGTTATGTTTTTTATTTGCATTATGACTGCAGGTATTGTGGTCTATGCAAACATGACTCCTTTTAAAAAAAAAAGGTGTCAGTTTTGTTGCCAGATAAAAGGGTAAAAAAACAATTATCATATTTTTTCTTCTGGCAAATGAGGTTCCAATGGTGTAAATGCTTGAATTTTTTGTTAGCATAGGGGACCACTTAATGGCAGCTGTGCCTGTGTGACGCAAGATGCGTGCAGCACCAGCCTGAAAGTGAGCATTCGACTGCCAGTCAGTGGCAAAGTTGCTATTGGTTTTACCTTTTAAATTACAAAAAATATTCTGCAAACACGTATATCTTCTGACACTTTGGATGGCATTGACCCAGTACGATCTTCTTAAATCCAGTGAATGTGTTCAGTGGGTATTCCCCTTTAACTCTGTTTGAAATATATATAAAACAATTCCTGTACGGTATTGCTCTGTATCGCATTTGCATCAAACCACATCGTATGCTTATTTGTGCATTAAAACATACATTTTATACTCTCTCCCCTCATTTTACGGCGTAGTACAACGTCACATATCTGACAGTCACGTATCCGTCCTGACCAATTAACCGCCCCCCCTCCCCCCTGAACCAGTGTGGTATATGCACGTGGCAGAAGCACAACAACTTTCTTTAGCTGTTGACAGATGTGACCTTTTCACATACAGTCATGCATTCTTAATTGGCGTTCATTTTCTCGATCATATGTGTGGTCCCAGAGATATAACTGCTCAAAGCGAGCTACTAGTCCTTTGGTATTTGCATTGCCGTTGTGCTTTACGCCTTTTTTGCATTCTCTGATCGAACACTGGTGATCCAATGCCATAGAGGAGGCTGTCCCTGGTGTAGGCCAATCCGTTTCAAAGACAATGCATACATTATCAAAGGACATTTCTTTGCACGTTTTACCACAAGGATGTGTGGCTAATGAAACCTTGATGCCTTACAACAGACGTCTTTTTGGTGTTTGAACATCTTAACACCTTTCTTTTTGCCAGAAAGGGTAAAGCCTCTTCCTTTTTCATCGTATGTCTGCGTGTCGTGTGACTGGAAGATGACGAACTTCTCCAGTGGCGAGGCCACGGTCTTACAGGACAGGACGCGCGGATGCCACTGATAATGCTTGTCCGCTTGTGCACAGGTCCCAAAGGAGATTCTGGATTCCCAGGAAATCCTGGCCAACCTGGGCAGCCGGGTCCCAAGGGCTCCATGGGAGAGATGGGCTTTCCAGGTATTTAACAGGAATATCAAGGATCCCAAATACCTCTTCCCCATTGCTTGTCTATCAGTCGATCTGTCTGCCTGTCTGTAACACGCGGGTTGTGATAACTGTTGAGATGTGAATATAAAGTTGTGTTGCTATATTAGGGACTTACCCAATAGATAACTGGCAAAATATATTGACAAGTTTCCAAAAACTTGGCATAAAAAAAACCCCCCAGCGCCAAATGGAAAGTCTTTTCGGCCAAGGCCTTGTGCAAGCCACGCCAGTCCCTGCAACGTTGTCACGTGCGACGTGATAATTTGTGACGTCATCTCCCGACATCACACCTCATGTGACGTCATTTAATTTGCACACCTCGGGAGGTAAAGCGATAATGGCAATTGCAGTACTTCCGAGGGCAAAATGCATCTCAGAAAGCCTCACAGAATCCATTTCTGTGCTTGATAAAAAATGTTCCCGAACTTTGTTTTGTTCTGTGTACAGGTCCTCCTGGTTCAAAGGGCATTCCGGGCAACCCAGGTCTCCAGGGTTCCCCAGGATCTCCTGGATTCTCTGGCATGAAAGGAGCTAAGGGCGAGTCTGCCCAGCCAGGCCAAGGAATTCCTGGACCACCTGGCCTAAAGGTGTTTTATGACATTTTCAACACAAGAACGGTTTCACCTTTCTCTCAATTTGGTTCCAATTGTGCTACCCGGGTCGTGCCATTTGGAGCTCTGTGCAGAGAAGTGAAAATGCGTGTGTTGGGGAACGGTTCCTCGGAAAGGGATGTCACAGAACTGTTTTCTGAGTTCCCGTAAAGTGACAAGTTTTTTGTTCACATGCTAAGCGCACGCACATGCCCTGTTGCGGGAAGAATGTTTCGTTCCCACAGATTTAATCCTCGCGAGTTGGAATTTAGCCTAATCGAGTGAATAATGGAACGTAATGTGACCTTCGTGTGTTCAGTCGCTGCTAACTGGGTCGAGACCATCAACTCACTCAACTTGAAAAACCCAGTAAAGTCACAGGCAGTGGCTTAGACCCTGGAGTCAAGCCCAGCATCTCAGCGATGCCGGCTCAGTGGTCTGACCCCTGATAGATTCGGCCACTTCTGTTCAATTTCCTGTAGTCCAGCACTGTGGAGGCAGAGCCCCCACTCTTGGGCCAGTAGGTGCCAGGTTGTTTTTCTACTGCAGAGGCCAAGCTGTGCCGCTATTGTTGCACACGATGGTGCATGTGTGTACGTATGTTGAACTTCATGCCAACCAGAACCGTCCCTAGACCTTTGGGGGCCCTAAGCAAAATTTGGTTGGAAGCCCCTTTGATGTATGATTTTTTTCACCCACTAGCTAGCAGTGACTCTAGGGAGTCGTCTGCTGGCCACGGGGCCCTTTGCAATTGCAAGGGTCGCTTAGTGGCTGGGCCGGCTCTGATGCCAACTGTGCTAATCGGAGTGTCTCGATAGATTGGCGATGCTGTATCCTCGCCGATATCAGACACTGAAAACACATTGTTCAACCACCCCTGTCCCTGCCTGGCCCCCGAGGCAGCTTGAGATGGTCTCGTGGGAGCCAACATATCGTGGTTTGGTCAGGGCTCAACACGGACAATAGCTAGTGGAAAACCACTCATATGGCTCAGATGTGCCAGTGGAAAAGGGATACCACTCTCCCATATGGAAGAGGCCATCCTGGCGTGCATCCCATCTCTCACATTCAAAGCTGGCTGGGTTACCAAGGCCGGATTTGAGAAGCACTGCTGTACAAAATGCAGGCTGCATCCACCCTGGTGCTCCCCTTGAATCAAACAAGCATTTGCTCGCGTGTAATAATTTCTATTGTGACTTTCTCTTCTTCAACAGGGTGATGTAGGGAGCCCTGGCTTCAATGGACCACCTGGACAGAAAGGTTCCCCAGGAACTCCTGGCCTTCCTGGGCTTCCCGGCAATCCGGGTTCAAAGGGAGAATCCGGGCAGCCAGGATTTCCAGGTAATTTTGAGAGAAATCTGGCCGGTGCTTAGCAGGATAGCGCCACTCGGTGGGGTAGTCAACAGTCGTTATCCTATGGGCAGACTCTCACCCCCCCCCGCCAAACAATGTGGTAACTCCACCACAGGGTTGTAAACATGACATCAACGCTGACCCTCGGTGGACATTTGAGCAGAATATCCCCTGGAGTCCAATATTCTGGTTACGGCACATACCGTAAAAACAATGCTAGGTAACGATGAGAATTAGTATTTATAGGCCACTTTAAATGCCTCAGCAACTCGAAGTTCCTTGCATCACAGCTCATCTCAACCATTCTAAAGCTATCCTGCCGTCTAGCTGAGGGACCCACCAGTGGAAACTGTCCCTTTTGCGGCCTCAAACCACTGGGCATTATTATTCTATCAGTAGGGGGCGATGTTGAAATGTGGTTTTTTTTTCACAATGAAGCAATCTTTTCAAAATTGGCAAATTCGGGCCATCATGCTGGCATACATGGCCTATAATCAGCAACAGATTGTATACGATGATTGCCAATAGTGGAGAGAACTGCTTTTGGAATTTCATGGATCCAACGACCTCTGTAAAGCGGTTAGATGGGAAGAAGAGATTAATGCTCCGTGTATCGTCTTGTGTATGAGTGTCTTTTTAATCTATCATTGGATTTATTTTGTTTTACGTTTAGGCAACCCAGGGCTTCCAGGTTCTAAAGGTCAAGATGGATTCCCCGGAGGACCAGGCCGTCCCGGAGGCCCAGGCTTGCCAGGTAAACTCATCGCCGCGCCCTGTGACACACTGTCACGGCTATAGGTGCAGGCCTGCAATTTCTGGCTCACCCCACTGCTGACAGAAGGCCATCTGCTGGAGGGAGCTTTCAGATGGCCTCCCTGGAGGATACTTATAGGCGTCTCTTCCACGCGTATGGGGATTCAGAGTTATCCCCCCCCTCGCACTGCCTGAATTTTCTCCAGGTACTCTGGTATCCTCCCACCTGTATAAACACTCGTTGATGCATTTGGCCGAGCACCCCAATAGAAGACCGCGGGGCTTTGGGTAATCGTTGGCGCCGGTTCTGGCTGCCTTCTTGCTTGTCTGTGACTTCCCGCGCCTCTGTGTGAAAACTGCGCAAAATTACAAATTCTACAGGTTCAAAATGGCATTAAAGACTCTGCTGTAAAATTAGATTTTTTTTTTAATGTATATTCTTTATTGCTAAATTTATATTTTTTACAGTTTTTTCATGAACACAAAGCTAGAGAGCAATGTGCTACTTGCCAATTGATTTGCAATTAGCAAATAGGCCTGCCGCGGTCATTCCAAAATGCCTATTCTGGGTTTCAAAGTGTTGCAGCCGTTTTCTGTCTCGAAGGTGAGAGAGAGAGAGACAGATCGGCGTTCAATGCCCCATGCCGCTGTAGCCTGCAGCCCGCAGCCCGGTCTGAATTAAAATGTGATAATTGCCGCCTGGTGTGGTGCTAATTGTGCCGGGCGCAAACGTGGACGTCTGTAGGAGATGCAGGCCGCCCTGGATTGCCTGGCCCGTCGGGAGAGAAGGGATTTCCTGGAAAGGATGGTATTCCTGGCACGGCAGGACCTCGGGGAGACCCTGGTAAGCACCGGAGATGTCGCACGTGACACCACATCGTTGCAGCTCCCTGTTAATTTTTGTGCGCTTTCTGGCAGCGATTAAAAGCATTTACACACCTCAACCCGAGCTATTAATACTCTGATACTTGCATTGCCTTTGTACTGTTCGTCTTTCGGCATTCTCTGGTCTGACACTGGTGAGACATGGCCATAAAGAAGGCTGTCTGGTGTAGGCCAATCAGTTTCAAAGACAATGCCATATATTATTAGAGCCTTACTCTTTGGTTCTTTTGGTAAAGTCACATAGGTACGTAGGTATAAAATAACACAAGTGTCCTCCATCAGGTGGGAAATGCTTTCCCACCTAATGACGGATGCTTGTTTTGTGCCTGAAACGTCGTGATTTATTTTATTTTCTACCTACGTGACTTTACCGAAAGAACCAAAGAGTATGGATTCCTGCAGTCACGAAAGCTTCAAGTCAAGATTTTTTTTATCAGAGCCTGTTTATTTGCTTGTTTAGCCACAAGGATGTGTGGTTAATGCAGACTTGATGCCTTGCAACAGATGTCTATTTGGTGTTTGAACATCTTAACACCTCCTGTTTTATTGATCGAAAGAGTAAAGCCTATTCTTATTTTTAAGTATTTATATGCTGGCTCTGTCCGTCAATCTGTCACATGGGGAGGGGGGGGGGCGGCACTTTTAACGCTCGTCAAAGTGATCTGATTTGAACAAACTCGCAGAGTAAAGTCACGTTACTATTCTGGATGTAGCCGATAAAAATCTGCATAAGTTGATGAAAGGGGTTGCCCAAAACTGGGAGACACAATATACCAGAGATAAAAAAAATTGCAAATATATGCAAACATGTTCTGTTACGACGGCTCCCTTTTGGCTTTCCGTACTGCTAATAAAATACTTCCGAAGACAAATGCATGTTGGAAACCGTCACACACAATCCATGTGCACGCCTGATTTGTCCAAAACCGTTTTCTAAGCTTTGGGACATTCGGCTTCCCTCCCTTCTACGAACAGCAAAGTGTCGCTTTGTCACTTGGACCGTAGGACACTCCTCGTGAAGGAACGTGTGTTCTAAAATTGGGTTTTCGCTGAGAAAATCACAGCAGGAATCTGCCAAACTCTCCTGGCTGCATGGAGAGAGAGGTGAATTACATGCAGGGAGGTGGAATGGTTTCTCCCAGTCCTTTGTTGTTGTTGGTGAACAAGAACCCGTTACAAAGCGCCAGCGGTATGGGAAAGGCGTACGGGATATTCAGCGGATAACAAGCCCGAGGCCAGTTCAAGTTCAAGTTCATTTATTAGGTATCGCCCTGTGAGCCATTCGGCTCTTGAATCAGGCGCAACCGCAACAAACAAAAAATTAAAACATGAACAAGAAAACATCTTAAAGTGAATATGTGACTAAGTGCAAACAGAAAATCCAAGAAAAGACAGCAAAATATTGCAGAAAAAACACCGTACACGGACGCTGTGTGCAACAATCCCAGTGGGATGCAAGTCAAACAACAACAACAGTTGCCCACTGGGTAAGGGAAGGGCGATTGGGCTCACTGCCCCACTCACATAGGGGGAGCGATCAGTAAGGTGGTATTTTTATGGGGGGTGGGGGTGGTTTGTCCCAGTTCTTTATATCTGCATATAAAAAAAGCAGAGGTGGGCCGAGTGGCTGAGAAGTCGGGGAAGCGTTGAGTTGGCACCACTGAAATCCTGGGTTTGAATCCAGGTTTCAGCTGCCTGTGTCTAACCCGGATTCCTAAGTGTAGTGAGTTGTTGAACCCAGTCTGGTCACCAACAACTGTGCAAAGTTCACCATCAAGAGTAGGCGTGGGACTTGAAACTTCATTTGGCTAGATTTACACGTATGCATCAAGAGATTCGCACCCACCAGAGCAATGTGGAATTGCCGCCACTGGCTCAGGACTTTGAAGAGGAGAATAATCCCGCCCTAGGCCGGCACGCGATGAGCCGCGCCTCTTTGAGGTCGCGATCGAACAGCAATTTGTCCATTTGGCGAACTTTGCGCACGGGACGAGAAACCAAAAAGCTAAATGACCCACTTAGATTTTCCCGGTGGATGATAAAATACAAAGAATCACATGATTAATGGAGCAGCTTCCAGCCCGTTAAACCTTCACAACCGCTTGCCCGCTGCGTAGCTTCCTGCGCGCGTGCCCAGAGTGCGTTTTGCGCGCGCGCTGTGGCAGCGCGTCCGCGATCGGCGTCGTAAATAATAACCCACTTCGTTTTTCTTTCCCAGGTCCGCCTGGCAGGGGAGCTCCTGGTCCCCCGGGGAACCCCGGCTTCCCAGGTATGGTGCATAGCCGGAAATCCAATCCCGCTCAGTGCAGGGCTGAACGCTAATTGCTGCGGAATTTATAGGAACAGTCAAATATTATTGCTGCGTGCCTTAAGCGATAATTTTGTAAATTTCCAACATCTGTTTTTTTTTTTAGACTGGTGCTGATCCATTATATATATAAAAATAAAATGTGACTTGCTGTACATGTATAAACAATCATGATGCTAATTCATCCTAGTGATAAAGTTTCTTCAATCACGACAGCTTACTATTTAAAATATATAACTATTATGGATAATATATCTATTTTTAAACAATAGCCCAGTACAGAGCACGAAGGGCGGGGGGAGGGGGTAGAGACATTCAGCGGACGACAACGCCCCAATACCACAACACATCACCGTCAGCCTTCATCCGCTGCTGGATGAAGGCCTCCGCGCAGGCTGTTGCCACCCCTTAACGGTTTTGCGGGTGTAACCAGCCGTCGAGCTTCTTCACGCGAGCGAATCCAGTCGCTCAGTCTCCACGGTGGATGTACTCCATCGGGGGGGGCGGGCGGGGGGCGTGCTCCCTCCCCTGGCTGCCGCTCCGCCCTTAGTCTCGCCCACTGGCCCAACACGGTCGCATTTCGACGCGGCGTTGATTACAAATTGCGGAATCGTACGTGCAGTGCCGCCCGTGACCCCTTTTTGTTGTTGTTGTTGTTGTTGCCTCGTCTACATCTAGGTATAAAGGGAGACCCGGGCCGTCCCGGTGTGGGCGGGGTCCCTGGCTTCAGTGGCGCAAAGGGCGACCCTGGAGAAAAGGGGCCCATGGGCATCGATGGGCCCCCGGGTTCTCCTGGTCCTCCCGGGCGAACTGTAGAAGGAGTCAAGGGCAACTCGGGTCTCCCTGGACTTCCAGGCCTCCCAGGTGAGGTCTCGGTGACCGCACTCTCACACCCGCGACGCTACACCGTGAAAACCTGACCCGCCGTGACCCTCCTGAAAATAGAAGCCGTGAGACTCGGCGAGGCTTTCCACGCGCGTACGAGCGTAGTGACAACAAAGCAAATGGCGGCGACGTATATGTCGACATGGCGCGTCTGTGTTTGTGTTCTTACAGGAAACCCTGGCTTCCCAGGCCAGCCTGGGTCCCCCGGGATCGGCGGAATCAAGGGGGATCGTGGAAACCCAGGACTCCCTGGAAATTCGGGCCCGTCCGGCTTGAAGGGGGAGAGTGGTTTTCCAGGACAACCCGTGAGCTCATGCCCTCGTACCGTCTTCCATCGGCCTTGCTTCCCTTAAGTTTCTCGTCGTTGTGTAGTCTCCCCAATTTTCTGTATCCTCGTTGGTGCTACTTGTGTTATGTCGCGAGACGAAGTATCACGACGCAACGCCCGATCCACAAATAGGAAGGACACGTCACCACAGCGATACCACTCCGCTGCTCCTGTTATCCAGCTTGACCACCTGAATGTGATATTGTCGTCATTGCTCTGCATCTACATCAACAGCCGTACGAAAGACGCAGATGAGACGAAGTTTCCACTCGAATCTTTCACAGAGCAGCTAGAGAACAGCCCGAGAACAGCCCGTAAACTTGTTTACCCAGGAAAGCTTGACTCTCAGGATGGTTGTTATTCCCCCCCACCCCCCCGCTAAGCAACGTCCTGCTAGATTTTTTTCCCAGTAGGTGGCGACAGTCGCTCCTTTTGCCAAAGTAACCACTTCTGAAATTCGTTCACGTGACCTCTGGTCCACACGTTCAGGGGAAGCACTTTCACACCCGTTCTGCCACTGAGAGTAATATTTGACGCACGGCAGTCAATCTGATATATTAAATTCTGGAATTTAGCCCATATTAAGTACAGAGCAAATACAATGTGATGGGGTAATTTTGTGTAGTCATTGGTGACCAGGCTGAGAGCATTCACTCACTACACTTGAGTAGCCAGTTTAATCACAGATCCAGGCTATCAAGGATTTGAACCCAGGATTTCTAGCACAGTGCAAATTCAGCGTTCTCAACCTCATGACCATTTGGACACTCCATGTTAAGAAAAAATATATATAAAAAAAATACAAAGTGCTTTACAAGACAGTAACATTAGGGAAAACAGATTGCACCGAATCATTGGTCTAGTTTTAAAATAAATAACACAGAACTAACCTGCACATCTCACTTTCAACCATTGCGGAGTTACTGGCAAACAGTGCGGTAGGGAGTACTCAGTGCATCGAACTCTCCGCACGTCAAGATTGCAATGTTGCCCGTTCATCGCAGTCTTGATCTATTCACCGCTGGGTTTGGTGGAGGTCTCTGGGAGCAGTGCCGGATTAAGCTAGTGTGGGGCCTGTAGCATATGCTATAAAGGGGCCCTAAATAAAAAAAAACATGTAAATATTAAAACAGACACTTTTTACTTGCATAGTAAAGTAATTGTATTTTTTCATTTGCTATACAGCCAGATAATACGACAAATCGCTAACCTTAAACACCCAGCCGTTCATAAAAGGTCAAGGCAGTGTAGTACTATAGTAATAGAGCAAGTGCAGAATCACTGAACCGGATTTGATAGCTTTAAAGCAATTAGCACGAGGCCCTTTGAAGTGCAGGGCCCGTAGCATTTGCTACTTTTGCTACCTCGATAATCTGGCACTGTCTGGGAGCCATCGCCATTATCTCTCACCTGTTTCGTGGTGATGATGATGATCATGATGATGATGATGCAGCAATCCATCAAGCACCTGCACATAAGTCCGACGTCACCGTCTCGTCATCTCGGGGGCATGAGCAAACAATCGCAGGGTTGCAGTAAATGGGCGCATTGGCAGTACACCGGTACGGCACATAACGCACCACCGCTCTTCGTAAAACAGTCTCAAATAAAAATTAGAACTGACACTCGTCTTGCGACTGCTATCTACATCGCGAGAACTGATTTCGACTTGCCACCACCCTGCAAGATTATCTGACCGGGTGGTTGCAAATCACGGGAAATTAAGTAATTATTGCGCAAAAATGTGCTCCGTTTTTTTTAGAAACCACGCACCACCGGTGTACCGCCAATACGTTCAAATGTCCAATTCATCATGAGCCACTTTGTTGAGCGATCATTTGTAGCCAGGTCCCATCCGAAGAATAAGCTAATAGCTCAGTGGGCTCTACCTGGTAAAATAACAAAAGTAGTTCCGTTTTATTTGTATTTTTTGTTCGTGATTTGCTTACCTTTCCTATACTTTGCACTCCTAACGTGTTTTTTTTTATTGTTTTGTTGTTGTAATGTTCTTACATGCCCCTACTGGACGTCTGCGAAAAAGAGCTTTACAGCTCATCGTATTTCTCCAGTAAAAATAAACATTCTGATTCTGTTTCAGGGCAGCTTGGGGCGGCCAGGGTTCGATGGCCCCAAGGGCGACCCAGGTCCTCAGGGTCCCCCGGGATTCCCCGGTGAGTTCTCCCTCGCTGCCTCCACGCTCGGGTTGCGAACTCTGAGTTTATAATGAGATGGAGCGGGTCATGGGAAGGAGACTACGAATATCAAATGGCACCATAAGAGGGGGGAGAGGTACAGGTTACAGCATAGTCTTGAGAGGTAAATGTATTGCACAATGGACATGAGGCAGCACTTTAATGTTTTAATGTTCTGAGAAAACAGATATCCCAGGACATCAGCTACCGTAAAAAGAGGATGGTGATGATGATGATCCTGGGAAGCCCAGTAGAGGTGGCAACCCTACACTTCCCAGATCTCACGATTCTCGCTGTACCTTCAGAGCGATACGTTTCTTTAATCAACGATGCTCAACACGGACACAGAGGCTAGACAGCGCTGAGTGGCCAGAAACTGAGAGAGCACTTTGGAAGGCGCAGGTGATATGATGACCAAGTCACCCAGATTGCGGCGTTAAATTAGTACCTTGCACCGTGTGTAAACATTGGTACTGGGGAGACAACGGCGACCGGGCGTGGTGCTGGTCACATGACACCCTGATGGGCCATGCCGGCCTCATCGCCTCGCAGCACTTGTCCCAAAAGTCTACGTGGTGATGGGGGGGGGGGGTGCTTCCATTTCTCTCTCTGTGTACTGCGTGGCCTGACAAGTTTTCATTCTGTCTTACAGGTATGAAGGGCTCTTCTGGCCTCCCAGGCATCAACGGGGGCCTAGGAGAGAGGGGCTTCCCTGGGCCACCAGGTGAGAGGTTTCTACCACCCCCCCCCCGCCCACCAACTCCAAAAAAATAATACATCCATCGCAACGTGGCATCGCACGATTTACATTGCCTAGTTGTTTCACACGGCTACCGCGGACACTCCCGAGTCGTGCACTGAAGAGGAATCGCGCGGCACGACCAGGCTTCAGAAGTTCTACATACACACATACACCACCACAACCACCGCCGCCTGCAACCTCTGTTGTTCCTCGCCTAGGGCCTGAAGGTCCTCCCGGTCCCCGGAGCCCCGTCTCGTACGTGAAGGGAGACCCGGGCTCGCCGGGCAACCCCGGTCTGCCCGGCCCACGTGGTCCTCCAGGCCAGCCCGGCCAGCCCGGACTGCCAGGTGAGTCCTCTGCCCGGCCACTTGACTCGGTGGAGATAGGGGGTGGTTTTGGTGGGGGGGGGGTCACTTGTAATTGTTTCTTTTTGACAGGGCCCCTGCCCCTTTTACTGCAGAAGTTCAGGAGTGTATTCGCCGAGTGAAGTTCCTTGAGCTCTATGGCTATTTTGAAAGGGCGACTCATCGCAAGTATTTGAAAAGGGCACCCCTAGTGGCAACTGTCTCTGTGGGCACATTGTGAGAGCGGCAATTGCTGTGTGTGATCCCTAGTGAAAGATTTTAAGGACAATATTAAAAATATGGAAAGTTTGGACCACTTGTCACCTCCTGACAAGTGATATTTTTGTTTCTCCATCATTCTCAGGTTCTTCCGGTCAGTCGGGTGGACCAGGTGAGGACGGCCTTCCCGGAAGTGATGGGCCGTCCGGGAGGAAGGGCCAGACTGGTCCGTCTGGTCGCACAGGTGGGACTCGACTGCACCGCAATTTCACCTTTGTTCCTGTATGTATTGTTGTTGTTGTTGCTGCTGCTCAGATTTGCCTAACTGGTGCTTTGTTTTTAACCTGCACCATTTTTAAACCAATTATTTGTACGTTTTGGTCTTCATGCTGTTCTTATAGGACAAGGCATTGCTGTGTTTCACAGACGCAATCTGCGGTCATTTCAACAGCAGGATGCTGCGTTGCCCCAATTTAATAATTTGCGGGTACATTTTTAAAACGTGAAAACAACCAGCCTCATCAGGCGATAGCCAGAATTGTGATGAAGTCCTCCTGTTTCGGTCTTAAATAGAGGGAGTGACGGTGATATCATCACTGTGGACCTATTACAGTGCTAAGACCAGAGGGGCGTTAGCGTAGTCATATATGTTAATGTGTCTCACGTTGTCCCAAAAGGACGTTTTCCATATCTGGGTGAAATAAAGTTGACTACTTCTAATATATGCTCGCCACAATCACCACCACCACTCGCCTCCGATTATCTTCCCGCACCTCCGATTAGCACGGTTGGCGACGCACGGTGCGAATGAAGTTCAACGTACACACGTGCACACTGTTCATTCATTTGTTTCCGTTTTAATGAGGTCAACAATAATATAATAAAACAAAAAATAATATATCACGACCTTTCAATCGCAACACAAGCGGGCCACCCGAGTTCGATTCCTGCTCACACCCATAATTAACGGCAAATACCAGAGCCGGTCCTGGGCCTCCCCGAGGTCGACTCAGCCTTCAAAATGAGTACCTGGTGCGGTGGAATTTTTGAGAGATGCGGTGGTGCTGGCCACACCACTCCCTTGCGTGTCGTCATGCCATTGCTACTCGCCAATGGAACTTTGCCCAACAGTCTGTTCTGGGGCACCGTGGTGGCGCGATGTCAACCACCTCGCCTTGTTGAGTGCAGCAGCATGATGTCGAAACGGTCAGGCTGCTCGGCCGACTCCTCGAGATGGGCAGAGAGCGGATCGATGGAGCGAGGAACGGCGAGGAAGGATCGTCGCTAACGGCCGCGCGTCGCTCGTTTCAGGCGAGCGAGGATTCCCGGGCCCGCAGGGCACTGATGGAATTCCCGGAATCCCGGGACAGCCCGGCCCTCCCTCTATGCCGCACGGGTTCATGGTGACGCGCCACAGTCAGTCGGTGGAGGTGCCCACGTGCCCGTCAGGCCTCGTCAAGCTGTACGACGGCTACTCGCTGCTCTACGTGCAGGGCAACGAACGCTCACACGGCCAGGACCTCGGTAAGTCGTGGACGTCGTCAACGTCGCCAACAGCGTCGGGGATCGCCTCCCCTGGCCTTCGGTCATGAACTTCCTCACTTAAGTTCGTCTTCCCTCACCTTCCCGCATAAAAGTGCACACGCACCGCCTCGCTCGCGGTCCCCACTGGGTAAGGCAGCAGCGAGAAACCAGTGTCACCCCTTCCTCTCGACTCAGGAGAACAGCGTTTAGGACTTACCGTCCCCCCACGTCACAGTTTGTGCTCTGGGCTTCCACTGCAAGAATCACCTCCTGGCCTCCGTCATGAACTCTGCTTCTCTTCTTTCATCGGTTAACTCTACTCTGATATGTCCGTTAACTCTACTGCACCATGTCAGTTAACTCTACTGCAC
>CM025622.2:4813717-4827862 GCA_014621495.2 Entosphenus tridentatus | reverse complement strand
GTCTGTTAACTCTACTGCACTACGTCGGTTAACTCTACTGCACTACGTCGGTTAACTCTACTGCACTACATCGGTTAACTCGACTCCGCCGCGTCGGTCCGTCTGGTAGGCACGGCGGGCAGCTGTCTGCGTCGCTTCAGTACGATGCCCTTCATGTTCTGCAACCTGAACAACGTCTGCAACTTCGCGTCACGCAACGACTACTCCTACTGGCTCTCCACGCCGCAGCCCATGACCATGAACATGGCTCCTGTCCACGGCCAGGAGATACAACCTTTCATCAGCAGGTGTGAGGCCCCTTTTGAAATTTTTACTCGAAATCTGTGGGTTTTTTGTTTAACATTTTTTTATTCGAATTTTTTGTTTGCACGGTAAGATCTCCAAATGTGCTCAAGAGAAAAGTCGTCGCCGCACCCACTCGCGAAGGATTTCCTCATTGTGCCGCCACATCCGTGATTGACGGTGCACACGACAATTATTATATATTATTTGTTTTAACGTTAGCAAGTTCGTGACCCGTTGCTCCCTTCTTTTTCGGAGCCTGACATTGGTCGTAAACGTTTTTTTTTTGTCCTAAATAAAACACAGCTGCTTTGGCACGGGAAGCGCTGCGTGAATAAATAACTTTGACAGATATATCGGCAAAGTAGGTCCTTTGGCTGTTGCTTGTTTCCGCTGTGGCTGAGTTCAGAATCTTGCGCACAAGATCGGGGATGTGATGTCACCGTGCACTACAGGTTTAACTTTAACGACAGATGTGCCCTTCTCACGAAATGTATCTTACCCGGATAAAAGTGCACCTCAGAATTAAAATGTTGCTTTGACAGTTGTAATGTAACTACTATTCGTATTTTTTGTCATTAAAAAAAATGTAAATGAGGATACACAAAGCTAAATACTAAATTACGGTGATGTTTTGCATGTAAATTCCAATGTGATGAAAAGACTAATGGTCCAAAGTAAATTTGGGCCATCCTGTGCATTGGTGGCATGCCAAAGCAATGCCGCATTGCTAATATGGACTGTGCCCACGCTGTTGTGCCACTATCACCGCCAGCATCTCGTCCGCCAGGCATGTTACGTGACGATGCATCGACTCATACTTTCGCAGAAATGTTTCTTGACCATCTGCGTGACAAATGCAGAATTCCCTGAAAGCCGCGGTAGAAATAAGCATCGTTTCGATTCAAATTGCTCATCATTTTCTCCATACACATGCCGCACGTGCGCTTAAGCAATCGATGCTTTTATCATCAATCCGTGCTACGTTCTAGCCCTTAGGTTCACGTTACTCCCTGCAGAGACGCTACGATTACCACGATGTGAAACAATGTTTGGCGAATCGTACGATTCGTAACAAACAAAACTCTACCTCCCTAGCCTCTCCATGCGCTGTGCAGAAGGGCCGTTGCCCGAAACGTTGCCTATTATATCCTTTTTTTTTTTAAGGCCACAGTGCAATTGACAGATGTGTTGAGTTGTGTTGCTTGTGCACCACTGCCAATGCGCAGCAGCTGCATCGCCAAATCGTTTGTTACAATTTACAGAGTGACTGTGTGTGTGTGCGGGGGGGGTGGGTAAATTGTTTCATGCCTTTGGCCCACACCGGCCGAGAAACATCTGCTCGGTATAACCGCGGTGCTGCGCGGTAAACATCGAGTTTTGCGGATCCGCACATCGGCCCAGACCACGTGGTTATTTCAATGGCGGTGTGTGTTTACCCGTGCGTGCGTGCGTGTGCGTGCACGCGAGCGAGCGAGAGCCGCCTCCGCCCGTTGTGACTGTGGTCTCCGTGGTAACCGCCGTAAACGTCTCCACAGATGTGCAGTGTGCGAAGCGCCGGCGATGGTGATCGCTGTTCACAGCCAATCCATCGTGATCCCCCCGTGTCCCAACGGATGGGCCTCCATTTGGATCGGCTACTCGTTCATGATGGTATGTCTTGGCATGCGCACACGTGCACACACGAGCGCGCAAAGACAAAGGTGCCCCGTATAGCCTTTATAAACTACAAAGCTACTAACTATTTTCATTTTACCAGGTAAGGCCCACTGAGCTGTACAGCTCTCTTTCAGAAGCGACCTGTCCATACATGATTGCCCAATTGAAGTGGCTTATCATGTGGAAATTTATAGCAGCCAAATACTCTAAACACGTGTTTCTAGATGTGGAGGGAGAAACCGGAGGACCCGGAGAAAAATCCACATAACCACGGGGTGAGAGAACATGTAAACTCCAAATATACAGGCATTAGGGTCGGGATCGAACCCACGACCTCCTGTATACCAGGCAAGGTAGTTAACATCTCCTAGCCATCAAGACTGTTGGGTAAAAATTATGTTGGCGAGTAGCGCTGGCATGACGACACGCAAGGGAGTGGTGTGGCCAGCACCACCGCACCCGGTCCACCCATCATCTCCCTAATTCCCACCACCCCGGGTGCTAATTTTGAAAGGCTGAGTTGACCGCGGGGAGGCCCAGGACCAGCTCAGGTATTCGCCGTGAATTATGGGCTTGAGCAGGAGTCGAACTCGGGTGGCCTGGTTCGTGGGGGAGTGCGCTCACCACTGCACCACCGCTCCCCACGTGCACACACGTGTACACATGCGCAAACGTAAACACACACACACGTACCACGTAAACATGTGCATATCAGCATACGTACACATGTGCATACATACATACACTTGCACACATCTGTTATTTATATATATGCAAAAAAAATTCTGAGAATAAAGTGATAAAAATAGATGCGACAACACAAATGCTTGACCTAGTTAAAAGCATCGTCCTCCTGCAGTGATCGTAGAATTGATTCGCCGGGCAGAAGGAGACGCAATAGTGAGTCCATTCATCATCATTATGGTCTCCGGCCGTCAGATCTTTATTTAAATCAGGTGAGAGCCTATTGAGAGCAAACGTCTCCGTTTCAAGGGAGAGCTGGGTCACGAGGTGCATCATCGGTCCCCGGACACTCACCCTTTTCACAAATCCACGCCAACCAATGTGGTGAAGTATGGCCAAATAACTCCCCCCCCCACCCCGTCCCTCCGCCCCCCACACCTTCCTCCCACCAACCCCAACCAACACCGTATGGGGAGGCCTTAGACCAGCAGTGGAATGACAAAGGGCCTGGAAATTATTATTATTTTATCAGTGGAGGGTTCATGAGCTCCACATGATGATGTTACACCAAAGACGCTTCCAGATAAACAGAGCTCAACGGGTTTTGGCAGAGAGCGGAGACAAACAGAAACATCTTAGCACGTGCCGGCAATTCTCTGTGCGGGGGATATCACTGTTTTCCCTTAGCCTTCTTATATATGTCAACTGATACAACATACGCCACGGGATAAATGGCTCCATTTGTGTGTACGTGTAGATATGTATTGATGATTGTGATGCGTACATGTAGTTGTGTGTCACTGTCTCTGCACGCACGTACAATTAATACAAAAAAATTTGATTACATGAATAAAATAATATTTGCCGAGCAATAACTGTCCATCGGAGAGACTTAGCCAGCGTTTGCAGATATCCTGGGTTCAATTCCAGGCTTCCTACACCCTGGCGAGATGTTAACTACCTCGCCTGGTATGCAGGAGGTCGTGGGTTCGATCCGAACTCTGTTGTATATTTGGAGTTTGCGTGTTCTCCCCGTGGTCCCATGGATTTTTTTCCAGGTCCTTCGGTTTTTCCCTCCACTTTTAGAAACATACGTTTAGAGTATTTGGCTGCTACAATTTTCCACATGATAAGCCACTTCGTCGAACTATCATTTGTGGCCAGGTTGCTTCATCTATGACTGCAACACAAAACTCACTTTTGACCCTTTACTACATACAATATAAACTTTATCACAAGATTCTATGAAAAAAAACCCATCGTATTTAAAGTTCAACATGACAGTGTTTTAATTGAATATAACGGAAATTCTGTTGCATTACTTTCCTTCTCGTGCCCTGCCAGTCGTAAATGTATCCAGACTCGGGATATGAGTGATGATAAGGCCAGCAGTGGATTGACCATGGCACTCAATAACAATTTCAACTCACGGTATACGCTCACTCTCGAAGGGAGAGAACGACTCAGAAGCACGAGGAACCACTATCAGGAAGGTAGCCACATGGTGAGCCGACAACAACAATTGCCCAAGCCCCACGGTCCTCTATATATTAAGATGTTTTCGGCCAATTAATGAGTGTGTACATGTGGGAGGAAACCGGAGAATCTGGAGAAAATGCGCGTGCTCGAGGTGGAAACACTCTATCCCATACAGATGGAAAACAGGTGGAGTCCAAATTTTTGCTGTACTGCCTTCTGGTGAGCTAGGGCACACGATGATAATGATGATGTGGCCCGGTTTGTTTATAGATTATTTGGCTGCTACTATAAATTCCCACGTTGTCATGATGATGATGATGATAAATCCACTTCAATGAGCTGCCACATGTGGCCAGGTCACTTCTGAAAAAGAGCCAATAGCTCATTGGGCCACACCTGGTAAATAAAATAGTTCAATTTTGTTTGAAGTCTCCCCTCAAAAACTTCATCTTGCACCCCATGCCTTTTTTAGACCCCCTTAATTGCTTCCTTTCTCTCCTTCCCCTGCTCGGTCCGTGCCGTTCCCTCCCGTTTCCTCCTTCGCAACCTCCGCGCGCTCTGAGACGTTTGTTCATTTACGGGGCGCATTTACCAACGAGAATTTTCCGATGACGCAGTTAAAAAGCGGCGAACACGAGGGTTCACCTGTCACGGACGATGAGCTTGCCCGCCGCCGACTCGTCACGGAGCATGCACCATCACGCGAATTCCGGTCGTCCGCGCAGTGGAGGCTTTTTGATGGCCATCGAACAAAGATGGTCACCGCATCAGACGCTTACAGATGCGCTTCCAGATGCGCTTTCAGATGCGCTCCTGCGGTCATCTGGATCATCCTCTTCCGATGTTAGGAAGCCACTGGAATCAAAATTTAAAACGAAGTTATTTCGTTTTTTGTCCTCCGATTAGCGCGGTTGGCTACGTACGGTGTGAAAGAAGTTCTACGTGTTTGTATTGTATGGTATGGGTCTCATCTCACCTCCATCGCCACTAGAGACACTATACTATTGTAAACTAAACTTTTGTTTTAACCAGGTGAGGCCCACTGAGCTATGCAGCTTTTTTTCAGCAGTGACCTGACCACCAATGATAGCTCAACGAAGTGGCACATCGTGTGGAAATTTACGCGTGATGTTGATTCTAAATCTGGAGGGAAAAAACCGGAGGACCCGGAGAAAATCCACGCGACCACGGGGAGAGAGAGAGAGACACGCAAACTCCAAATATACAACAGGCGTCAGGGTCGGGATCAAACCCACGATCTCCCGCATACCTGGCGAGGGAGTTAACATCTCGCCACCGCGGCACCCCACTACAAGCATGACCGAACTGTGTCGATCCCCCCCCCCCCCCCCCCCCCCCAACGCCGTCGCGTGCAGCACACAAGTGCCGGTGCCGAGGGCTCGGGCCAGGCCCTGGCATCGCCTGGCTCCTGCCTCGAGGAGTTCCGCTCGGCGCCCTTCATCGAGTGCCACGGCCGCGGAACGTGCAACTACTACGCCAACTCCTACAGCTTCTGGCTCGCCACCGTCGAGAACAACGAGATGTTCAAGTGAGTGAGCCGAACCGCACGTGCCGGAGGGGGGGACGGGCGTTCCTAGAAAATGCCGTGTTGGGCTAAAGCCACATTCGACAAGTAAATAGACCTAAAGGGAACAAAAGGGTTGCATTCCTGCGTTCTTTAATTATTACCCCCGCTCCCTATTTGTTGAACTAATTCTACAAGATTTCCGCCCTTGTTATTGAACAGGAGTCCCGCGGCTAACAGTGACATCGGTGAACGGTTTTTGTGGTTGACGTTTCGCCTCCCATAGGACCAGCATGGTTTCGACTG
Source organism: Entosphenus tridentatus (assembly GCA_014621495.2). Classification (NCBI taxonomy): domain Eukaryota; kingdom Metazoa; phylum Chordata; class Hyperoartia; order Petromyzontiformes; family Petromyzontidae; genus Entosphenus; species Entosphenus tridentatus. Next base: position 4,821,927 of record CM025622.2, on the reverse strand, counting down.
ACGTGAACATTTTGATAACGGTGGCAGGTTTACGTTATGCGCGCCATTTTCAGCCAATCTGATGTCCGCAACGACCGCACGGCTAGATGAATGCGGCAGTGTGTGAACGTTTGCTTCCTGCCGTGTTGAGTGCGTCACATTATCACGCAGCAAAAATACACACACACACAAAAGCGTACATGGTAAATAAATCGTTCTCATGGTCGATTCGTTCACACCTTCCAACGGACGCTGCACTATCACGGCACTACTTTTCGACATCCACAGCGTATGAATCATCATCACCTTCATCAGCCGGATGAAAGCCTCTCCAGGCTGCCACCATCTCTCACAGCCCTGCGATGTTGATAGCCTATTAACCCTTTCCCATTCCGATGACGTACGAGTGCGTCATCGGAACGGCATCGGAACAAAAACTAAAATATCTTTACCGGTAACGAGGCTCCCACAAGGCTATGCGGGAGGGCGTGTGGCACAGTTGGGCACCAGCTGTCTTAGAGTGCGGCGGTCAGGTCGCTACAGTTCTTTGCGGTGAGTAGCAACGTCTGCAAAAGCAACGGCGCTACTACATCTCTCTGAATAAACTTAACGCTGAGCCGCTCGCGCGTTCCGAGATTCGGCGGTGAACGGGACACCGCCCCCACCCTGCAACCTAGAGGCGTCTCGGAGTACGGGAAAGGGTTAACACAGATAGCCAATGTCCTGTTTACACTCAAACATCACCCTCTGCCCCCCTCCCCGTCCCTCGTCACTTTCAGGAAGCCACAGTCGGAAACGCTCAAGGCTGGAGAGCTGCGTTCGAGGATAAGCCGGTGCCAAGTCTGCATGAGGAAGACATAACGCTCCTTTCAAAGGGGGGGTGGGGGGGGTGATTATAACACAGCAATGATTTCACAAGGGTGCTCTCTGTGTAAATGATACAAACTCTATGCATATTTTATTGTGTGTACCTCAGGCGTCTTATGTTGTGTAACGCAGGCCTTCCAACTCGGCAGCACATCCGCCAGAGGTTTTCTGCTCCCCTCCCCCCCACCACCACCACCACCATCACCCCCCCCCCACCGATGGGGAGAAGGAACAGCTGCGTCCACGATGCACTGCGCTTCACGCAAAGCACACGCGCGCCCGTAGGAATTTGCACGTGGAATGCGCGGGGGCAGCCCGCGAGGTGTGTGTGTGCAGGAGTGAGCGTAAAGACGCGGGGAAATCTGTTCCGTGTTTGTTTTTTTTCTAAGTTGTTTTAAACACGGGGGGGGTGGAAAACTCCCTCCAGATGTGCTGCCCACTTACTTCTGACGCAAGATGAGCATATAAAGGGGAGATGTTGGAGAGAAAAAAAAGGACACGTCAGAAAATCAACGTCTTTGATCGTACGTGTACATATACACATTTTTATATGTATTGTACATTACGTATGTGTTTATGTGCCGGTGTGTTTATATATATAATATATAGCACACGAAACACATCTGCACATAAAACACAAAATCAATAAGGGGTCTTCAACGTGAATGTCCTGTTAATCGCTTTAATCATTTATAAAAAAAAAACTAAAAGAACGCTTTGGTCAAGGATTATATTTAAACCGTAGGACACTATTTTGGTTTTGGGGTTTTCCTTCTCTAAATGTGCCACATTTTTTTTAGGGATTAAACAACAACAAAAACAACTCCCGCAGTGAAAGAGCTCCAGTGCACATTTTTTACATTAAAAAATGCACCCTGGAGTTTTCTCATTAGACGTTTATTTTTTTTATAACCTTGGACAGTTTTTAAAATGTGTTTTTAAAGCAAAAAATGAGCTGCCACTCAAAATGGAAAGAATTAAAAGCCATCTCTCTCTGATAAAAAAAACATTACACTTAAGACGACTCCTCATTTTGTAAACGTTTTGGAAGGTCTGGATTGGCAATTGCTAAGCTCCAAAAGACTGCTGTTATAGAAAGGCTTGGCGCATATAATAATATTATTTTTTATATAATGTGACTGATCTTTAACTATTCATATGGTGCTGTTGCATAGATTAAGCTACACATGCCACACTCACAAACCGCAGAAGCCTTGTATTAGTTCCTTCGCTTACAAACAAAATGACAACAACAAAAACTGGCCAGTGCAGTTTTAAGTGGATTATATTACTTGAATGCATGTCGTATTAATCATTTGATTTCGTTTTTCCTTCTCTCTAATGTCAGACCACTAAGTGTCTCCGCAATTTGACGTACGCGAGCAGTTGACCTAACAACGAGCTGCTGCTGCTGCCGCGTTGAAGCTTGGCCGATTGTGATGCCCACACATCACCAATCCCCCCTCGGCCCCGGGGGGCAATGCGTGCCAGGCTAGGTGCCGCGTCGAACACCGTGTTACCAGCGGCAATGTAACGGCGCACGTTCGGCTAATGCCGACGTTACCCGACAACAACAACAACGTTCGGGGGCTCGTAAGGCCACCGAACGGCGAGGCATGACACGCTCTGCCCACTCGCGAGCAACGCGACGAGTTATGCCGACGTGGAGTTTGCCGATTTCCACTCTCAAATTCGCAAACGCCCCTTCCCCATCAGCAACCCGTGCTGTTGACGCCCCTCTCCTCGTTTTTCTCTGCCCGTGACTTGCCTGCATCATCTCTCTCTCTCTCTCTCCACGTCAAGTAAATACGCCCACCGTTTGCGTGCGCAGCATCTCGAGAAGCGTCGGCGTGCAAGGCACTCGTCGTGAGTCTGCACTGCGTTGTTCTGCGCGCCCCGACGGCTTGCTGCTGCGGTGTTGCGTGGCGTGTCCGGGAGTGTCTCGCGCTGGGCACGGATGAACGCGGGTGACTTGAACATCGTCCGTTCACGCGGCGCAACAACGAACAGGATGGCATCCGCTAGAGAACTACGCTGCCCGGTCACTAGGTAGCTTGAGTGTGCTAGCATTAGACAGAGAGTGCCAAAATAGTGAAATGTTGATTGACCAAACCATGATTCCTCCTCATAGTAATCAAAGCCAGCGAGCCATGGGCTTCATTGATAGGCAGACAGTGTTACACCGCTTGTGAAGCTGTTTACATGTTCACGAATACGTCGCGATAGTTGCCACGTTTGTCCGCAACATTCAGCTACAAAACACCTACTGGCATTCGTAGTGATGCACCTATTTTGCCTTCACGTCAATATGTAAACAGACTGATAGAAGTGTGTTACGATTTGTTTTCGTAAATTCTGCTCATGACACGATCAGTATAAGTCCAGGGCTGCCATGTTAAGCTTCGCTGCTTTATTTGTATTTTTGTTTCGATACACTTGACTGTATCTACTCACGCGCTCACTTTATTGATGATGAATACCGGATGTTGAATTTTTTTTGTTAAATTCGATTTTTCTCCAATCACGACAAAAAAAAACTGGCCTCACCGAATGCAGAGTCATCATCGACCAGTATCGTGAAGCCATGGTTCTATACACTGCGGGATGAGGGCCTCCCCAAGGTTCCGTCACCTCTCACGACCGTGCGATGTTGCAAGTACTTACCGAACGCAACGGTCTCCAATGTTGAAGATTTTTGGCTGAACCGTGCCTTATTTTCAGCGGAATATTCGATGGAACGTTCCTCTGAAAATTGAGCCGATTTATATTTGCTTAAGACAAAAACAAAAATACAGCCCTTCGGGTTTGTATTTTTGACAATAAAATCAAATCGAGTTTAAAGCTCACCAAGGTTGATTTGTTTTTGTTGCACGCCACTTGCAGCCGCGTTTTCTTTTTGTCTGTGCGGTTTGGCGAGCGTCGTCAATTCGTTCACGCGGTTCGCCGCAGTTTTGACACCGTGACAACTTCGCTCGGCATCTCTCTCTCTCTCGCTGTCTGCGTGCGCGATTGGGGAGGAGCATTGCAATCGGAGAGCCCTCACCCATTGATATGCCGTTCCACGCGCGCCGCCAAGACCAAAGATGCGGAACTTTTGAGTGGTTGCACGGAACTCGCGCAAGGCCGTTATAGCATCGCATGTGGGCGAGACCGATTATGTGTTGAGACTGTGCGTGCATGTGTGCGCGCGCGTGTGCGTGATTTTCCCATTGTTGAGTGGAAATTTCCAGTTGACCCTTTCACCGGGTGGGGGGGGGAGGGGGCTCGTATTTTGACAGTAACAATGCGATGGCGTGGGATGACACCTGGCACGTTGCCAACAGTGGCCACAGCTGATGATGACGGCGCGGCTCGCGTGAATCGATAGCTCATTCAAAAATTATCGCGCCGTCACCGGCTTATTCTTTTTTAAAGAGGGGAGGGGGCGGGGGGAGGGGGTTTTCTGGTGCAGGCGGTGATGAATGACAATAGAGAGCTATATTTGGTGAAAGTGTGCATTGGGAATTTTTTTTTGTTCATTAATGCCTTACATACGAATATGTATTATGGGATGGTGCTAACTTCTCAAAACGTTGGACCGGTAGCGAACTGGGGGTGCTACTACGACGTGTTACGGGACGAAAACGGGCAACGAAACGTGCGTTTGTGTGTGTGTCATTTTAGCGACTGTGTAAGAGCATGGACAAGGTGAAGTCCACTCTCCGTGTTATACCCGTGCCAGGTGGCGAGTGCTGATTCTTCAACATCGGCAACAAATGGCCATTCACAGTGGGTTAGGGCGGGCCGAGAGGTTTTTATAACATCGGTGTGGGTTCATGGGTGGTGTGTGCGTGCGTGCGTGCGCGCGCGGGCATCTCTAAGCATGGCATGCGTGCGTCAAATATTGCCTCGTGGCAGTTTGGCCGCAAATGCTGCTGCTGCTGCTGTTGTTGTTGCTGCTGCTGTTGTTGCTGCTGTCTCCTCTGCATAGTCTGCGCGCTGTCCAACGCGCACGCGCAGGTAACGGCAGCGTGCGGCAAGACGCAAATAAATACAGCGCAGTCACTCGCATCAAGGACAAGCATTGACAATGTTTTGTTGAAACCCACGCGTCTCTCATATTCGAACGGCCCGTAACCTCGCTCGGCTCTTCCCGCCGTTAATGCTGCAGTTTACTTATCGCTGTTACATGGAGGGTACAGTCTTACCCGTGTTAAAGAGCAATAATAATTAGGAGAAGAATCATCATTTCAACTTGTCGCGTGCCGCCCAGTATTCGCTCACTCTCTCGCAGAGAGCGAGGCGGCGACTCTGAGATGCGAGGAAACCGCAGGCAAGCGGCTGAAGGCAGCCCACGCGGTGAGTCGGTGAAATAAAAAAAACCCTCCAAGCTCTGCGGTTCTCTACGTAATTGTACGCGTGCATGTTGACCTTTCCTTTCGCACCATACGTAAGCCAACCGTGCTAATCGGAGGTGCGCGGGGGGCTGGCAACAGACGAAACGCGCGCACGCATGCAACAACAGAAAAAAAACAATTGCCGCATTGTTTCCTGCAAGGCGTAACTTGCTATCTGCAGTTTCAGCGTCACGTGTTTAAATCTCCCGCGTGAGCGCAAACGCACGCACGCTGGCAAAGGGTGCCGCCGGCGAACCGGTGAACAACGTGCAAGTCGACGGCATGTTCATACGCGTTTGGCAATCATATACTGCCCGACGAATCGGTGCGTCCATCGTTGCCAGACGCTCGTGTTTACAGCATTCACGCGAGGGAAATGAATCGATTTCTCGAGTCAACGTTGCGAGAAACCAGGCAATTCGTTGAAGAACAAGCGTTGTTGGACAGCGGCTGTGAAATCGTGAGCAGGCACGATGGTGATGCCGGGTAAGGGGTGCTAGGGTGATTCATCCAGGCCACAGCGAATGGCTGCAATATTTGATTAGCATGACTGGCTGCCGTACGCGAAAGTTGAACATATACATGAACATACATATGTTGAATTTCTTTCCCACCGTACGTAGCCAACCATGCTAATCGGAGGACAACAAACGAAAGACAAAAAAACATTTGTTGTAGAGAAATTACGTTTTCAATCTCGATGTAAAGGTGCATAGCTCCAGTGGCTTCCTAATATCGGAAGGAAGAGCGTTCCAGACGGCCGCAGAAGCGCATCTGAAAGCGCGCGATGATGCGCTGACGACAGTCTTTGTTCCATGGCTAGCAAGAAGCCGCAAGATGCAAACAGTCGGTGAAGGCCGCTGAAATAGAGGTCGTAGGTCAGTTTTTCGAATGTGAAAATGTGTCCGTGTTGCGTGTGAAGGCACAGCTTGTCAGCTTTGCACAACGGTAGCTTCTTCTGGGTTGATGTGAGGTTTTTTTTCGTGCAGAAGCTCATTTTAACCGTACAATAAAAAAAAATAAACTGAAAAAAAATCTAAACAGTAGCGTTTATAACATTTTAAGTCCGAAACGTTGGCGGCCAAAATCAATCTTACTACACACCCCACATTAAAATGTATAACATTTTTTTTTATTGATGTAGGTTCTGGTTTATTTCAAAGAGAAGGAACAACTCCCACCGACATAGTACGGTGTTCATGTTTAAAAAGCCGGGAGTTAAGTTTATAAAACAATTGTATTGCTAATTAAGCCAATCAACGGGCTAATAAAAAAAATAATCCATGGAGGCTATTCTGTAAGGCATTGTCGTTTGCAGGTAAAACTAAACTTTAAAAAAAAAATAGTATTTCCCAATGATTTAATCATTCATTTCTGCAAAGCTGAGTGGAGTACAATATTGCCCACGTGATATGCATTCATTGGTTATATAGAACCTTGCCGAACAACTACTAGAGCTGCGTAGTTGAATAGGGTGCAAAGATTTCCACTGATTGGTATAATAAAAGAGTCTTGGCTTAATTACCAATATGAAAATGCTTCAGCATTTTGGCTTTTTTTATTATTAAGTATGGATATTTTTTTTCCTTTCGTATGAGCACCCAAGTGCCTTTTTGTGCAACAAATTTCAATCTTTTGTTTTTCGCACACACGACCTGCCTATGGACCCAACATGCATACATACCATACGTATATATATCTGTAACGCACTGTTAATCACTGCTGTCAATCCGTCGCTACTAATTATAACAGTCGTGCCTGTTTATACAAACCAAACATCTTATACTGTATTGTGTATTTAGAGTGATTTTTAAAACCCCTGCACAAACCTTTTTTGTTAGTTTGTTTTTTGTTTTGTTAAAAGCTTTACATAGGGCAAACATTCAACACGTTTGGTAGAAAGAAGAACAGGCAATCGCCCACTACTGAAGACATTAAATGTACCGGCACGTGGACCCCCCCAAGCGCTGAATAAATTTGGCGAGTACTTTGCAGAAATTTAACTGTCTACAACACATTAACATTTGATCACTTAGAATGTGATTCAGCCATAATAATACGTGTTTATCTTTAACATAAAAAAAATCAGGGCTTGTGTTTTTCCAATAATGCCGTTAGGTTGTATAAAAGGGGGAGAGGATTGCGGTATTAGCGCTTCAAGTGCTTCGGGGATTTGCGTGTTTATGCAAAAGACTACAACGGGAATGCTAAAACCAGCAAACAAAAGTATCTTTAACAAATATTAATTGAAATATATTTAATTTCATTTTCTTTTTACCCCTCCCCCAGGCTTGCATATGCAATATATATTTTGAGTCCTTGATATTTATTACATAAGCAAAATGAAATAATTAAATTGTTCAATGATATACGTATAATTTTTCATAACAATAGTGAAACCATTATAGAATTAGCTCAATAATCTTTGGCTCGAGTCTATTCACGCGTGCCTGGGAAGCCAGCTGCCTGAAGGCAAATTTCCGCATTTTAACAAAGTGCGAAAATTGCAAAAAATTTTAACAACAAAAAAATTATTTTGGGGGTTATTTTTTACATAAAAACCATGCCCTGACCAGCTGTATGCAAACATGACCTTGTTTTGCTGTAAACAAATTTGTCAAGGAATAAAGGACCCTACACAGGACTTGAAGCATCACTGCATCAATGTATGTAATTGGTCATCAGCGGGAACAGAGCCATGCTCTATCCACTGCTGGGTGAAGGCATCGCCCAACAATCCACGCTCTTTGGTTGTTTCGGTAAAGTCACGTAGGTATAAAAACAAAATAAAATCAATCACGACGTTTCGGGCGCAGCACAAGCGTCCGTCATCAGGTCTGAAAGCATGGCCTGCTGCTTTATTTAGTTTTTCTACCTACGTGACTTTATCTTCTTGGTTCTTTCGGTAAAGTCACGTAGAAGGGAAGTAATAAAATAATAAAAATATTTTATTATGTTTTATTTTTATTATTTTATTACTTCCCTTCT
>CM025622.2:4785323-4808717 GCA_014621495.2 Entosphenus tridentatus | reverse complement strand
CAATCAAAGAGCTGTGTGTATTATATATTTATTTATGCACGACAGACAGACAAACAGACAGTCAGACAGACAGACAATTACTCCCTGGTGGGCAGTGTGGAACATTGTTCCTACCTGTAAAAGTTAGTTTCGAATATAATAGTGCATCTAGTGGCGATAGAGGTGAGATGAGACCCATTCCATACAATACGAACATGTACGTTGAACTTCTTTCGCACGGTACGCAAGCCAACCGTGCTAATACAAAAGCAATTCCCAAGACGAACTATTCTCACGAACGCGATTGTCGGTATCCGTGTGGTATCGTGAGCTCAGCGGCTGGCAATAACTGAGGGATCGATAGCTGCACGCACAGGGTTGTCACTTTACTGCACTCCTCCTGTCCAGCGCTTTGGAGGAATCAAAAAGGTCGTTGGGTCAATTCGTCTGCGAGGTGGGCCGGCAGGGACGAGTGCAGAACGCGTGTTCGTGAACCCGTTTGTGCGGCCCTGTTCGCCTCGTTCCTGGAATTCCCCCTTACTCCACTTGATTGCGTTGTGATGGCTTTAATGGCCTCAACTCTCACTCCTATCGTGGGCTTTGACCTCCACGTCCGGTCCACCACAGTCCTTCCAACATTAAAATTTTTTTTTACTGAATATATATAGTTTTATTCTACCAGGTAAGGCTCACTGAGATATGTAGCTCTTTTTCAGAAGCGACCTGGCTATCGCAAATGCCAGTTCAACTCAGTGGCTTATATCACGTGGACATTTATAGCAGCCAAACACTCTTAGCGCACGTTGATTCTAAATGTGGAGGGAAAAACTGAAGGACCCGGATAAAAAACGAGCCACGCGACCTCGGGGAGAACACGGGGAGAACACGCAAACTCCAAATATACAGGCATCAGGGTCGGGATTTAACCCACGACCTCCTGCATACCTGGCGAGGTACTTAACATCTCGCCACCGTGGCACCACCCTGGCTCAGCGCGCGAAATCCACCTCAATCTCTCTCTCTCTCTCTCGTTGGCCCTGTCTCTCGCTCACCCGATGTGTGTACCCGTGGCCACGTGTCCCACTCGCCAGGTGAGTTGCCACTGCCTTCGTAGCTGGCGTGAGCTCACCTGTGACTAAGCGCACGTATAATTGTGCACTCTGCAGCATAGGGGAACCTCGGGAAATCATGTTGCATAACTACGGGTACCCCGGTGCGTTGCTATCATCATCATTATTATTATTTAAGATCAGGCAAACGGTGATCGGAGATTCGACCCCGAGCCTCCTGAGTGCACGACAGAGAGCGAGGCGCGCCCTGACTTTAGGTTTGGGCGGATTTTGGACCGCGGAAATTCTGCTGCGGCGTTGTAAGGGTTTGTCTCTGATCGCTATTGCAGACGCGCAAATTGCCCTTCTGAAGAGGACCTTTGAAATAAAGTTTTGTCGTTTCACGACCACCCCCCCTCCCACACACACACACACCCCCTTCACCGCTGGTGTTCAGCTGTCGTATAGTCGCCCGCTTCTTCGAAGGACAGAACAGAAAGTAGAGTCTCTACTCATCGTCTCCGAACGTCGTTATTATTTGTGTTGTTGTTGTCTGTTTAGCCGATCTATCCCCCCCCCCACGTCGAAAAGATTCACGACGGGAGGAGAACGGACGGGGCGGGCTACACCTTCAACTTCGTCAAGGATGGGTAGCCACCAATCTCTACGCTCTTCCTCGTCTTGTTAAAATAAGGCAATGACAAAGCAACACATTTCATCATAATAAAAGAGACATTTGCCAAACATCCCAATGCAGGGCCCTCTTAAAAAAAGAGAGCATTGAGAATTGCTTAGGTTTTCCTCGATAAATAAAATGGCATTTATTTTATTTTTTATATGCCTCTATTGCTATAAACACCACGTGAAGAGTCGTGGGAGAGTGTGGGTCACATCACGCAGCCAAGACCGTGCCAAAGCGCATTCCACTCAGCGGCGAATCTCACATGGTCATGTCCACGGCATTAGTTTTACGCTCTGTGTTTTTGTGGTTAAAAATAAAACATAGCAGCGTGGATTTACGGGTCTAAAACATTCACATTGGGTGTAATTCTACTTTGCCGAGAACCGGATTTGTTTATGTTGAAGCTGGTTGAACAACAACAAGATTCCAAGTGAGACACCAGCCCGGGCTATGTATAAATGTAGAAAGTGTTTTATTTATTGTTAAGGCCCCTATTAAACATTTTGTGTCCACACCCGGAGACACGAGTAGGTGGGAGAGGTGAGGCGAATGACTGCTCGTGTTCTCTTGCTTCCCGCCGTTCTATTGGAAGCCAAAAAGAACCCACGGCAATTTCACATGATGAAGGATTCGCCCCGTGCCGTGCCACTCATAGGGGTTGGTGGACGACACTTCACCACACTGGTCGGTGTGCGGGTTCGTTGGAAGGTGGGGTGGGTGGGTGCAACCCCAGGGGTCAGTTGAAGCATCACTTGTCCAAGATGTTAGTTAGCCGTGCCTGGGGGAAATCGAAACTCAAATCGCCGTGATTCCATACACGCAGTTTGCCAACCATTGTGCCACCACTCCCTTCAATTGGCACAAAACACATGTAAAATATTTTATTTTTATTTTACCAGGTAAAGCTCTTTGTCAGAAGCGACCTGGCCACAAGTAAAGTGGTTGATCATGTGAACATTTATAGGAGCCAAATACTCTAAATGCACGTTGATCCTAAAAGTGGAGGGAAAACATAGAGGAACTGGAGAAAATGTCACGCGATCACGGGGAGAACATGCAAACTCCAGATGTACAGCAAGCGTCAGGGACGGGATCGAACCCACGACCATCCTGTATCCCAGGCGAGGTATTTAACATCTCGCCACGGCGAGACATGTAATTCAACGTGAACACTTGCCATGTTTACCGCGGGACAAACACAATTGGGGTATTCGGAAGGTAACAATTCTAGGCAATGTACCTGGTGAGTGACAACTCCCTCCCTATCGCCCTTGACCTTTATACTGAACGTCTTTGAGTGCTATTAAGAAGGTGCCACTGCCCAAAACGTTAGCCTCACGTATATTTGTCCTTGTAGGGCCAGCTTTATTGATGGATGCGTTGGGCCTGTTGAGGGGAGAGCAGGGCTATCGGGATGTTCTGCCCACCCTACGGAGTATATTGTCAAGGTGGGTTCACGATCTCGGGGTTGGTGTTATCAGAAATTCCCCATCGCTCGGACAAAGCAACTGAATGGTTGAATCACCTAGAATCGCGTAGAACTGCATCTCTCATGGTGTACCTATATAAGCCACGCAAAAGGAGAAGAACATTTGAGGAAACTGTATGTACACTTCTAAGAGGGCATCCCATGAGGTGGCACGTGACTCAGGAGATCATTAATGACGGTGTCAGAGACACTGAGCCCAGCACCTTTGAAAGCCTCGGTTAAAATCCAGAATTCAGCTGAGCAACGGTGATTCACCCTGATTCGTAGTTTGAGTGCGTTAATAATTGTCTCAAAATGGTCACTCACGAGTGCACGCACACAAAAACAGTTTTATTTGTATTATTTTATTACTTCCCTTATACGTGACTTTACCGAAAGAACCAAGAAGATGAATCCCTGCAGTCACGAAAGCTTTAAATCGAAACAAAAACAGTTGTTCACTCAAATCTCCATCATCTCGCCGCTGATTGTTGCGAACGTTGGTTGATTGCCACGCAACGGACGCCTCTAGCAGGGACATCTGACGAGGTGGCCCCATCGAGAGTGGATCGCGGATGAAAGGTAACAGAAGGGATCTCAGAGGTAGTTCTGCAATATCAAGTTCCAACGGCCATTCTCGAACACGGGGTGATGTAACACTGCTCTGCAATAATGCGGCCGAGTGTCAGCGAAATTGAGGAACGTGATTCTAGATTTGAAGCTTTCGTGACTGCAAGGATTCATATTCTTGGGTTTTTTCGGTAAAGTCACGTAGGTAAAAAATTAGAATTAAAATAAAATAAAAATCACGACGATTCGGAGGCAACACAAGCCTCCGTCTTCAGGTTACTTGATACAGCGAGCGTGTTGTGACGGTTCCACCTGAAGACGGAGGCTGGTGTTGCCTCCGAAACGTCGTAATTTTTATTTTATTTTAATTTTTTACCTACGTGACTTTACCGAAAAAACCCAAGAATATTAAGGAACGTGCATGAGAGGACGTCGACTGTAGAGATGGAGTGAAGAGTTAAGCTCATGCGCAGGTCCTGAAAAGACCTCGAGTGATGGAGATCGCTTGAACATGCCTTCATCCAGCAGTGGATTAATCAAGGTCGTTGTTGATGATGCCTTGAGGCATGAAGCACAACTGGAATAAAACTGGTGGAACATAAGATGAGAATAAGATGCACGTGAGCTGATTTCATCGTTCCATCTCCACAGTACACGTCCTCTGTGGATTCTTCCATCCTCTGGCTGTCGTTCCTTTGTCATTGTACCTCGAATTACAGCCCATGGGCCAGAACAAAAAACAGTACCAGTTAAGATAACACAATTTTAGTCGTTCGGATTATTAAACTAAAACCATTTTTTTTCATTTTATTTTACTAGGTAAAGCACACTGAGCTATGCAGATCTTTTTCAGAAGCGAACTGGTCACAAATGAAAGCTCAACCAAATGGCTTATAACGTGGGAATGTATCGCAGCTAAATACTCTAAATGCGTGATATTGCTTCTAAGTGGAGCGACAAACCGGAGGACCCGGAGAAAAATCCACGCGACCACGGGGAGAACACGCAAACTCCAGGTTTCAGGGTCGGGATTTCAGGGTCACGACCTCCTTGTACACCAGGCAAGGTTGTTAACATCTCGCACCCGTTGCGCCTCACGGTGGCGTGAGAGTGCATTACTTGATAACGCCACTCTTTTCGAATGACTATCACGTAGTTGGCCATTACTCTTTGTTTATTTCGGTAAAGTCACGTAGGTAAAAAACGAAATAAATTAAAACAGCTAAATTAAATCACGACGTTTCGGGCGCAACACAAGCGTCCGTCATCAGGTGGGATAGAATGGCCTACTGCTGATGCAGACTGCATTTATTTTATTTTTTACCTACGTGACTTTACCGAAAAAACCACAGAGTATGAATCATTGCAGTCACGAAAGCTTCAAATCTAGAATTAGTTGGCGATTGTTAGACACATAAAAAAAACTGGAACCTCCTCAAGTCACGTGAACTCAAACGGTACTGCGACAAGTGGAATATCTGGCCTGGACTCGTTGACTATTAAGGGTAGTTTCAAGCACACACCGCTTAAAACGGTAAACCCATAAAAATGGACCGCACATTCTGTTGCACTTGGCAGTGGCAGTGGTGATTTGGGTTCAGTGTTTATAACACGGGTTATTTTTTTATGGAATGCTATTGCCAATAACGTCAACCAGCATCTGCTTAACAAGCCTGGCCCTGCTGATGGGACCCAGACGGTTGAAACCGGGTCCAGAGTTCACTCGCTCACACAAATGCTGCTGCTCTATAAGATTGGTCTGGAAAGCCATTAAGCCCATGGGCTAAGACAATTTTTTTAAATACATTTTAATGTGAAGACAGAATGGAGTTATGCTTAAAATAGCTTTTACCACGCATGGGTTGGTCATCATCTGGGATACCTCGAGGTCGAGTATGATGACCCTCCATGAACAGGGATGATGGTCAGGGTTTGTGGGCACGCCGGTGGCTGATGAGGCCAATCCTGGAACCACAAATGTCTCGTTACAATTCATGAGCAGATGAACGAGAGGACACCGTTGTTGCGCTCCATTTTCCACGCGATGCGTAATCGAGACAAGACCTGAATCCAACGGCAAGGAGACCCAGACAATCGGAGGATATTCCCTGGAGCTCGTTGGCAAACCCAGTGACTCGTTCGCCCGGACGTGGGCCAACTGGGTCACGGCTCATGCGCACGTGACGTGACGGGAGTTATCCACTCGCGCCCTCCCCATGGGTGACCCTACCAGGGTTCAATGGGAATCGCGTTGGCACCACCACCACTACCACGAGGTTGCGTGCACGTTTTCGCGACGGGTTGGCAAGACTGTCCCTGTTCGGAAGCGCGTTTAAAATGGGGCACATCCACGTCTTTAAAAGGCACTGAACCATTGAGAATCATCGAAGACTTGTGGTGCTTTTCACGCATTGCTTTGCTCCTCGTTCGAAACGTTACGGTTATCCGGACCAGCACTCTTGTTTTGTAAAGACGATGGGAGGGGGTGCGGTTCTCGTCATTTATAGAATTGATTAGGAGGCACGCATTTATACATCTTGCAGGGGAGGTAGGAGAGGTGGGGGGGGGGGTATTTACATGCCTGGCCTTGAAGTGCTTTGAATTTCAAACACAGATCCAATCAATCACGACCATAATTGTTCAGTATTTGTAAAGGTGCGGCGTGTTATGAGTCGCCCTGCGTGTGGGTGAGCCAGGTGCGAGCACTGCCGATGAACTTAACCCAGTAGCAGCAGCAGCAACAACAAAAACACCCCATCCCGTGTTGCTTTTGGTTTCAATGACACGCAGCTAATGCACGCCGGGACTCAATCATTACCACCGCCGTTCAGCAACAACCTGGGCCATCACGGCGACGGCGAAACGCAAGAACAGGGTGGTAGTACTAACAACAACAAGATATGTGGTTCCAGGATTGGCTCATCAGCCACCTGCGTGCCCACAAACTCTGACCATCATCATCGCTGTCCACCAGTGCCGGATTAAGCTAGTGCGGGGCCTGTAGCATATGTTATAATGGGGCCCTAAATAAATAAATACGTAAATATTAAAACACGAATGTTTAACTTGTATAGTAAAGTAATTGTATTTTTTCATTGCGATACAGCCAGATAATACGACAAATCGCTAACCTTAAACACCCAGTCGTTCATAAAAGTTGAAGGCGGTATAGAACTATAGTAATAGAGCAAGTGCAGAATCGCTGAACCGGAATTGATGTCTGTAAAGCATTTAGCGCGGGGGCCCTTGAAAGTGCGAAGTCCGTAGCTACTACATATGTAGCTACTACACATGTAGCTACTACACGTGGAGCTACTACACATGTAGCTACTACACATGTAGCTACTACTACATATGTAGCTACTTGTGCTACTACGATAATCCGGCACCGATGTCCACGGACGACCATGATATTCTATCTCGAGGGATCCCAGATGATTTTGGAGAATTTAGCCCCACACCACCACCCTACATTTGGGGGGGGGGTTGCTTTTTCCAAACACACATCTGGTAACACGTGGGTGGCCATTGTTTGTTTGACAAAGGCCGATTCTGCCGTTCAAATTTGCCCAGAGCTCTCGCTTGTTTAAGGAAATGTCGCTGTGGTGATACTTGGGGCGGGAGGGGGGGGTCTGGAAAGTCCCGTGGACACGTGAAGGGGAGATGCACACGTGTTGTTTGTGTTTTTGTTTTAAAGTGGACATATGCGCATTTATTTATGTATTTTACCTGCCATGGTCGCACAATTGGTTAAGTGAAACTGCTCACTGACCCTGGCGAACCGCAGCACGACTAATCATCAGTGTCGAGTGATCTCTGACCTGATGCTGGATGTGGCTCTTTCTTCATCAACCTGCCCTCACCAACGTGGTGAAGTAATTTGACCAGGTAAGACCCCACTGAGCTCTCTAGCTTTCTTTATACTGGTAGGAACCTCCTGGTTACACCAGCCCACAGGGGATTATTGTGTCCGTCCGTCCGTCGTGCAGGGAGGGGCTGGGTGAAGAGGGGAGGGTGGAGCTGGGTGGGGGGTGGGAGGGGTGGGGCTGGGTGGGGAGGGGCTGGTCACCCCGTGGTGCCCTTATAAAACTCAACGTTTAACTTACTCACGCCGGCTTGTGCTCGCCCTCACAGTCGGGCATATTTGCGGAATACACCACGCCGCCGTTGACCCTGGCCATTGACCGAGCAACCCGACGTTCCTACCAGCTCCCTCCGCAGGAATGTGTTTTTAAAAGCGACCTGGCTATCGCAAATGATAGCTCAACAAAGTGGCTTATCCCGTGGAAATGTATAACAGCCAAATATTCTTAAAACGCATGTTTATAAATGTGGACGGAAAAACCGGAGGATCCAGAGAAAAAAAATCCACGCGACCATGGGGAGAGAGACACGCAAACTCCAAATAAACAGGCGTCAGAGTCCGGATCGAACCCCCGACCTCATGCATACCAGGCGAGGGAGTTAACATCTCGCCATTTCGGCACCCATGGTCAACCAGCCCCATAATCGACTCAGATGGTGTGGGGAATCTTTATTTTAGCAGTGGATTGGCAAAGAGTCTGTATATTTTTACTGTATATTGTACTGGCTTAATGTTGTTTTACCACTGCACGAATTCTCCTCCTGTTCTTGACGAAGGGTGGTTACCGAAACGTCAGCCTATGTATGTTGTTCTGCTCTAAGGCAGTGTTAATGGCCCACGTGGTGAGATAATTACTGGGTTTTTTTTCTACAGCAGTACACAACTGCCAAAGCAGTCTTTAGGCGACCTTTGGTGCTTTACACTTGAAAGCAAACATCCGAAACGGTGGGTAGATTTTATTGGCTATAGCTGTTGAAGAGCAGTTATAATTTAACACGTGGTAGGATTTTTCCAGCAATATTATCCATAATACAGGTTTTTGGGTTAGATCGAGCGAATATATAAATGTCTCGTTAAACCTGCCAACACCCGACAGCCAAGTGGTCAGGTTTGTCACGTAAACTAAAACATGGCAATTCGATACTTGTTCATTTATATGCATACATTAACCCCTCCCTCCGCCCCCTGGTCTTCGTACCTGATTGGCTCACAAGTGTCGACGTCTCTGTTTAAGACCGAAGCAGGAGGATTTCTCCACAACTCTGGCTGTCGCCTGATTATGCTGGTTGCAATTACCGGCGAAACGTCGCACTCGAATTGTAGATGTTGCGGGTTTACTCTCCAACACACCGGTGTGCTGAACTAGTAACTAAATTGCCACCTGTTGTTCACGTAACAAACCTTACTAATTGGCTGTGTCGCGTGGTGACGGGTTTAACGACACATTAACATTTACGCGATCTAACCCAAAAAAACATTTTGAATTGTTATTTAAAGAGAAACAACACGCCACATTGTTCTGCCAAATCTCTTATGTACCATCCATCCCTTCTTTTTCTAAAGATTTTCGGACTCTGCCACATTTTCAGGCGTTACCCCCCCCCCCCGTACCCACCCTCTTCTTTCAGCTGCCCATTCACCGAAGTGGTTTGCCCCATAATTTTGAGTTTGTGAACCCCGCGCGAACAAAGGCGCTCGCCGCTGCAAAGTATTTGCGAAGGTCTGCGTTGTTCTGTACCCTTGCTGTGTGCGAGCGAGGCCAGGTGCGGGCACTGCCGATGAACTTACCCAAGCAGCAGCAGCAGCAGCAATAACAACAGCAGCAAAAAAAACCCACCACACCATCCCGTGCTGCTTTTGCTTTGAATGTCACACAGCTGGCGCAAGCCGGAATCCACTGATTACCACCACCGTTCGGCAACAACCTGGGCCATCACAGCCACAGGGAAACGCAACGTTGATCATACATACAGCCAGCATGTTCGCGGGGGGGGGACGGGGGAGATCCTGTGCGCAAAATGACGAGGCGTTCCCCTGGCAGCGGAGGGCATTGTGTGGAGAAGTACGCTGCTGATACTTGTACAAACATCCCACTCCGGGGCTGCGGGGTTAACACCACCACTCGTCAGTTTCCTGTTTATCTACCTGAGCTGCAAGTCAAAGGACAAACAAGGCCGCGGGGTGGACGGCGGCTTTCTTGACGTAACACACGACGGCGTTTTCGTCGGTGAAGAGAGAGCAGGTGTGCCAGCATGCTTCGCGTTCCGCGATGACGGCGCGGTTTTTCGATCCATGCTCTGCACCAGTGCCGGATGAAGCTAGTGCGGGGCCTGTAACATATGTTGTTATAAAGGGGCCCTAAACAAAAAAAACCCACAAACATTCAAACACATACATTTTTTACTTGAATAGTAAAGTAATTGTATTTTTTCATTTGCTATACAGCCAGATAATACGACAAATCGCTAACCTTAAACACCCAGTCGTTCATAAACGTCGAAAGGCGGTATAGTCCTATAGTAATGGAGCAAGTGCAGAATCACTGAACCGGAATTGATAGCTTGAAAGCGTTTAGCGTGGGGCCCTTGAAAGTGCGGGGCCCGTAGCTACTACACATGTAGTAGCTACTACATGTGTAGATTTATTGCTTCGCAGTAGCTACTAGCGACTTTTGCTACTACGATAATCCGGCACTGCCTACTTGGTATGGTAGGGTGACGTCACCGTTCTTGTGCGCAAACGAAGTGCGCGTTGTTGCGGAGCATTATGGGTAAAACGAGATGCCGTCTAATCAGATCAATGTTCTGCGTCTCCACGTATTAGATACAAACATGGTTTGGCCCATCTGTTGGCTTTCTAGACCAACATCACCGAGCAGCGTTTATCTACGTGTGTTGAACTTCTTTCGCACCGTACGTAGCCAACCATGCTAATCGGAGGTGCGGCGATGTTTGGAACATAGTTGTATGACGTCAGGCAATGGTTCCTTTTAAAGAGAGCTGACTGCTGGTGTGACCCAGAAGGTGGAAAATGGTCCAGAGTTTGCCCGCTAAAAGAGATGTTGTTATGACGCGGTACACTCAAGGCGTTGCTGGCTAACGGGACTGGAAAATCGACACACGCGCGTACACATGTTTATGCGTACGTGTTCGGATGCGTACTGTTTTTTTGGTGTTGATGAAGATTTATTGCTTTGAGTGCTATTCGATCAGAGCAAACAGACGCTCCCCGGTTTCATGAACCTCTTTTGGTTTGTTTTGATGCTGGTTTTGACACAAATACAGCCTCTAGCTGGCTACGCGAAAGGCTTCGGTGTCTCGAAAATAGGGGCCACTGGGTCTGTGTTTGCGGGCACGCGTTTGGCACACGGTCACACAGTGGGGTGGCGAAAACACTCAAGTCCAAACCGAGTGCTATACATGATTATTTTATGGCAACAGTGTGTGTGTGGGGGGATCAATAGATTAACTGATCACATCGCGCTCACAACATATAAATGGGTAGCGACGTTTCGCTGTGGAGATTACACCCAGCGTCACCAGGTTAAAGCACGCACGTTTGTATGTGCGTATTTTGAACTTATTTCGCGCCGTACGTAGCCAACCGTGCTAATCGGAGGTGCGGGGGAAGGACAACACACACACACACAAAGCAGTTCTAAAGAAATTAGTTTCCAATCTAGTACACATCACCTCGTTTGAATCATGTCTCCCTGCATCGTGCCGGGCTATCGTTTTGTAATCGTCAGACGTGTGTAGCTTGCTAAAAAAAATAAAGAAATGTAATTAAATTACCGTTGAGTTCAACATCCTATAGACCTTCTGGACCAATTTGTCCCAGCCGTACTTATTTGTTTTAGAGGCAAACCTTGGATCGGATTCAACTTTCTCAGTCCGAACAGAGTTGTGCGCTGGTCGGTAAATGATATATTTTTTCTCCACAGTTGAAGTGTAACGTGGCTGAGCTATTTTCGTCTTGATATTTAAATATGTAATTCTATAGCTGTGTCAACACTTGTGTTGGCAAGGCAACGTGGCGATACACACACACACTTGGACCTGCAATGCTTTTTTCAGTTTTTTCTTTCAAAACTGAAAATAAACTAAAATATATTTTCTTAGGAGTTAGCTGCGAGCTCTTTTTAAAAGGCGACTTGGCCACACGTGATAATAGCTCATTGAAGTGGCTGATCCCGCATCATTATCATCACACGTGTGAATGAACAATAGGAGACAAATCATCGAAACGCGTGTTGATTCTAAATTGTGGAGAGAAAAAAGACGGAGAAATATCCACGCGACCACTAAGGGGAGATAACTTGCAGGCTCCCAAAATGTATAACATGCATTGTCAGGGTCCGGGATCGAACCCACAACATCCTACTTATCAGACGAGGGAGATAGCATCTCCTCGCCACCGTGGTGAACACAAACACATTGCAACAGAATAAGAGCGCAGGCCAGCGATAACAGTGAGTTCAAACAACACGCGGCCATGTGTACGAGGAGGCAGTGTGATTGTGACTCATACACACACACACACCTGCGTGTGCTGTTGACAACCACAGCAGCGCTTTTGTTGTTTGATGTCCCCGGGTGTACGTACGGGACACATGAGCCGTAAGAGAATTCTAAATTAAAAAGGTAGCACCACAACTTCAGTAAAAAAAACATTTGGACTCAAAAAGGTATCCCATGATGGAGCTGCTCACCGTGAGCTATAAATGCTCTGCTGCGTGTGGCATTGTCCTTGGGCTGTTCGCCTTTTGGCGTTGTCTTCTGGTCTGCCACTGGTGGTGAGACTGGGCCATAAAGGAGGATGATGCTGTCTGGTGTAGGCCAATCGGGTTAAAAGACAATGCCCAAATATATATAATCAGAGCCATGTTTGTTTGCATGTTCGCCACAAGGACGTATGGCTAAAGCAGACTTGATTCATACTCTTTGGTTCTTTCGGTAAAGTCATAATAGATGACGACGTTTCGATCGTAACACACAAGCAATCGTCATCAGGTGGGACAACCACAGCAAGAAACACATTCCTGCGGAGGGAGCTGGTAGGAACGTTGGGTTGCTCGGTCAATGGCCAGGGTCAAAAGTGGCGTGGTGTATTCCGCAAATATTCCCGACTGTGAGGGCGGGCACAAGCCGGCGTGAGTAGGTTAAACGTTGGATTTTATAAGGGCACCACGGGGTGACCAGCCCCTCCCCACCCAGCCCCACCCCCCACCCAGCGCCACCCTCCCCACCCAGCCCCTCCCCACCCTCCCCACCCAGGCCCACCCCTCCCACCCCCCACCCAGCCCCACCCTCCCCACCCAGCCCCTCCCCACCCTCCCCACCCAGCCCCACCCTCCCCACCCAGCCTCTCCCCACCTAGCCCCTCCCTCCCCACCCAACCCCTCCCTGCACGACGGACAGACGGACACAATAATCCCCTGTGGGCTGGTGGAACCAGTGCGTTCCTACCAGTAAACACTGCTGAAGTAGGCGCTTGCCGTGGTTGTCCCACCTGATGACGATCGCTTGTGTTGCGATCGAAACGTCGTGATCTATTGTTTTTCTACCTACGTGACTTTACCGAAATAACCAAAGAGTATGGATTCCTGCAGTCACGAAAGCTTCAAATCGAGATCAGACTTGATTCCTTGCAAAAGGTTTCTGTTTGATGTTTGAACAGCTTAACACCTCCTTTTAATTGCCAGAAAGGGAACAACCTATTCTTACTTGCCATACTCTTTATCTATGACCCCATGTGAATTCGTGCTTTTTGTTGCTGGTCGTTTTATTGTTTTGCCTTTGGGCCTGACTCAACCACCGATATTTAGAAGATGGAAAAAAAAAACCCGTCAACATCCTTGTCCGGCGGCGTTCAGAATAGCGCTCATCAGTGGCAATGCCATTTTGACACGCGCACCATGTTTGGAATTCCTCTTTCGCTTGTTGTGAGGTCACTTAAGACACCTCATCGTTTTGTTATTCTCAAGAAGGTCACGCCCCCCTCACCTCCCGACCTCCGTCGTACCGCACAGAAACGTTCGAGGGATTCTAACTCCGCCGCAATGCCCCCCGGATTGAGGCTCACCCAGCGCAAATGGACGTGGCATTCACCAGCGCCCGCGCGTGCCACCCGCAAGGTCCGCCTGCATCCAAAGCATTTGCTTAGTCACGGCACAAGCAAGCGCCGACCGCGTGCCCGTGGCAGGGATTATTTGGCGGAGGGCGGGCGGGCGGGCGACGCGACCAGGCGTCAACTTTATTTGCAGTGCAGGCGCCTCTAGAATATTTTGGCAACGGAGTCAACGCCGGCGCTTTATGAGTGACGGGCATGCGGCCGGCGGGGACGGGCTTCTGGAGGGCGGGCGAGTTCAAAGCTCACGCTGGTGAAGCGGGCCTTGTGTTAGATTGAATCCACTGCTTGCTAGATCGAGGGCCCTTGGGTCGTGCGGGATTGTATTTCATGGGCGCGCGGGTTGGTCTGCGCTGCCTTCTGCCACAATGAGTTTGAGGACAGGCGGTTGTCGATGCCAGAAACTACATTGCATGTCTTCTTGGTTCTTTCGGTACAGTCACGTAGAAGGGAAATAATAAAAGAATGAAATATTATTTTATTATTTCCCTTCTACGTGACTTTACCGAAAGAACCAAGAAGATGAATCCCTGCAGTCACGAAAGCTTTAAATCGAAAATTTACTTTGCATGTGTTTCGCTATCGGTGGAAAAGTCGGAGAATCTGGAGGAAACCTCATGCAAAGCGAGGGGCGAACATTTAACGTCTGCACACAATGTCACCCGAGTTGGGAATCGAAACCGGGTCCTTCTTGCAGCGAGGCACAGGCATCGCCACTGTGCCCCACGCCCACCATAGTGGAGCCCCTAAGTAGCCTAACAACAAGAATCAATGTGGATTTCATCTCGTTTGTCCCATCTTATTTGTATCCTTTCTCATTTGTTGGCTCGTTTGTGCAGTTGTATGAACTCCCTTTGGCCGAAAGTTAACATTTTGCCTATAATTTGCATACCTTCGTAAGTAACATTTACGTGCATAAATTATTTGCGTGTTGCACGAGTAGAATTTTTTTTTTAATCGTTGAATGTATGCATCATTACTTGCCTAATATATAAAAGTGATGATCTTGATGATGATTGAATTACTGGGTCTTCAGTTCATTTACATGTATTTAACAAGTGCCGTTCATTTGAATAAAATGTGTCTGGAACACCGATTAAACTACTAAACTATATATTTAGATTTTACAATGTAAGTCCCACTGAGCTATATAGCTCTTTTCAAACGCGACCTGGCCACAAATGTTTCTAAATTTAAAGAGAAAATCTGGAGTACCCGGATAAAAATACATACGACTACAGGGAGAACTTGCAAACTCTAAATATACAAGCGCCACGATTGGGATCGAACTGACGACCTCCTGCATACCTAGACAAGGTAGTTAACACCTCGCCACCGTGGAACCCCTGAATAAATTGTAAGTAATACTGATATAGTGGATACAAACGTATTTTCTTTAAAAAGTCTTCATACTCCCAATGAAAAATAAAAATGTGTATTGAGTCTTATTTACTGGCGAGTGAGTCCAGAGCAGACCAGGGCCTTCCCATCACCAGCCCACAATAAGCAATGTGGTGAAGTGTGGCAGAGACAGTACAAGAAGTTCTTCATCCAGTCATCCAGCAGTGAATTTACCGATAGCTGTAGATTCTAGATTTGAAGCTTTCGTGACTGCAAGGATTCATATTCTTGGGTTTTTTCGGTAAAGTCACGTAGGTAAAAAATAAAAATTTGATAAAAATCACGACGTTTCGGAGGCAACACAAGATTGTTAGAAATGATTAAACTGCAGCAACTTGAACGCAACCGCAGTACTGCGCATCTAGATTTGCATTGCGGTGTTCCTCTTTCTAGAAATCTGTAAACGATCTCTGGGAGGTTGGGGTTAATGTCTCCGTACTCGTTTTTGGCATGGTGCGTTAATATTAATCCACGGCACACACAACTCGCAGTGTGTGTGTGTAATGTATAGCTGAGTAGGTGGCATCGTGCCAGACATGGGTATGACTAATATTTGGCCAGAGATTATTTTGGCCGTGATGCTGGCCAACGACCTCCCCCGCCGTGTAACCGTTGCGGCCTTCATAGGTGATCGCTAGCAGCACTTGCCCCAAAAGTCTGTGAAAAGGCTATACGGGGGATCTTTGTCGAGAGCTCGCTTGAGTTGAGGCCCTTTCTGCCAGCCGTGGAGTGAGCAAGCACTTGCAGGTCTGCGCCTGTATCCTTTCGTTGCTCCACAGTGAGGATTTCCATTGCTGCATTCCTCTTTCGAGAAACCTGCAAACCATATCCACGTGTGGAGATGGTTTGCGGTGCGTACACATTAATCCATAGCATATAGAACAAGCCGTCTGTGTCTGTGTATTGTAGAGGGCGAAAGGGTTGTAGGAAGCCAGACCTGGGAGTATGACCGCTCTTTGTCAAATCGGAAGGGTTGGCACAATGGAAAACCTCTGCCCTTCGTGAGTGTAGAGGCGAAACCCGTGGCTCCTGCAATGTTCACGTCTATTTCACTCGTCTTTAATTGCCACGTGGGTAGGAACCCCCTGTGATGTTCCGCATTCATTTCCATTCGCGAGTTAATTTTTGCCACCGGTTGTGAAAATTCCTGTGTCATCAGAGATGGTTCATACTTTGTGGATTCACGTGCAATTCTTAAATTTGTACTCCAGATTTTGCGCAAAATTTAGTGATGCTGTGAATATCCTTCGAGAGAGAGTTTGTGTCTCCTTGCCTGACTCCTCTATTATTTATAAATAAAAACATGCAAATGTTTTGTTTCTATAGAGGCTGTGGCTTGTGAAAGCTTGGATTTTGATTGAATGCAAATCACTGAACCAAATTCCTTTCATTGTTGTTAATAAAAGCCAGGCGCTGTCGTTTAAAATTTTTTTCCCGCTAAGTCATTTATGATGTGCGCGTGGATGCAGTCAACGGTAGCAACAAAAACCTTTCCTAAATCCAAGCTCGCTCGCGCCTTTTAGAATTGACCTCGAGACAAATGAGCAAAATAATAATAATAATAATAGGTTACGTACCAGCTCCTTTGTGAACACGATTCAAGATAGCGGTTGAAGACGCGCAGCGAGGAAGCACAGAATGTGTGTGCACACGCACGGCAATCACTGAAGGCGGATGGGGGATCGACATCGTGAAATAAATCGACGAACAAGGGGAGCACGCGGAGCTTTTGAACAAAACAAAAACATCAATTTGATAATAAAATGCACGGCATACCCCACGTGATGCGTGGAGAGGAAATCGTTCAATCAGTACGAACTGCCGCTTGTCGCAGCACGGAAGGCAAAGCAGCCACGTCGCATTGACCGTCGTGGAAAGTTATAGGGGCGCTTGGGCAAGACGCCGCCATCGCTGGGTGAGATCGGAATCTTTATTTAGACCGGGGGAGAAATCTGACGAGCAACGCAGCTCTTTTCCACACACGTCCAGTGGGGGGCGAGGGATCAGCAAGTTGCAACAATGAAGAATACAAAAACAACAACAAAAACAACAACAACAACAAACCCCGATAAGGGTGCAACACCGACAAAAAAAAAACCTATACCCGTATAAATTGCATAAGTACATCAATTCATGACAATTTTTCAACGCTGAATGCAATCGTGGGCAAAATGTGCTGTGACGGTATGGCAGCTAGTGAAGGGAATGTGGCCAAGAGGACCTCCGCTGTGGAGATGGAGCAATGATGGTCTAATTATTATTCCAAAGACCTGACTTTGTTCTATGGGAGACAAAGCTCTTTGCAGCCAGGGCTCTGCGATTGTGGAATTCCCTTTCCTCCTCGGTCCATTAGGCAATCTGAGTCTATTACTTTTTAAATCGTGTCTTTGAAAACTCATCTCTTTGTACCACAGGAGTTCTCCATAACTTAAGATTTATGTGAAACGCGTAGAGGCCGAGTGAAAATTGCTCGATAGAAACCCGAGTTTATATTTTTATCAAACTAGATTCGAAGCTTTCGTGACTGTAGGAATTATTCTTTGGTTATTTCGGCAAAGTCACGTAGAAAGAAATCTAATTAAACAATAATAGAATACGACGTTTCGATCGCAACACAGGCAACCATCATCAGGTACAAATGAATGAGAAACAAACATAGTAAACTTGGAAATATGATGCAATACAACACACCTGGTTGATTACGTTCTTCCAAAAGATAACGAAATTTGAGAGAGAGACAAAACATAAACACAGAGACACACAGGCAGACACACAAGCAGAGAGAGACTCACACAGAGACAAACAAATTTAGCAATCTTTGGAAGAATGTAATCAACCAGGTGGGGTGTTGACTGTTGTGTTGGCCGACTCTCTGTGTTCTATTGCACTCTATTTCCAAGTTTACTATGTTTGTTTTCTCATTCATTTGTTCCTGATGATGGTTGCTTGTGTTGCAATCGAAACGTCGTATTCTATTATATATAAAAAAAATTACGTGCAGGAGCGACGTGCGTACAATCAAGGGGCCCAAGCTGTCCGCATTCCAACACCGCAATATCACCTCCGATGCGCTGGATTTCGACAGCGAAAGTGCATGAACCAATGCGCTGTCACTCTCCGCCCCCCACCCAATCTCTGAAATTTAAGTCAGAATTTCAGAATGTCCACGGCGCGTGTGATCACTAACAAATCTCTTTCAAGGCACAATAACGTTTGTTCATTTTTTAAATTTGTTTTCATCCTCACAATAAAGTTCCTGTTGCATTATCGGGGGAGGGGGGGTGGGGTAATGTTACCGAGACGAAGAATTGTCCATTCGTATCCCTTGGAGTTGCCAGTGCACCACCTTGCGGTCAGAGAATGGCCCTGGAAGTTGACGTCACAAAACTACTTGCGAGGCCGCTACAACAGGCCAATAAAAGTCGGCTCACACCTTTTCCATCGCCTGAGAAAAAAAAAAGCGTTAGCGCCAGCTAGTCAGACATTGCTTCATTAGTTCTCGGTGGTAACATAAGAATAAATTAATTTAAAGTTAATGAATGGACCTACAGTAAACCACTGTAGTCTGAGCTCCTTCAACGGAGGAGGAACAGCAAAGCTACACGAACTCTCTCCTGAAGCCCTCTCGTCGCGACCAGCAGACCTCAACTTTTGCATTGAGCTCCCGAACATTTCTGATGCCACATCATACACAAGAACAAAATATAAAAAAAAACATATTTTAATCACGTGGCGAGTTCGCGCAGCCGTCGATGTACCGCGCCGAGAAATCGTTAACGTCGCCAAATTTGAGAAACCCAGGATAAGTTCAAGTTCATGTATTGGGAGTAGCCCTGTGAGCCATTCGGCTCTTGAATCGGGTGCAACCGCAACAAACAAAAAACAAAAACATGAAAAAAAACCATCTTAAAGTAAATATGTGACTGAGTGCAAACAGAAAATCCAAGAAAAGACAGCAAAATATTGCAGAAAAGGCACCGTACACCAACGCTGTGTGCAAAAATCCCAGTGGGATGCAAGTCAAACAACCAACAACAACCACAAGACAACTTAAATTAAGGCCATCAGTCTAACTCTGTACTACAACAAACAAGCATGGCTAAACCAATACATTTTTCGAATCACCAAAATAAAGCCATGAAAGCAATGAAACAGTGATCACAGGAACTGTGACGGAATTTTCACAATAAATGGCATAAACAACATGTATGGCATAAACAACATAAACCTGGACAGCTCAAACAAGGGTCCAAACCCAGGGCCTCGACAGTGGTAGATCAGGGCTCTCGTTCTCTCTCCATGTGTGTCACGGCCATTATGAGTCCCGTGAGCCGTGTGGTCACCTCACATTTCACGATTCTTTATTTGTCACGGAGCGTGCTGTCGGCCGACTTGCGCCGCTCCCATAAATACACGCGCTCGCCCGCCTCATCGGAGAAGATTTGTTTTAAAATAAAACCAGCACGCTCATGAGCCTGTGTGGCGCCTGGACTTCGCGTTACAGAAACAGAAGCCTCTTTTAGGTGAGCGTGCCCTGATTATCCCTCGCCGGGGCATTTACAAAAAAAAAACTCCGCCGCCGTCGCCGCCCCATCGAGGTGGCCCTTGCCAAAAAATGTTTGACCGTCTCGTGTTTTCCCTCCGCGCCGACTGACGCTGGCCGCCACGGCTGACCACCTCGCGGTCACGCCAAGGCAAAGGCGCCGTGTGACCGCGGCGAAGACGAGCGGGCGTGACGCGACATCGCGGCGTGGCCACGATGAGCTTCGTCGTCAAACACCCCCCCCTCCCTCTCGGGGCTTGGTGACCGCGGCGCTTAGGGCTGCCAGCAGAGCCAGTGCCGTCGCCCAGACATGTCGGCGCCCAGGGGTCTACCGACATTGATTGAGCCACCGGCTGCTGCTGCTGCTGCCGCTCGTTCGCTTTGGTTGACAATAATTAGGTTCGGCTACGCGCGTCCATGCGGTCACCTCCCCTCGGCAAGGGTGCCCAGGGCAGCTGTCCTGGCCAGGCCCGGCCTGATCCTTGCTACTGCACGTCTTGAGCAGTGGATTATGTGACTCACAAAAGCCAGGGCCGTTGATGTCCCGTATAAAGAATTACAGATTTCCCAGCACAGCGACACAAAATAAGAGGACGATCCTGGGCAAAGCAGGACAGTTGTCAACCCTAGTTGGAGCACACCTACTCTTACCCTTGTGGCATCAATTCGTCGCTACCTCAAAGTGATGTTCTGCGCTGCGTCTCCCATAATCTGTCTCCACTCTTTGTTGGCCCATTCTTTGATGTTGCCTGCCTAGCTGAAGTGTGGTTCTGCCTCCAATTAATTGCGGCAATTTTACGGCAATTATTTATCTGCAGTCGCCACAACGAATTTTCACCACGAACAAATGTAGCAACTCGGTGTAAAGAATGGTAACACTCCTGCCTCGCACTAACAAGGCCCTGGGTTCGATTCCTGCACTCGGGTTCCTTTCTGTGTGGAGCTTATATGAGCTTCCCCCTCTTCTGCATGGATTTTCCTACAGTTTAATTTTAGTTTCCTCCAAATTGCAAAAAAAACACATAAAACGTAACTGGTACAGGCAAAAACATTTCAATGGTGGAAAATTGCTTGTCAAGTACTCAATTTGGATTACACACCGCGGCAACATCACGCCCTACTCAGACAACTTTGCAGAAATCCTCCTGAAAAAAAGTCTTAAAACTCAGTGAGGCTTTCCTGGGTATAAAAGTTAAATAATAATCATAATAATAGCAGTGGCATAGAGTGACAGACGTGTGCCTGAACAATGGGAACAAGTTCTGTTGAAATTGTGCTCTTAATACACAATGATTCATCCACAAGGCACCACACCCTTGGGGAGTCTTGTGATCTCTGTTTGAGATATGATTGGAAGTTGCGATCCCAATTGCCCACTTGGGAGTGCAGCGATTGGATTTTCCTCGATTCGAACAACAGCGTAAGCTACTACCGGTGAAGAATCCTGACCGTGATTGTGCTCGTGACCGTGTTAATGTTGCTTTGGCACGTGGTGTTGTAAAATATTCTCTCCCCAAAACTATTTTTTTTTGTTACACATCGCACCGGGTACTCGTGCATGGCCGAGTCTACCTAGGTCAGGCCCAAGGGAGGTTCAGATGCCATTTGACACCGAGATCAGCTGCGGGCAGGAATCTAATTCAGGTCGCCCACTGTGCTAAGTTCAGTTATGAACACGGAGGACTACTCTCAAATCCCCGGCACAGCTAACATCAGTGACGAGTAAATATCCCAGTCTCTCTTGGGCTTCCCCTAGGTCGGCTCAGCCATGAACGAGTTAACATCAGTGGCGAGTGATATCTGAACCAGTCCTGGCCTCCCTACCCACCTTAATTTCACCCTCACTTCACTAACCCACACTGACCAGCATGGTGAAGTATAGTCAAGCAACCCTCTGTGGATTGATAAAGGACCGTACGTTCTAATTATTAGACATTCTATGAACTTTATATAAATTGTTACGTGATTGGACACCTCACAAAATTAGCGCTTGGTCTAAATTTAACTTAAAAATCCACTTCTAATCCTGTATCACTGTAACATTATCACTAACCCTACCGAGAACCGCGCTGTGAAAAGTCAAGTGCTTCTCTCATGGGAAGACTGACCCTTGCCATTGGAATGTGGAATGCCCACCACTGGTTCGGGGCTGCCGATGTGGATGGGCACCGCCATCGGACTCATTTCAGCAGATGGACACACTTTTAATGTTTCTGTAAATAATAATCATCATCATCAGCATCATCATCAGCAGCCACGGTCAATCCGCTGCTGCTTGAAGGGCTTTCCAAGCACGGCATGGGCCATAACCCTCAACCTCGCCAACCAGTCGCAAGTGACGGCACTCTCGCTAACCCTCGCGAAATCGCCGAACAGTCTCAAGTACTAGCATGGATTCTAGATTTGAAGCTTTCGTGACTGCAAAGATTCATAGGTTTTTTCGGTACCTACCTACGTGACTTTACCGAAAACCCCTATGAATACTAGCATGGACCCTAATCAAACCAGCCAATGAGTGCTATCCCTCCCACTGACCTTCATCATAACTAACTAGCAAAACGGCTACAAGTCCTCTCTCCGAACACGAACGTGTAACCAAGCAATCACCGGCACGACTCTTCCCACTGACCATGACCACGTCGTTCTTACTTTTCAAGAAACCCATATTTTTTTTTACATTTTCCTTCTTCAATTAATTATTAAAGTTTCAGCACAATCCCCAGCGAACTGCGAATGCCACCTCACTGCACGTCATCATCTGTGCCGCGACTGCAGATTCAATTGGCGATAACAGTTCCCATTCGGGCTTGTCATCGCTTTCAGCCAATGGCATTGCAAGGCTGCATGCAGCCCTGACCCTAACGCCCGCACAACCTGGGGCGTTCTAGCAGCCCGGCACGCGTGTTGTTCTGTCTCGTAATAGCCGAAATGTCTCGTCCCTGTTTACTGACTTGGCCAGATATTTATAGATATCCTGCCAATTGATTTTTCCAGGAGGAAGTTCCGGTTGCGTAGTTCCCCACTCACGCAACACGGATCAATACGTCTATTTATTGCACGCTAATACGTATTGTGATTTGGAAAGTGCTCAAGGCCGTTAAATGTTCCTGTTGTCTTCTGGCACTCCCCCCCCCCACACACCCACCCCCATGACTCTACGTATGAGCGTCCTGATAAAAAAACAACAACAACCCATTCGCATGTTGATAAATGAAGCAAGAGGTGTTTTGTCTTTATTTTTTAAACCCGCGGACAAAAGTGTAAGTAAAAAAGGGGAAAGTGTTCGAGGTAGAGTTAAGGGACAGGGGCTAGAGTCAGTGGGAAGGATAGAGTTATAGCGAGCAGTCGTAGTGGTCGTGACGACGAGTTGGCTATTTGGGTCGGGTTAGGATCAGTGCTAGGGGGCCCCACAGTGGCGAGATGTTAACTACTTCGTCTGGTATACAGGAGGTCGTGGGTTCGATCCTGACCATGATGCCGGTTGTATATTTGGAGTTTGCATGTTGATCACCGTGGTCACGTGGCTTTTTCTCCGGGTCCTCCGGTTTTCCCCTCTACATTAAGCAACATGCGTTTAGAGTATTTGGCTGCTATACGTTTACTATAATATACGCGACTTCGTTAAGCTATCATTTGTGGCCAGGTCGCTTCCTGACAAATATTGGTAAAAGCAAGTTTTTCAATGCACACACTTTTATTTGCACTCTA
>CM025622.2:4749605-4770323 GCA_014621495.2 Entosphenus tridentatus | reverse complement strand
TTATTACTTCCCTTCTACGTGACTTTACCGAAAAAAACCAAGAAGATGAATTCCTGCAGTCACGAAAGCTTTAAATCGAAATAAAACAAATAGATTGTAGTTTATTTATTTTATTCCGTAGCCCTTAAACGAAATTTCGGAACCAATTCTAACGAGCCACCATTTTGTGGGGGGGGGGGGCACGCGCCCCCCCAATGATCCGATCGAAATCCCTAATGTCGATCGGATCATTGGGGTTTATTAGTAATTAATCGGCATTTTGCGACCCCCACTGCCACTGTATTATTATGGGCCAGGGACTGTATGAGATGATAGGACAATAGTCTGAGTCCATAACTGGCAATAAGTAACGGCAAAGCAATTATAAGCGACTCAGAATTGTGCGCAGTTGCGTCTACAGCTCACGACTTCCCTGAAGGCATCAACACCTTCAGCGAGCGCGATGCCGATCACACGACGCGGTTCGAATTCGACCCTCGATCGATGGCTGCGACATCGCCGCACACGCGTCGAAAAAAAACCAAGGGACAAGTCCTTACTTCCGAACAACTCCTTACTAACAACTCCTATCATTGTTTATTGCTGGAGGGGTTGCCCCCCCCCCCCCCCGGCTACCTGAAAATCCTGGCTCAGCCATTGATTCTGAACCGGCGGGTTTCGACACTTTAGGTCTCATCGGCATGAATCGCGCTGCTGCGCTAAAGCTGCCTGCGAGCGACAGGTGACACCACCCGCCCCACCGCCCCTCCCAACGCGTGGCTCCATCCACTGCAATTCGGTTCACGGCGTCTGCCTCGGAGTGACCGCTTTTGACGGAGGAGAGAGGGGAGGGAGGGGAGGGGAGGGGAGGGAGGGGAGGGTCCACCCCAGTTCAGCGAGTTCATCTGACCCGTACTTCAGGTGACACCGCAAACAGACGTCACGAAAGGCCTATGTATAAATTGGAAACGCAAACATGCATTTTTTTTTAGATGGGTTCGCCCGAGTTCTAGGACGTACTCTCTCTGTTTTTAATGGAAAGTTTTAATTCGCGATAGATGCGTGGCTGGGCGGCTGTGTATTTGTTGACGGTGAGTTGTCGTCTGAACGCGTTTATTATTGTCGGTGTACATCGAATAGGCAAACATCATTAGGCTATTTATACAATGATAATTACCCATCTGGTCCAGCTGTGTACGTAGGCGTGTGTATGTCTGCTCGAGCATATGTGTGTGTGTGCGCATCTGAAATGTGTGTAGCGGTGGCGCAGCGGTTAGCGCGCTGCGCTATGAACCCGGAAAACCCGGGGTCGATTCCCTCTCACGGCCAACACCCAGTGACGATTATCTGAACCGGTCCTGGGCCCGCCCTAGGTCGATTCAGCCTCAAACGAGTACCCAGTGCGGTGTGTAAATATCGCCACTGGGGAGACAAAGGCGGCCGGGCTGGCCACCCACCCGCTCGTATGCCGTGCCGTAGGCGCTCGCAAACACTTGCCTCCCGACATCCTGTTAGAGGATACGCGGACCGGGTATTTGTCTTCATCTGTGTATGTATCTGTATACGTGTGTTCAAGTGTGCTAATTGTTACTGAAATCAATGCAAAATAATTCCTGGACATATATATCGGGGTCTTAATTGTGACCGCGTCCTCAGAAACAGTGCACGTTTATTTTGCAGAGATAGGTAGCACGGCATACATGGGGGATGGGGGGGGGTAAACTAAGGTCTTGAGGCTGCACTTGACCATCGGCAGGGAGTCAACAAGCACGGTGGGTTGGGAGAGGAAAGGTGACGATGGGGGGCAGCAGAGGAGAATCGAGGTGCCCTCTTGATAACGTCGAGATGGCTGACACATCGACCACCGGCTGAACTCTGGAGCCGGCACGAGGCACCCGGCGTACGTGCCATTTCTGAGAAAGGGCGACAGTGCAAATCTTACGGTGGCGAAGAGGGGGAGGGAGAGAGAGAGAGAGGGCAGGTAATAGCTCGCGCTATCGTTAACTGTTCGACACTGCTGATAAAATTCACAGAAAGCAGACTCCTAAACCGGAGTCAAGTGAACTCACTGAGCCATAGAGTCCTGGGTTGGTGGACACAGGTTAATGTTTGATGGCGTGAAGTCTGAAAGTCCCACGCTGACCGCTCCTATCGCCTCCCGCCAAAGTCGCTCCTCCGAAGAATGCGCCCGATCTCATTGGATCTCCGAAGCTACTAAGCTAGGGTTTGAGCCTGGTCGTTGCCTGGATGGGTGACCGCCAGCGCCAATTCCAGGCGCTGTCGGCGTGTGCACGCGATCCCCCAGGGGATGCAAATATCGCAATTAGTCCACAGTGGAATAATATACTGCCTCGAACTCGGGTCGCCGAGTTCGTGGCGCGACAAACCACTGCGTTACCGATACGAGCGGAGTCACGGCGTCATGGGCTAATTGGAAATTGGTCACCAAATACCCCGCGTGGCAGATGCAGTCGTACGCACGGATTGTCTTGTTGTCTACCTGCGGCATAACGCCTTTGATCTTTGCAGGTGCACATGTGAGTAAACGTGCTTGACCCGTTTTCGTCGGTTTTGCGTCAAGCAGTTTGTCCCGCGACTATATTTACGCTTCGGGGCTGGAAACTTTCACGGTCTTCCCATACCACAGACACTCACAGCGTGTTCGTGACACGAGCGTAATTTATAGACTGCTGTCGGAGGGTGGAGCGGATAGGGAAGGCAGCTAGCAGCGTGTTTACACTCGAGGTGAGAGAACGACAACCATTTTTCGGGACTCGACCACATATTTTTCAAAAGTCAAGCGATCTCGAGGGTAGAGTCTACAATGGTTCTGTATGCATACCCTGGGTGGAGAGTGGAAGGTTCGAACGCGTATGCTGTATTGTACGCACGCTATAAATTGCTCCCATATCTGCATTTCCCATAAATGTGCTAAATTCCTCTTGATATGCAAATTATTTTGTCAAGGCGCTCTTCCCCCTCCAACCCAGCTCAAATATACGCTCCAAGCCTGGGGTGTTTCATTCAGACGCTGTCTTCCCGACAGACCTGCTCTTCACCTGAGTACGGCTGCTTGCGTTGTGGCCGAAACGTCGTTAGAATTATTTTATTATGTTTTTTTTTTATTATTTCCCTTCTACGTAACTTTACCGAAAGAACCAAGAAGATGAATCCCTGCAGTCACGAAAGCTTTAAATCGAAATTTGCTGCAAAGGCTTACTCAATATGATCGCATCTCAGAATCTATGCCAGGTGTTAGCGCGGTATTTGGATGAGAGACATGGGGATTCCTTCATCCAGCAGTGGATTCAGAAAGTGCCGTGAATTATTATTTCGTACAATTTAATAAACATCTCACGCAGTGTTTACGTACGCGGAACTCCATTATTTTCCTGCACGTATGCGTAACACATTTTAAACAGTCCATCGGCCCTATTGGCTTTCCAGACAAATTTTATGCCGCAACATTTGTTTAAACAAGTGACCTCTGGACCGGTTTCGACCTTCTGGGTCTCATCAGCAGAGCCAGGCTTGTTAAACAAACGGTGTTATTGGTAAGATCACTCCATATTAGCTGTGGGGGGCCCCGGTTCAACTAAAACTCACCTCGATAATTAATGTCTATAGACAATTTACGCAAGAGGGCAGCACTTGCATTGGGGAATGTTTACAGGGCAACCGAACAGTTTGGGGAAAACCGAGAAAAACAACAGCACACGGGACGACTTCATTGCCCGATCATGCGCAAACGTCATCCTCGTCACCAGCCATGATCAATCCACTGCTGGATGAAGCCCTCAACAAGCCGTCGCCGCCTCTACGCGGGTCCTGCGATGTGGACGTTCGAACCCAGCTGTTGCGCGCGCGTGCCGATTTTCAATCATCCTGTGGTCGAGGATAATAACGGAGTAGCTGCCACAGGGGTGGGGAGAGCGCGTCGTCCACTGCAGAGATGGAGTGAACGCCACACACGCCACACACTGCAGCTGTGTGATTGTGCCATTGACGAGTCGCTATGACCCCAATGAACGCCGTTCTTATTTGAGGCAATGTTACACTTGCGGTCTATAAATAGTGGTTGCTATAATCAAATATGATTATTTCCCTTGAGTCAGACTGCGCGTACTTTTAAATTGTATTAATATTCTGTCGTCAGACCTCTCGAAGACTAGTGTAGTTCACAAATAGCATTGTGCGTTTATATACCGCAGATAGTAACAAGTATGCGTGGGTAGCAATGTGGCTTCCGATCGTTGTTTCGGAGAGTAAACAACACTGCAGATATATATATACACACACATATATATGACGTTAATAAACATTTTTTTAATCTATCACTTTATCCAGGAGATTTTTGTCCAGTCTTAAGAGTCGTTGTCAGGAGGGTAAGGCTACAATGGGAAGTTTTGGTAAATTTCATTCGTGTTTGTCAGCATGTGGGAGGAAACGGGGAGTGACCCGGAGAAAATCCGCCACGAATACGAGGGGCTAAGACCGCTCAAAAAGCGCCGTACAAATAGATTCAAGAATCCATTGCTGTACTGCCATCTCGCGGCCACATTACAAGCTCCGAGGGCTTGGGAAGTTTCGACATCTGTTGCCTTCAGAGATCATCGGGTGACAAAAACATCTTGCCCAGGCACGTGGCAACATAATTATCTTATCTGTGAAATCAAGTTGACCAAGTTCACAGCGCAGTGCGCTAACCACTGCCCCACCGCTCCACCCCACACTCACCTAGGAAGCACATTCAAGAGGAGAAATCTCGTGTCTCTGATCCACTAAGGGTTACGACTCCCACGTTGATTTCAAGAGGCGTCTAAGCTGCCACATATGCTTCCATGTACAGATATTGGTACATTATAATGGCAAACGATGTCATCATTTATATGATGAACGCAGGTGGAAAAATGATGGGGGGGGGGGGGGGCGCTGTTACTGTTTATTTTCCCCAATTGAGTAAATATGCAATGAGCCACTATTCAACCAAGATCGCCTCTCATCATGAGCAGATACAACGAGACACACGAGACCTGTACGCATGCTTTTTTCTTTGGAAAGTCAGGGCTTAATTGCATCCGGGTCTGGCTTGTCGTGTAATCTACGTCCAGTGCTCGAAAATAGTCTATTATTTTATTATATTGTTATATATTATTTTTCCCGTGCGATATTGAGAGGCAGTGCTTGTTTTCGTAAACTCGATAACAATGCTGTTACCGAATGCGACTTTGTACTCTGATGAAATAAAGGTTGCACTCTGTATCATTTTTGGAAAGGTGTATGTTTTTATTTGTATTTTATTTTTTAAGAGATTAAACCAGGCTAATAACTAATCCCTCTGTGATAATGTTGTCCAGGAGGTGCCAATTGACACATGCGTAGCGAACGCATAATTACACGTGTACACACACACACAATTTTTAAACGTATAACATATGCAGTATGTTTTTTTTAAATATTTCTACAATAAACATCGCGACTATTCAAACACTGGATATATAAATACGTAAAAGTCAATGGAAATTACCGACGATTTACGCGGAATGTTCTCTGGAAAGGATGCAAATTATGTGCAGGTGCGTTCCAAATTAAATATTTAATCAAGCCGCGACAGCTGAAGGGGACAGCGTTAAATAACTCCAATTGTGATCGGTGCCTTTGTGCATCACTACCCAATGCAGACGAGCGCTGATGACCCAAGGTAGTGCGTTTCGTTTGTTCTCCTTCCCCCGCACCTCCAACGAGCACGATTGACTACGCGCCGTTGCGAATAAGTTCAACGTACACACACACAAAGCAATTTCGCCGAGACTCATGCCTCACCTTTGACGAGGATTGGGTTCTGTATTGTTGGATAAAATTGCATGAGTGCGCGTTTGGAACCGTGCGTGAATAAAAAGCGCACGTGGCGAGACTCCGACGGGCGGTTGCGTGACACGCGAATTATTTTTCGAAGTGACTCGCAGCGATTTTGAGAAACTAAGGTAATAGAAATCGGCGTCCCCCTGCCACCCACTGCAAAACACGCTGCAGGACTGCCCTTTTGAGAGTCTCGAGTCTTGGTAAAGCTTTCCCGGGTAATCAAATTGGGCGAATTTGGCGGTGTACCGGTGCAGCATAACGCACCGCTCCTCATGAAACAGTCACACAAATATTAATCACAAATTTAATCGGCAAATCTGTTTTAATCAGTCTTTAATTGACAATGTCCTGAAGTTTCGATTTAAAGCTTTCGTGACTGCAGGGATTCATCTTCTTGGTTCTTTCGGTAAAGTCACGTAGAAGGGAAGTAATAAAATAATAAAAATAAAACATAATAAAATAATTCTCACTTATTTTATTATGTTTTATTTCTATTATTTTATTACTTCCCTTCTACGTAACTTTACCGAAAGAACCAAGAAGATGAATGTCGTGAAGTTCATTCAGTCTACTGAGACTTGCAAAAAAAAATAAAGGTCACAACATTATCATGGCACATTTATTTTACCAGTATCAAAATATGCAAAATAAGAATAGGTTCTACCCATACTGGCAATAAAACACGTGTTCCGATACTCTTTGGTTCTTTCGGTAAAGTCACGTAGTTGGAAATAAAATAAAACAAATCACGACGTTTCGATCGCAACTCAAGCGGTCTTGATCAGGTGGAAAGAGAAACCTTGCTGGTAAGACCACCTCTTCTGTTCTTAACTCTTACCAGTGAACGGCTGCGATGTCTCTCTCTCGACCTGATGAAGACCGCAAGGTGTTACGATGTTTAAACACCACATAGATACCTCTTGCAAGGAATGAAGTCTGCATCAACCATACACAGTACTTGTGGTGAACATGTAAATAAAACATGCTCTGATAATAGAAACATTGTCTTTGAAACTGATTGGGCTACATCAGAGATAGCAGCCCATCCCAAGTGCTAACCACGTTTAAAACCTGCTTAGCTTTTAGAGGTCTGGCGAAGTCGCTCACATCCATTGAAAGTGAAGTTATTGCCATTTTCTCCAGAACGCTACCACGTGCTCGCTCCTAAGCTCGGAGCAAGACACACGTAATCAAAACAATTACCAACGTATCCATTATCGTTCATCATTATTATGACTGCTTAATTGGGAAGGACACGCCGCTGGAAGCGGACGGTGACCGCTCAAGTTTAACCAGGCGAGGCGGGATCTGAGATCATCAAGTGACTTGAGGGGGCGGGGGGAGGCGGGGGGGCAGGTCCCCATTGGACAGCCGGTCGAGGGCGATGATAGCAATGGACACATTATCTTTGGTTCTTTCGGTAAAGTCACGTCGATGGAAAATAATCAAATGAAAATAACTAATTAATTTAGTTATTTTCATTTAAATCATCATTCAAATAATCAAATGAAAATAACTAATTAATTTAGTTATTTTCATTTAAATAATCATTCAAATAATCAAATGAAAATAACTAAATAAATTTAGTTATTTTCATTTTTTTTCATCTACGTGACTTTACCGAAAGAACCAAAAAGTATGGATCCTTGCAGTCACGGAAACTTCAAATCTAGAATGTACACGATTAGTAGGGCTGAACGATTCATCGATTTCAAATCGCAAATTGAAACAATGCTATTAGCATATTGCAAAGGCTGCGATTTTTTTTTTGCGATTTGAAAAGTCATGTTACTTTCTTACTGGAAATGTTTTGTTATTTTATTATTATAACTTTATTTTTGTAACTTAACAATTGTTCAATGTTTGATTGTTCTATTTCAATAAAAAAATGTTTATAAATACATGTTGGAAGCAATTCATATCTTTTAAGTTCTCATGCTTGCATTATAATATATAGAGCAGTTCACATTTTGATGGTATCACGTGGTAATGCTCCATCACATGTTATAAAATCTATTAAACAGTGAATTTTGAACTGAAGCTTGACTTTAAAATGTTTTATGGCAAATCAAATCGCAATCACATCTGTCAGAAAAATCGCAATTAGATATTTCCCCCAAATCGTTCAGCACGACACATTAGTCTCCAATTGCTATGTACCCCTTCACAAGTAGTGGACGATTTTTTGTTTGAAGTATAGGAGCCCGATGCCGGCACACAACGGCCGACCCTTGCGAGCGAGCGTCAAGGGATCTTGAACCGTTCAAGAGGCGCGTTCTGGTACGGCTATTACAGCCGCAGTAGGACATCATATGATCGAGAAGAATAACGGAGTAATAATCTTGATTTGAAGCTTTCGTGACTGCAGGAATCCATACTCTTTGGTTCTTTCGGTAAAGTCACGTAGTTAGAAATTTAATGAAATGAAACAAAATAAAAAAACATAAAAAATAAAATAATATTTTTATTTTATTTCTAACTACGTGACTTTACCGAAAGAACCAACGAGTAATAACTGAGTAACAACGCAGCCTCGGTAATGGCGACGCCTCAGAGTTAGACGCACATCGATGCAGAGATGGAGGCACGAAATCGTGCTGCGTGGATCACATCACTGGATCGATCGCGAGAGGTAGACCTTCATCCAACAGTGGATCGACCATGGCAGATGTTCATTATTACCATTAAGATTACGCGAGAAAAAGCCTCATTGAGACTCGCGCCTCTTGGTGCAGGAGGGTCCTGCCAAGTTTGTGCGATGACGACGATGATGAGATGATGGTTATTTAGACCACTTAGATTAATTATGCTGCTGTTCTAAATGTTCAAACGATAATGCCACTTTGTTGAGCTATCGTTTGTGGCCAGTTCGCTTTTGAACAATAAGTCAATACCTTAGTGGGCTTTGTCTGGTAGGATGGGGGTGGTTTCGTTTTATTTGTTTGTGTCTGGGTGATTTGTTTACCCTTCCTGTACTTTGCACTGTTATCATGTTTTTTGGTGTCGTTTGTTGTAACGTTCTTACCCGCCCCGACTGGACACCTGTGTAAAAAGAGCTTTACAGCTCATCGGATTCCTCCTACAGTATAAATAAACATGACGAGTGATTCTGATGAGGATCGCGACGCGCCGCGAGTTGAGCAGTTGACGCGCGTCGCGATATTTTGAAACGGAAGCGGAGTTCCGAAAATAAAGAGAGAGGGAGAGAGCATGCCACGAGAGAGAGAGAGAGCACGCCAAGGGAGAGAGAGCAAGCATGCCACAAGAGAGCGGGCGACCACGCCACGGGAGAGAGCGCACCACGCCAAGGGAGAGCACAAGACAAGAGAGCGAGCAAGAGCGAGCACGCCACGAGAGAGAGGGAGAGGGGGAGCGAGCGTGCCACGAGCAAAAAGCGAGCGCGCCCATTGGCCGCGCGGTGGGATCAAAGCGGATGCGTGCCAGCCAATCGGGAGGCGACGTTGCTCGCGGGTGTGTGGGGAGGAATTGGTGGTGGTGGGGGGGGGTAGAGAGGAATGGGGAGGGGAGGAATGGGGTGGGAGGGTACGGGGAGGGGGTAGGGGAGGAGGGGATAGGGGGGTAGGGGAGGAGGGGATAGGGGTGTGTGTGTAGGGGAGGTGGGCCCTGCCTGTCTTCGCAGGGGTCCGCCCTGTACCCGCGTCACATGTTGTTTTGCTCCAATGTTGCGTCCTCGGGAGAGAGCGGCGCTTGGTGATTTCTGCTGCGCTCGCCCAGCCGCTCCGCCACTCGCGAGCCAAAGACGAAAGGGAGCAGGGGAGAGGGGGGGGGGTGCAGTCAAGAGAAGCGCACGCATGGCCGAGTACCTTGTCTGCCTAAGGGTATAGAGTCAGACAGAGCGAGAGAGAGGTACTTGCTAGCCACCGTGGGTAGGTAATTGGGTTTGCCCGTGTTTGTGCGTTGGCTCTGTAGCTTTGGGGCAGGCGACACGGCACAGGTGGGAACTCTCTGATGAGAGTTGGAGGCGACGAAGGGCGCGCATGCGTCTCGTGCGTTCCACTGAAGCTGCTACTACCTACACACAGCGTGTGCTCACAACTACTACTGCTGCTGCTACTTACTGCCACTGCTAAGAAGAGGAGCGGCTACGGGTTCTCGCTCGCATTGGCGGGGCATTAACGAAGCCAGCTACCCCGTTACCGGTGGACTTTATCTTTTTTTTTCACCATCAACCACGATCATCATCATCATCATCCGGCCGTTGACCGAGCTTGGTTTGGGGTGTAAAACCCAAAAGGCGGCGCAGAACGAGCCATGGCCAATCCACCGCCCGAGCTGCAGTCCGCCACGGACGTGCTCAAGTGCGGCTACCTGCGCAAGCAGAAGACGACTCACAAGCGCTACTTCGTGCTGCGCGCTCCCGACGACTCGTGCGCCGCGGGTCGCCTCGAGTACTACGAGAGCGAGCGCAAGTTTCGCCACAAGTCCGCGCCGAAGCGCGCAGTGTCGCTCGACTCGTGCTTCAACATCAGCAAGAGGGCCGACGCGCGCAACAAATTCATGGTGGCTCTCTACACCAAGGACGAGTACTTGGCCGTGGCGGCGGAGAACGAGCAGGAGCAGGACGCCTGGTACCGGGCGATAACCGAGCTCCACGCGCGTGGGAAGGCTATGCAGCAGCAATGCAGCGACCACCACCACCACCATCATCATCACCATCACCACCCCCATCAGCAGCTGCAGCAGCAGCAGCAGCCGTCGCTGTACCCTCACGCCGAGAGCGGCGGCGAGAGCGGAGGATCGACACGCGCCGGCGACGATGTCTACGGGGCGATTGCGCCTTCGTCGGCCTTCAAGGAGGTGTGGCAGGTGAACCTGAAACCCCGCGGGCTGGGCCAGACGAGGAGCATGTTCGGCGTCTACAGGCTGTGCCTCTCGAGCCGCAAGATCAGCTTCGTGAAGCTCAACAGCGAGAAGCCGGACGTTACCCTGCAGCTCATGAACGTGCGGCGCTGCGGTCACTCGGAGAGTTTCTTTTTCATCGAGGTGGGCCGCTCAGCCGTCACGGGTCCCGGCGAATTCTGGATGCAGGTGGAGGACTGCGTGGTGGCGCAGAACATGCACGAGACCATCCTGGAGGCCATGAAGGCCATGAGCGAATTCTCCGAGTTTCGCCCACGCAGCAAGAGTCACTCCGCCAGCAGCTCGAATCCCATCTCCGTGCCGCCCAGACGCCACCTCAACAGCCTCCCGCCCAGCCAGACGGGGCTGTCGCGCCGTTCGCGCACCGAGAGCGCAAACAGCACCCATGGGGCTTCCTCTCCGGCCGGCGGCAACAACAACAACAACCCGGCATCGGCCGCCACCACCACCATCACCAACATCATCAGCCACAGCAGCAGCAGCAGGCATCCGCTCAACGGAGGCGTTGGAGGAGCGGTAAGCGGGCACAACTTCAGAGCGCGCACCTCGAGCGAAGGGGAGCGGACGATCTTGACGTCCAGGCCGAGTTCGGTGACCGGTAGCCCCGTGAGCGTTAGCCCCACGCCTCCTCGCCTGCAGCAGCAGCAGCTTAATCAGCAAGGGATCCGGGGATGCCTCGGTGGACGCACGTCATCTCGCCTCCAAGCGGCCCCCATCCACAGCCGCTACGTGACCGTGCCGGCACCCGGCGCGTCGCAGCCTCAGTCGTCGGCAGTGAGCCCCGTGAGCTGCGCATCGTCCACTTCGCCTTCCTCCTCGGGGCCCAGCAGCGGCCGGGGGTCTTCGGCGAGCGACGCCCTGTTGCTGCTGTACGTGAAGGTCAACAGCGGCGGCCTCGGTGGCGGCGCGGCATCGGCGTCAGGGTCACCCAGCGACGGAGGATTCGCGTCCTCGTCCGACGAGTACGGATCGAGCCCCGTGGACGCGAGGAGACATCAGGGCCTCGTGCACCGGAGCGCCACCCCCGAGTCTCTGAGCCGCACGCCGCCACCCATCCGAGAGGAGCAAGACGACGATGGGCACCACCACCACCACCAAATGCATCAGCAACAAGTCAACAACTACATCAGCATGGGCAAGTCTTGCGCGC
The DNA here is from genome assembly GCA_014621495.2 of Entosphenus tridentatus. Taxonomy (NCBI): domain Eukaryota; kingdom Metazoa; phylum Chordata; class Hyperoartia; order Petromyzontiformes; family Petromyzontidae; genus Entosphenus; species Entosphenus tridentatus. Next base: position 4,758,451 of record CM025622.2, on the reverse strand, counting down.
AAAATGGACACCACCACCATCACAATCACCACCACCACCAGCAGCAGCAGCAGCTGCACAGGGAAGTCCTCCTAGCCAGGCGCGCGTCTCAGGATGAAAATGCGAGCGCCGCGGAAGGCACGTCGGACCTGTCCGGGGTTGTCCACCGTAAGCGCACCTACTCCTCCTGCACGTCGCCCCCTCCGCCTCCTCCGCCGGCAGCGCAGTCCACCACCGGTGTCCAACAACAGCAACAGCAGCAGCAGCGCAAGCCCTTGGACGACTACGCGCTCATGAACGCGGGCAGCCTCACGAGCAGCGGCAGCGGCAGCAGCTACACGGGCAGCAGCTACACGTCGCGCTCCGCCTCGCCGAGGCCCCCCGCAGGTCCTTCGACTCCGCAGACCTCGCAGGCAGCGCACCTCCAGCGCTCGTACCCGGAGGACTACGGGGAGATCCACGTGGGCAGCTGCCAGAGGCCCGGAGCGACCTGCAAGGATGACGGCTACATGCCCATGTCGCCCGGCGTTGCTCCCGTCCCGACGTCTTCGTCGTCATCTTCCTCGTGCTCCTCCTCGCAGTCTATCGTCTCGAGCTCCACCACCGCCACCTCCTCCTCCATGACGCTGAGCACACCGGGTGGTGGTGGTGGTCCTTCGGACGACTACGTCCCCATGAGTCCCAAGAGCGTCTCGGCCCCGCAGGAGATTCTGAACCCGCGGCGTCGCCAGGAGATCACCGACCCCAGTGGCTACATGGTCATGTCTCCTGGAACCAACAACGGCAGCTGCTCGCCCGAGTGCAGCCCCTACATGAAGATGTGGAGCAGCTCCAAGCTGTCCGTGTGCAGCGCCGACGGCAAGGGCGGTGGAGACGCTGGCTGCGAGTACATGAACATGTCGCCTGGCCTGGTGGCAGGCACCCCCCCGGACTACTTTTTCACGCCGACCAGCGCCGAGCCCCCCAAAGTGAGCTGCTACTACTACTCGCTGCCGCGCTCCTTCAAGCCGGGACTGCGCAAAAACGGAGACGGCTCAGCCACCGCTGCCTCGGCCGCCGACGGCGGCGGCGCACGTTTCAGCCCGGGCAACTTGACCGAGAGGCAGCTGTTCGGAGGCGACAAGTCGTCCTCCACGAGCAGCGACAGCCTGGGCCACGACCCCGATCAGCCGGTGGCGAGCGGCAGCAGCCCCACCGCAAGCGGCGGTGGCGGTGGCATCACGAAAACCGAACCTCGCAAGGTCCAGCAGCAGCAGCAGGGGATGGTGAGACCCACGCGCTTGTCCCTAGTTGGCCTCAAGTCCTCGACTCTCCCCCGCACGTACGAGTGCCCGGCGGAGCCGGTGAGCCCGGGGGAATACGTGAACATCGAGTTCGGAGACGTGCAGACGGCTCAGGCGGTGGTGGACGCGCAGCGGAGGCTCAGCTCTGCCACGCGTCTCGCCGCGCGGGCCAACTATTCCATCGTTCCCGACTGGAGCGGCGGCAGGAACACAACAACCACCAACGCAGCAGCAGCATCAGCAGCAGCAGCAAACTCAGTCGTGAGTCCACTTGCAGCAGCCAGGGGTAATCCAGCTGGGGCCAGCTACGGAGCGAGACCCGTACAAAACGGCAACGCAGGCTCGGATTATATGTCCGCCTCGAACGTCGGCGGTCTTAATTACGGTGGCCGAGTCAATCCGAACGTCGGCGTCGATTACGCGTCCCTGCACATGGGCCTCGGTTGCGCTCCGCTCGAGCAGGAGACGGACGGCGACTACACGGAGATGCGCTTCGGCGTGACGGCGCCGAGCGCGGCTCCTCTCGGTCCGCCGAGCAACCACTCCAACCTGGAGGGCTCCAAGGGGCTCACAAGCCCGACGTCGAGACTCAACCGCCTGTCCTTGATGGACCAGATGACTGCCGCCTACCCGGTCCCCAACCCGGACCACGGCGCAAAGGTCATCAGGGCCGACGCTCAGGGGAGGAGGAGGCACAGCTCCGAGACGTTTTCGTCCACGACCACCGCCTCGGCAGCCTTGGGATCGGGTGGAGTGTCCCCAGCGATGCCCACGTCCACCACCTCTCTGCTGTTGCCGTCATTCTCGAGCGACGCAAACCGCCTCGGCTCGGCCTCCTTCGAGAGCGTCTACCTGAGAGACGCCGCAGGAGGTCCCGCGGGAGAATCCGCAGACCACGGCGGCATGTCGAGAGAGTCCGGATTCGAGAATGGGCTCAATTACGTCGCATTGGAACTGAGCAGCGAAGAGTGCCAGAGGGCAGCTGCTGCTGCTGCCGCTGCCGCTACCGCTGCCTCTACTGCTGGCCTGGACGGGGCAAGGGCCAGTGCCAAGGGCAGCAGCACAAGCGCCGTGGATGCTGGAGCTTACGCCAGCATTGACTTCGCTCGCTCCGATGGCGGGTGTCCTCCTGCGCAAGAGAGTGAGTTAACGTCACGTCCCATCGCATCGCACTCGCCACTCTCTCGCAACACCATGGCAGGGTTTTATGGGCGATAACTGCGGACGGTGACGGTACGCGCAATGTAAAGGTTTCCACGTTTGGCTTTCTCAGCAGTCGTTTTTTGTTTTGTTTAAGTCACGCCGTCATTGAATGCGTGCAGGGACTTAGGGGCCCGATCAGAGCGATAACTCAGACGAGAACGTACAACACTGTACACGTCTCGTGATGCCCGATTTAGATTTGGCCCGAGCGAATTGTATGTACTGTATGTTGAACTTCTTTCGCGCCGTACGTAGCCAACCGCGCTCATCGGAGGTGTGCCCATTTTTATCGTGGCGTTCACGTGCGTTTAAACAAATCTCCCGTTTCTGACATGTGCACTGCCATCGACCGAACGCCGGCTGTCACGGCAAAGGTTTGTAATCGTCAGCAATTTCACAACTGTACGATGTTAATATACCAAGGGACACTCTATCTCGGTGTATCAAAGCGCGCGCGTGTGTGTTGTGGTGCATGTGTTAATTAACAGAAATAGTTACGGTCTTGCGAAACCGATTCATTGTGAGCATTAACTCTTAACGCAACCTCGATCTGGTTTCGCGGCACCAGCCGACACCAATCGTGTCGTCTCGCAGACTCGTCCGCTATTGCGCTGATGTTTCGGTCACATCCAACACTTTCCAAAACCCCCATCGCTGTCCCAATAATATTCATGTCACGGCGGCAGCAGCAGCAGCCAATGCTATTTCTGACCACTCAGTCCCAGCCATCGTGGAATGATACGAATGGAAGTGGCGCCCACAGTTTTGTTATATTTTTACTTGACTGCCAAAGCAACGCGAGAGGTAAGGAAAGGTCAGGATTTCCATGGACGCTATAAAATCTTGGCAAGCGGTAAGTGACGCCGGTGTGTCTGTGTTACGAAATATTAAGGCACGCGTCCAGGCCTCTTATAAGGCAGCAATCCTTGTTAACCGGAGTATCTGATAGCCTGAGAGTCCACCATGGAAATTAAATTAACATATCTCTCGTTCTCTGTGCTCAAAATAGCCCTGCAGTATATATTTTTTTCGGCATCTGTCCAGAGAGTTTTTATTTAAAGCTGTTCGAGACGAGCAACGACAATGATCACGTTGCTACATTGATCGATCTGCAAACACAACAATGAAAGAGGGCAATGTCGCCTCGAGGATTTTGTCAGCTTTTTTGGTTTGTTTTACTCGGATGTGAAAAGCAGACAACTCACAGGCGCGATGTTTATTTAAAGGAAGAAAAAAGCAGATCACATCGAGGCTACGATCTTTGGTTAAAGGGGAACCTGCGTCCCAAACAAACCTAAATCCGAAAATTATCCGCGAATGACTCAGTTGGGATTATACTAAACAGTCATCGCCCACGACATGTCGCCTGGTTGTGGCTTGCAGGCCAGGTGGTTGCCGCTTGGGGTGCCCTTTCGGATGTGATTATGATTACATCCGAAGCAGGTACAGCCCATGACAACAGTTCCCAAACACGTGGAAGTGTCACGGAGTAAAAACAAAGCCACTAAATCTTGACCTAAAGCTTTCGTGACTGCAGGAATCCATATTCTTTGGGTCTTTAGGTAAAGTCACGTAGATAGGTTCAAAGAAAAATAACTAAAAACTACGACGTTTCGATCACGATCTCTTGTGTTGTTATCGAAACGTAGTTTTTTTTGTTATTTTCTTTGAACATATCTACGTGACTTTACCGAAAGAACCAAAGAATATAAAAACAAATCGACTCTCAAATTACTGTAGATGTAAGACCAGACAAAGCATGTGGCGTGCACTATCAATGATAAATAAAACAAGATTAAGACCACAAGGTAAAAAAGGTGATTATCAAAAAATGTACAGTCTGTTTGTCCAGGCCATGAGTCATCATCCGTCCACATTCGTGAAAAGAACATGCTAAGGTTGGTTGCCTTATTAACTCTCGACACATCACAGGGGAATGCCGTGGTGCGTTTTAACTCGCAAATTGCTTAAAGCCGGCACGAGAAAACCGGTGAAACGTTCTGCTAATTCCTTGGTTAAACCCTTTTTAGATGTGTAACTCATCATAATCACGAGGAGCGCCGTTGTGGAGAACTGAGACCACATATTGTTAAGGGAGAGAGAGGGGGGGGCTTGCATGTCAGATCGACAGTTCACCAGCATTGATTCAAGCAAGCCTCGCTGCTGATGAGACACCAATGCCGAAACCGGTCCGGAGTTTGCGTCTCCAGAATCGAATTCCGCTGCAATTATGCACTCCCGTAAACACGGCCGTGGGTTATTTTAAGGAATACGTGTATTTTTGCACATGTACAGAGACGGATATACGAATGGGGCGTAATGTCTGCTCATGCATATTTGTTCCTTTTGAATGCGAACTTCGACCAATGACATGCCAATTCACTGTTTGCGTGGGTTCAGAAGCCCATTTCTTCCCACCCCCACATATTGGCAACGTTGAAAATCTGGGGGGGGGGGGGGCGACGGATGTTTGTGGCGGTTGCAAAGGCAGCAGCAGCAACACCAACAACAACGTTGGGACGTGCCAGTCACGGTGAGAAGCTCTGCCTCCCACTGTCCACACCTCGGCTGGAATGTTTGCGTGCTTAGTCATGGGTGGGAGGAGGAGGAGGGGGGCCCTTAATGGGAAAGTCAGGTTCTTTGCCCCCCCCCTCCCCTTAAGAATTCAGTCGTTTGTGTGGCTTTGCTGTTGTTGGGTTTGTACACAAATCCCTAGCCGCCACCACCACCAACCAACCACCACCAACCAAACCACCCAGTCGAGATGGTTAGTTGCACAAGAGGTTGGACCTTGCTGCCTTCACCCTATACAGTACCGCTGCTGCTGCTGTTGTGTTGAATTGCGTTGGCCATACATCTTCTGTGTTTTATTTCACCGTAACTGTGTCGTCCCCACAGGCTTCATTCGTCGTTTGTTGTCTCGCAATGCCCTTTGCCAGTGTCACTGCTGGATGATCACTCTCGCTCGCCAGTATCGCACGCCAATGAATGGTAGCGAGCAGCGCACAAGGACAGGGCTCCAAAATGTCTCCTCGTCTTCTGTAAACAACATCATTAATCACGTAACGAGCAGACTGACTGCACCTGAGCGCTTTGATGTGTCACGGCGATAACATATTTTCGGGGGCCCTCGAAGTGAATGAGAAGAGCCAAATGCAGGGGACAAAGGTTTAGGACATTTTGTATCTCGAATTACATCTCTGCCCTATGCGTAAAACTGCAACAACCGATGTTCATTGACGATGCCACTTATAGTGGCTTCCATGCGTCACCACAAAACTAGTGTGTGTGGTTTTGTCTTTAGTGTGGTCTTGTGGGAAGCGGTGGCGTAGTGGTTAGAGCGCTGCGCCATAAACCCGGCCACCCGAGTTCAATTCCCGCTCACGGTCACTGCCAGCGGCGATTGCTTGAACCGGTCCTGGGCCACCCCGAGGTCGACTCGGCCTCAAATGAGTACCTGGTGCGGTGTGTAGTAAACATCGCCACTGGGGAGACAAAGGCGGCCGGGCGTCGTGCTGTTCCACCCCACCCCCTCGTGTGCCGTGCCCCACCTTCATAGGTGCTACTCGCTAACAGCACTCGCTACTACGGTCTGTTAAGGCTACACGAGGGATCTCTGTGTTTCGGTAGAACTGTGGACCACCCATACACCCAGTACGGCGCTGGTCTAAATTTGCATTTGATGTTTTTTTTTATTCTTCTATGGTGTGGTCGTGCCGCGTGCCAGCTTCCACTGGAATTATTACAAAAATCTTCCGGGTACACAACGGCGTTTTGTGGACAAGGGGATTGAACTGCCTTAACCTTCACCATGCCCCCCTCCTCCTCATCCTTCCTTGTTTGCCACTGGATGTAACTCGCACAAGATGTTTGCTCGGGACATCTGCAGCAAGTATCCCACTGGTGGCAAATACCGTAGATGCTGTCTGTTGCACTGCTAGGCTCCTAGGACAGTGCTGGCTTACAGCTGGTGTCGGCTGCTGCTTTTTTGGGGAGATATTCTAACATTGTCGGATGGCGGCGGGTTCCGATACAATTTATTTAGACTACTGTAGGTACGTTCGTCCCGCATTGAGGGCACGTTTTTGCTTTATATTTAAACTCGAACCGGGATCGTACCTACCGTGATTTGACCGCGTGAAAGTGGTCTTGGCTAGTGACATTTTCCTGAGAGCGCATGGCTGGTCCTGAACGCAATCTGTAACCCAGATGTATGTGTGTGGAGCCACTCACTCAATGCTGCTTTATCCACAAACACATTTTCTCTGCCTAATAATATACCGTGGAGTTTCTTTTAATTATTTAAGCCAACGCTTCTAAGTGTTGATGGTATAGCACCAGGATCTGTGCTTAAGATGTCTTCTGCAGAACTTGTACTATTTCTCAGTAGGCTGCAATTCTCAAGTTTCTCTTATTGTACTTGGCAACAATTATTTTTTTGCCAAAGTTAAACCATTATTCTGCTTGGCACACAAACCTTATATGAACTCTTTGAATTGGTTATATTACAAATCTGGCAAAATTTGCATCCAAAAAGCTAGGTTTTATGTTCGGTTCCAAACCTTTCTTTAAATGCCACGAATTCTGACTGCGACTGTAATTTACTGTAACCACGGTTGGATTCCCGCGGTCACATCTGTGTGAAGCACCCACTTGCCCACCTCACTGCACCTGATGGAATCCAGAGTAAAGCAGCAGCCACTTGTCCTCCCGATCAACGCCTCTAATGCTCTTGTTACGGTTACCGTTCCTGGAAACTTCACTCGATCATTTCCTCCACCTATGTTGAGCACTCCAAGGACGCCAGTTTTCGTCTCATCCATACCGTGGCTCAACCACCAATACGCGTGTGCGGGTCCAAAACAATTCGCTCATTTACGCATCCACTCTCCCACAACACTCGGCAAAGTCACAACACCTCTCTGTCGACCTCTTCCCTCTCACTGCTCGACTTCAGAACGACCTTCCCATTATCTCTTTACCCAGGCCCTTAAGGGTGACCTCGCTCGGTTAAAGAAAACAGTCTTCACCCTTATCTATTACAGTTTTAATGGCGCTGTTTTTGTTGTCCACAACTTGGAATTTTGGGCCTTTTTTTGGCTTGTGTTCAGCAACCGTCCGTAAATAAATAAAAACAACCCCAACATTTTCGGAGCCAAACACTTAGCTATACATATCGTACTTGTAGTGGTTTAATTACACGCCAAAACACGTTAATCATTGCGGTGCTTATAAAAAGCCATTACACATGCCAGAAAGACCGTTAAACTGTATGACAAGGTATGGTGTCATTGCGTTTGAAAGCAACTTATATTTCAACTTTGTCTTTTTTTTACGTATCAGTTGGACGCGTGCCAGTAAACCTGGGTGTTGAATTGAAAAGGGCTTATTGAGTACATGCAGAAAGAGCTGTAATACTGACTCTCTTTGTTGAGATTTTGGCAGTGGTTGGGCTGGCTGGGCTGGACTGGCTGGATCACTGGCTGGGTCACTCGGGCTCAGAGAAAACTGGGACTATTATTGCGTGATTCGTTTGTGTGCGTGTGTGTGCGGAAGCAGCCCGTCCGTCTTCTTACGCAAGGGATAAATCTGCATGATACACTTTCTCCATTTATCATGATGTCACAGTGGCGTCAGTGCGGCATCTCGTAAGCTGCTTAGAGAGCTTACGTGAGTCCTCCGGATTTCGAGCAGGATTTTGTTTTGCTGTTCAAAAGCTGCGGTGTCCTGTACTCTACACTTGGGCTAAATTGCCCCATAGCTGTCACCCTATAAACTCACGGAAACAACGACAATTTTACCCGAGTCTTTCGACTGTCGCAACAGAGATCAATCAATCGTAGTTTGGAAAGTTTTTTTTTGTCTTCACGTTTATGATGTTTATAGTTGGCAGGGCTTCTTCTTTTTGTTGTTTTTCAGCACACACGACCGTACTACAGTGGCCCTTGCAAAGAGACACTTGGTGTGATTTTGCAGCGTGCACAATAAAAAGCAGTTACCGGGACACTTTAATTATCGATATGTAGTTGGTTTCGCCCAAGCGGGCATTGATCATTTCGTGATGTATTAGCTGCCGCTTCACTGCCGCCAAACGCGCAGCCCATGCCAAACAGCTGATCACACGGTCTGAACACTTGAACTGTGCTGCCAATAAAACTGTGTGTGTTTGAGGGCGAGTGTTAAGTTCCAAGGCTTCTGTGCTCTCAGCAACAGCACTTTGTTACTCAAAGCAGCAGCAGCAGCAGTATACACTGTAATACAGTGGCTATTTTTTTGTTGTTTACGCTCGTTAATGAGGAGAATAATAATAATAATAATACAAACATTCAGAAAAGCAAATTCCAGGAGGTGGCTTGGTGGCAGTGGTCGCAAACGGGTTTT